>CM068833.1:96284580-96732080 GCA_028554795.2 Sinohyriopsis cumingii | reverse complement strand
CCGGCTAATCAGATCTTAGGATTCAAACCTTTACGTCTTTTAGTCTCGAGTCTTGCACGCAAACCAGTGGACCAACGCGGCTCGTGCCGCCATTAGTCTCCTCTTACGAGATGCACGAGGACGCGTCAGGCATGGGGAAAATTACATGAGCCAATGTATTCTTTGGAAGATTTGTTGTTGCTATTGCTGTAGGGTTTAACGCCATTTTTCAGCACACGATAGGCTATACATGGCGGCCAGTATTAATGGTGGAGGAACAACCCGGGAAAACCCCCGGAGAAAACCACTGATCCACGAGAAGCTACTGGAAAGCTTTCTCACGTACCCACATTGGCTGAATCCGAGACTCGAACCCACCCAGACAGACGTCTTTGGAAGATTTAAAACATTTATAAACTTTACTTCCCTTCTCTCTTAACGACAGGAATATTTGAATAAAATGATATGTATGTATGTATGTATGTATGTATGTATGTATGTGTGTGTGTGTGTGTGCATGTATGCATCTATGTATGTACGCATCTATGTATGTACGTATGTATGTATGTACGTACGTACGTATGTGTGTGTATGTATGTCTGTATGTATCTATGAATGTATATATGTATGTGTGTATGTATGCATCTATGTATGTACGCATCTATGTATGTACGTATGTATCTATGTATGATGTATTAATCCCCATGCTATGTGCTATGTATGCATATGGATGTATGTACATATATCCTGAGTGCACGTGACGAAACCATCCTGAATAAATCATGGAAAGATAAAGTTCAAAAAATACATTTCGTTAGTATTTTAAGTTAAAATCAGTCTTGTTAATTGGTGTCACTCCATTATTCTACTTAATTCGTCTATTTTGTTTTTAATTTCTCAGGTACCAAGGTACACTGGGCACTGGTGTCGATAGCCTGGGGATTAACAGTTCCATATGTCATCATGTTTTTACTGTACTCACGCGTGTTGAATAATGGAATGTGTGATTTAGATCTCCCGCACATCAGTTGGTATGCGGTAAGTCCGTTCATCTGTGTCTCGTTATTATATTTACGGTTTCACTTTATATCAGTAGTGTTTGTGCTTCTGACTAAATCTATGTCTCTCGTCTGTTCTGTACGTAAGTACGCTTGTATGCATATATGCATTTAGGAAGTCGCTGTAGTTAAGTTCGTGACGCCTTTGTAGATTCGATATCACAATAACAATTAGTACTAAAATTAGTACCCTTACTCCTACCTCGTGGACAGGGTACTAACATGAGCATATACGTGTTAATGGAGCAAGCCGGGTGTGATTCACACCCGGCGCGCTCTTTTAGCCCAATAATACCAATTTGAACATATTCCTTGCATATTCCAATAAATTGAGTAGTCCTCTTATTTAATACCGGAAATATAGAAAATCATTGTAGAAATAGTTGTAAAATCTCGTTTACCTTTTTTATCCGATATTTTCGTTTAAATCGTCCGCCATATTAGTTCAAATAATGATTACTTCCGTTCTCAGCCTCGTTTGTTTGTGTCCCATATAATGACATTGAGACCTTTTTTGGAAACGTAAACAAATCGTATTAAAAATATGGCGTGGTTTGAGTCAGAAATTCTGCGCATTAAAAGTAAATACGGTTTATCGGCAACTTTGAAATTCCATCAAGAAGCGATTAGTCGCCACTTGATTGATAATAACATTGCGTAGAATATCCAAATATTGTCTGGCAAGCCTTACGTAGAAAAGGGGTCATGGCGAGAGTCTCCCGTTATCTGTCATGGCGAACACGGTGAGGTTAGTGTAACCATACCAATTTATTTTATCGTGTAAGAGCTTATTAAATTCAAAATAAGGAAAACTTCTTTCACAACATGATTATATTTATGTAGTAGATTTCTACACTGTTTGTTTTTCTGACTTTAGTGATGATTTTTTTGCTCCATTACATGATATGGGATCAGTTCGTAGCCTCAACCATAACAAATCAAGTTGAGGCTACAACATCGTAGCTAAATAAATACCAGCCCAGGCCAAGTCGGGTCGAATGCCCCGATGTATCTTTGGAAAAAGCACTTAAACATTAAGCTCAAGTTTGCTTCGCATAAGACATACAAAAATGTCATTAACAGAAATGAAAACAAAAACATGCACGTAACGTATGTTCATTTTCGGCGCACGTATTTAAACGGACTACCTAAATCGGTAAATCCATCACACTTTAGCGTAACTGCGGGCTGAATCGAAAGGACCAAGATACATGCAGCATATCATAACGTTGGACTGTTATTCTCTGGATACAATATAAGTAAACGAATACAATGCTGGCTTATTTTAACAGGAAATGACGCAAATTTGCTAAGGTCATTTAGGGCGCTGCTAGATCAATAATCAAAAATAAGTATGGCTTAGAACTGCCATGATGGAAATCATGCTATTTGCAATGCAAAACTCCACAAATGACAAACGATGTCTTAAGTAATTATATTGCTGTAAAATAATCTATCCATCTCTATGATAAACCCGGACCCAAATTGCCAAAGTTTATGTGCACAAATTCAAAACAAAGACTACACACACACACACACACACACACACACACGATGCTATTCAGGATGAATTTAGAAACGATATACATTTTTAGATCCATCTAAATTTCCTGTATGGATATCATTGTAATAATGTTAAAATCAACGACCCAGGTCTCGTCCACTTGCATCCTATTAATATAACTGTGGAAAAACTCCGACCCATGTCCAATTCACTTGCATCCTATCAATATAACATTAGAAAAACTCCGACCCATGTCCAATTTACTTGTATCCTATTAATATAACATTAGAAAAACTACGACCCATGTCCAATTCACTTGCATCCTATTAATATAACTGTGGAAAAACTCCGACCCATGTCCAATTCACTTGCATCCTATTAATATAACATTAGAAAAACTCCGACCCATGTCCAATTTACTTGTATCCTATTAATATAACATTAGAAAAACTACGACCCATGTCCAATTCACTTGCATCCTATTAATATAACTGTAGAAAAACTACGACCCATGTCCAATTCACTTGCATCCTATTAATATAACTGTAGAAAAACTACGACCCGTGTCCAATTCACTTGCATCCTATTAATATAACTGTAGAAAAACTACGACCATGTCCAATTTACTTGTATCCTATTAATATAACTGTAGAAAAACTACGACCCATGTCCAATTCACTTGCATCCTATTAATATAACTGTAGAAAAACTACGAACCATGTCCAATTCAATTGCATCATTTCGCTTTAACTGTGGAAAATCTTCATCCTTGTCTAAATTGCTGCCATCTTACCCCTTTAAGAACTTTGAAACTCTACAACCCACGTGTAATTTTTAGCATCCTATCTAACAAAGTAAAAACTGTACAATTCATGTATAATTTGCTAGCCTCTTATTGCTATAACAGTGTAGAAAATCTTTAACCCATATCAAATTCGCTTGCTTCATATTGCGACAATTCAAGCGTGACGCACATTGCAGAGAAAACTAAAACTGTGTGTTATTGTAAGACTTTGATACGAATATTTGCTTTCGGCTCCTGTTAAACTCTAATTGTAATAGTCTTTGATAATTAAGCAAATTCACGAAGGTTTGTTTATTCATTGGCATATCTGGAAATCTTGTTTATTTTTTCAATATTGTTTTAAACAATCATGTCATACAAAGACTTGCCAATGACCTGAAAAAGGATTTCAATTCAAAACGCTAAACTCGTCATCAAAATGTATATGATAAAACAAAAAGATGGTTTGAAATGCAATGATGTTGTTTCTAAATAGAACCATTTCAAACACCAACATTTTTTTAATTTGTAAAATATCTAGAGGATGACCTTCCTCGATATTATAGTGGGAGTTTTAGATATAATTTCAACAGAGAATTGAGCAAGACTATTGGAAAGAAATAATTTATACGAACGAAAAAGCTTTTTATAAATAAATAACAATTAATAGCAGTAACTCCAATTCTATCTAAGTTATGTGAACAGAATTGGATAGCGGTGTCTAATTTGGATTTATTTCATCATAATAACGAGGGATGAAAAGAGCGCAATGTCCACGACTGATTGCATCACCTTCCTCCGTTGACCGTGTATCAATATATTCCTATTTCCTATAGCCTTCCTATTATTTACGCTTCACCCATTCCTAGTCCTTTATTCTGAACTCGTCACTGCTTTTTGCGGATTTCCGTCTTCGGACTGCCCCGTCTCTCCCCAGAAAGCTGTTCTTTAATGCTGTTCTCTTTCAGAAAGTGTGCGTCCCAGCACTAAACCCTGTATTTTCTTACAAGACAGCCACCTGGTCCCCTTTTCTTGTTTAACAAGGAAAGCACTATTCGTTTTCGGCATCATCGGAGCCGCTCTTTCTCTCTCAGGAAGTTATTTAACACTAAAGAATTCCGACCACGGTCGTCACTTTAAATTCACGTTACTTTCAAAGTGTAAGACTTAGTTTGTTCTGCCCAATCGTAAGTAACGGTTCCTAGCTGATCCCAAGATAATCATTTCTTTCGTCATATTTAGCCAGCCCAATCTGTAAACTACGGTGCATATCACTTTCCCGTTGACAATGATAATTTGACATGGGTTCCTATCAAGCGGTTATTGTTGGTAGCTCAAATGCTTACTTTCTCAGGACAGCGTTGCAATGCCCTGGTCAATCTCACTGAGACATAGACGCTATCCTTTCAAGTTTTAACACTGACATGCGGGGAGAAAGGGAAAAAAACGTCAGAGTGCCCCGCCCCCCCCCCCCAAAGGCTTTTCTGGCTTAAATGTGATAAAATTTTAATGCGCAATGCTTTCAACTTTAAGGTTCAATATTATTCAAAATTCGACACTTTACAATATAACTGTAAACTCAAAATATTAAGCTTGAGTTTAAATGAGAGATAGGGAGATGATATTTTATAATTGTCCAAGTAACATTTTTAAAAGTAAAACAACATTTTGACATTATTACATGCACCGGTCAAGGCCGCAGTGAGTCGGTTATTGAAGAAGAACCGAGTAAGTGGGCTTCGTCTTGCTTTTAAACAAGTCACATTTTCATGTGTTGCATAAAAATGTAACACAAAAGAAAACATGCTAAACGTAAATATTTTATTACTTCCAAGTGCAGTTTAAATAAATATTCTTTTTCATAGACTTAAAGTGTAAGGACACTATTTCAGCAAACATCACGTGACTTTGCACGTTTATTTATTTACATATTTATCCACGATATAGGTATATTGACTTTAGCAGCTAGGGGTAAATTCGTGCCAGGGTTCGAGGACACTGCGAGACGTTTTCTGATTTGCTATATGCAAATTAAGGATGTAGATTTTTTTTTATTCATGCACTGGAAGAAACGTAGTTAGAAGTAAAATATGACCTACGACAGAATTCCATTAACATCAGAAAGCATTTATCACAAGCATTAAGCAGTTTACGGTATGGTTAGCACAGTGAGAAACAAAAGAAAACAAAAACAAACAAAAGATAAACAAAAAACACGCTGTACAGTCTCCAGTGCGCAACCAGTTAAACGGCTTTTGTTATTGGTTCATACTTCAATGAACTTCAAAAGCTACAAATTAAATAAATGAAAGGAACTCATTAAGTGTATATTTCTCTGTTTTCGTGAAGGGTAAGTTGCTCTCGTTCTGCGCTATTTGTTGTTTTTTTCGTAGGACAATAGGCTGTAAAGCTTGTGAAGAACAAATGAACAAATGAATGAATGAATGAATGAACGAATGAACGAACGAACGCACAAAAGAAAAAACGAACGAACAAACGAACGAATGAACGAATGAACAAATGAATGAATAAATTAATGAATCAATGAATCAATGAATCAATGAATGAACGAATGAACGAATGAACAAATGAATGACTGAACAAATGAACGAATGAACAAATGAATGAACGAACAAACGAACGAACGAATGAATGAATGAATGAATGAACAATTAATGAATGAATGAATGAATGAATGAACAATGAATGAATGAATGAATGAATGAATGAATGAATGAATGAACAATGAACGAATGAACGAACGAACAAACGAATGAACACGAACGAACGAACGAAAGAATGAATGAATGAATGAATGAATGAACGTGTTCTAATATGTTCGTGATCTTGGAGCCTAACAGAACAGTGCAGTGGAGAGTTTTCGTGGAAATTAATAGTACAGTGCAGTAGAGACATACCGTGGAAATTAATAGTACAATACGCTAGAAAAACATTGTGGTTCACCTTTCAAAATGAAACAATCAAAAAGTTAGACTTAAAACCACGGGATACAAAGCTTTATTGGAACTGTTCTCTTTTACAACCATTTATCTTGTTCAGTCATTTATTTGCATCAGTACAAATATAATTTAAAGCACATTAAGTTTCATGCAATTGTATAATTAATTTGGTTTCCATTCGCGTCAGTAATAGTACGAACAGGCTTATAAAAAAGAAACACTGGAAGCATGCGATGGGCCAGACCAGTTTCAAACATTGACGAAAGTTCTGTAGGCTACAAGATAAACTAATATGGAAGCTTAGCCTCTATACACAGGTCGAGATACGGCACTTTCATTTAAAACGGTAGTTGTAAGACTTCCATTTATATTTTAGTGAGTTATAAGCAATTTGTTTTTTGTTAAATATTTAAAAGTTAAGACATACAAAATGCATAATCAAATGTATCATAGAATAACCTGAAAGGGCCTATTTAAATTGAGTACATTGTAGCCCAGGCCAAGAATCTCTGCAGTCTTCTGGATCTGGAATAAGATTGATAACCGTGTTATTATCTAAACTACTCAGCAATAGTCATCAAATCAACATCATAACGCTTTTCGTAACTCAGTCAGATTATTTGAAATTATTTTTCTTTCTTTAGCCTCACTTCGATTCAGCGTTTGCCGTCCAGTATCTTTTTCCAGCATTGGTGATAACCTTTTGCTATGTGGGAATTTGTGTCATTATTTGGCGGAAGGTGAAATTAGGCTTGCAGTTTTCACGACGTGCAAAGGACATCACTAAATGTACATTCTCTCTCTTTTCTCTCTCTCTCTCTCTCTCTCTCTCTCTCTCTCTCTCTCTCTCTCTCTCTGGTAACTGGGACAACATTGGCCAATAAATTTGGTCAATATTGTCCCATTTACCGTACGCTCAAGCTCTACATAATTTGAAGATATGGATATATAAATAATCTCTTCATTGAAATAATTAATTGCTAGGCATTGTCATAAAAATCTCATTCAATCTTAACGATACAAACGTCTGTAGCGAAAACTGAAACAGTAAAATCACAAAATACAGACAGTCATACATACTATAGGCGATTCATTAAAAGTCTTTATTCCTAAAAAAGACAGTACCACATTCAGTATATATATATATATATATATATATATATATATATATATATATATATATATATATATATATATATATATATATATTACAAATTAAGACTTTTAATTAATCGCCTATTGTTTTTTTCAGCTTCAGAGACTCTTGATTTGAAAAGTAACGGACCTCAGAGAGAAAGAAGGGTTCAAGGGGGATTACTTCCGAAAGCCAAAGTCAGGAGTATTAAACTAACTGCTATAATATGTGCAGGTGTGGTAGTTTTCTTATATTATTATATGTTTAGGTATATTGGTATAATACGTGCAGGTGTGGTAGTTTTCTTATATTATTATATGTGTAGGTATATTGGTATTCGTATATGTTTAGTTACAGCAGTGTTCTTTAAAGATTATTCTTGGCATAAAATATATAATTTGTAAAGGAAAATTTCAAAAGCAATTATCATTACAGTTTTATATCCACACTTCTGGAAGCGGGTGCATCTTGCTTTATCTGTATTTATCTAGAAGTGTATATCCATCCACCCCGAGTAGCAAAATAAACCGTTGTCCACATAGATAAAGAATATTAAATAGCCATGATATTAATTTATATTTGACTTCAACGCTCTTAAGGTAACTTTTTTAAACTTCAAAAATGCTCCTTCAAAACAATTATTGGCATATCGCTTAAGCTGGGTAAAAGGAATCATTCATTATGCATTGACCTACGTAAATAAAAATTGACCAAGCATATTTCTGTTGACAAAACAGCTTTGTTTGCTATTTAAATATAAAAAAAAATTAAAATGTCTGAACTGAGACTTTCTCAAGAAAATGACTAAACAAAAATACTAGACATAGGCAAATGGAATTCGGTCATTTCTCGCTAGGTGCGAATGACTTACAAGCAATCTGAGTCCTACTTTGGACCTTTTATACGATTTTCTGACGTTTAATTGTAGAGTAAAAACCTTTTTCGCTTGATCACTTGATCTAGTTAAATTACGATTGCCGTGCTTGTTTCTGCATATTAAATAACCTTATCAGATTGCCTTCCGTTTAAATGACTGACAAGAGATTTTATGATTTCCTGAACTTACATCATTTGTGTACAACACACAGCTAGTGTCTTTTATATTCAATTGACTGAACACTACTCTGAAACTATTCAAAGACAACAACATTACTATAAGGGTTAGAGAATTTGTTAATGTTTTCAACGACGATTCCTACCTGGGTCAGCAGGTAAAGGCAATGTATGCGATGGGTGCCATAACCATTAGGGAATCAGTTAAACATTTTCCTATTCTGCGTGTGTGAATGTGATATGGATTTTAACGTCACATTAACGTGTAACATCATACCCCCACCTGTCACTTTACCTTGACGCCAGACCGACCAGTTCTAGTACAAAACACATCATACAGAGCGCCAAGCGAGACATCTGCTAGTAACAATTTTATAAGTCTTTGGAATGACTCGGCTGGGATTAAATCCCGCGAATCACCACATCCGAGGCTGGAGGTCGCTTGTTCGAATACATATATAAGTATTATAATGCAGATTATATAACTATTTCTTAAATTAAACTGCCTGCTGCAAATATTTTAGTAGACTTATCTCTGTAAATCACTTTGGACATATTGTTACTAATCATGGTATTTAAATATGTAACAAAAAGATGTGAAACCAACAATTTAAAACGAACAAGCAATTTATTTATCTACAATGAGAACTGAAAATTTTACAGACAGTGAATTAAATCCGAAATAATCCTAATTGTCCTTGCACAGAATGTTGCCAATAATTCCAATATTCCCGAATGTCCTGATATATCACAATGATGCAGTCCAGAACATCTTTGAATGAGCTCGCAAAAATCCAAAGTAGTGTGTATAAATAAAAAAAGGAATGAACGCTTTAGTCATTTCAGTATCTAAAATAAATAATGTCTTTTGAATTTTATCTGAACCCATCTGTAAACTCTGATATTAATGGATTCCAGACACTGATATACGACATAAATTGGTTATGTTTACCAAATCCCTATTTAATCACATTTCTCTTGATCTGCATATGAACCATTCCAACGGAAAATTCTAATCAAATTGTAAACTTGACTGAGCCTTGAAATTATGGACAAAAGTTAGATATGTAATGCTTTCTTTTTACAAGTGACCATTTCCTTAAAGTACAACTACAATCATGGACAAATGTTAAGCACACAATACCGATATACGTAATAATATAATCTTACGCACAGAAAACTTGAAGCCCAAGATGATGAAAGTGGGAATTGCAACATAGATACTGACAGAAGCACAAACACACATACACATGCAATTTCTCTTAAGACATATGTTACAAATATGTTAAGTTATTTTGTGAAACATGTTCTTTCTCTACTATTATATTTGTTTGTTACACATATATAAAATCACATGCACACTCAGAAAGAATTGAATCAAAGAATGATTGATATTCTAGATATACAATGGAAACCACTTCTGACCTAATTAGGCTAATTGATATTTCATATTGAATGAAGCACTGATTTAATTTCAAATATATAATATGCATTATTTCGCATTTAAGAAAAAGATATTCATTTGAATTACAATTTTTGCTGCCATTGTAACATCGATATAAGCTTTGGTAATAAGAGAATCACTTGATGTTTGTTTTTTTCAGCGTTTATTATATGTTGGACTCCATATTATATATACAACTTCCTGGCAATGCATGGACTGATTACGTCTACTTCTGGTCCAACATATTTTATGCAGGTTGTGTGTCCATTGAACAGTGTGGCAAATCCAATAGCTTTCATCATTTTCAACACTAAAATGTTCACGTTTTGGCACAAAAGGACGGACGCGTCAGCTAGTTCCAATCTGCATCCAAAAACAGATCAAGAACTTGTCTAATGGAAGGACAATGTATGAATCAAATATTCGATGGATACACATCATCATACATATCATCGACATTTTTCAGATAAAGTTTGAGGACACGTTATTGCTGCAAACCAAAATGTCTTCCTTTTCAGTACAATGTTTATGTTGGAGTACGAAAGTGTGGATCAAATAGTCGAATTGGATAATATATATGGATCAAACGGTCGCACTGGATACATTATAGTGACCGCACAGTCAAACAGGATACAATATGTGGATCAAACAGTCGAACTCGATAGAACATAAATAAATGTAATTGTGTGGACTCATTATTGTTCCTCTCCATCAATATCAAAATTGTTTGCTTTGGGGTACATCATTTACATTCAGTTAATATTTCAAATGCTCTAGGAGGATGCATGTTAAAGTAAACACAATGTGGCATACCAAAGGTGCTCGCTCTTCCTCACTAACTACAATGTTGGCATGCATTGAAGGATTACCAATGAAAGCAACGCTCGTGATGTGTGCCTCCAGCTCTTTGCAGAATAGATAACACTTTGTCTATGTTACCAGGGTTTTCTTCCTGAAAGATTTTGCAAACATGATCATTTTAAGCGATATGGATCACCATTTATACCTACAAGCGATCTAAATAATTTGTTGCTGCACAACACAGTCATCCATATTTATTTTTTATTTAGGCAAATAATTTATCGCAGATTATAGCAATATGAAATGAAAAGTTCCGGCCATGTATGTTTATGGAATTGTGTACAGAATACAAAATGAAAGAATGATAATGGTTATTGACTTCATTCCTTCGTATTTCCTATATTGTTCTCTGGTAGTGTTAGCATGGCTTGTTAGTCAATGGTGTTTGCTATCCTGGGTCTCCGTGCACTGGTGGGGGCTTGTCATATTGCATTGTCTATTCGGCATTTGAATATTTGAGGACATTATACTAAGGAGCTATGCTGTATGTCTGTTATGTCTGTTAAAACAACGTAAATTGACTAATCCATTTTAAATCTGATATTATTGCCCTGTATAATGAATACAGCAGGACAGTATTGCGTTTGTTTTTGTCCGTTTCAATTATACCATTGATATAATAGTATCACACCAATCTTTCCCGTGAAGTTTAGCCAAATCGGCAAACATGACAAGAAGCACTACTCCAGTACTTCAAAGAATATAAAGGTTAAATAACATCTGGCAATGATTTTCCAACCTTAGGAAGAGATTTGGAAGATTATGTTATGGTTGGAGCTTACAGCCTGGGTTGTGAAAACGCACCAGAAGACAACACGTGCGGGACTGGATCAATTAAACTACAAATGTCTTTTTGTAAATAAATTAAAACGACAGAACACTTTGTGTACAACACTACTTTAAAAACTAGTTCAAGCTGATATATATATATATATATATATATATATATATATATATATATATATATATATATATATATATATATATATATATATATATATATATGATATCACGGTACCAATTGTTTTTCCATATACCTCAATGCTACTGTTTTGTGAAATAAATATACTTTCTGTCCTACTTGGGCATGCATGTCATAAACTGTCACATAGAACAATGCTAGATTGTCAATTTGACAATGACATAACCAGGTACTCCATTGCATTTAAGAGAGATAACTCTACTGGAACTAGACAGTGGTAAGAGTTATCTAGTCACAACAAGCACATTTTTAGCCATGTGTACCATATTTTAAAAAAATTATAAAAAGTACAAAATATGATCTAGATAGAAATTAACACAAACTCACATGTTACCAAGAGGCTCAACTTTTTTTAAAGCCAAACAGAAAGTACAACTCTTACATAATGCACCAATCACAGCTAGTGTTGTTCTTTAATTCTGAATACAATGTTCCATACACCTTAAGCTCCGCCCACCTGGACTTGCGCAACTGGTACCGTTATACCTATAGCAAACCTTAATTTTTCCAATAATCTGCGAAATAGTTCAGGACTGTATAAGTAACAAATATACTTAGTCTCACTTGTGAAAAAGAATTTGATGAGGTACTAACCTATGTCTTCTATGAATGTGTATAGAAATGTCATTGGCTGTTTGAACTATTGTTTTCATACTTTTGCTTCACCATCAAAATCATCTTTTGAAATAAAATGAATTCTTTCAACTACGAGTTGTATCTTATTCATATCAGCACTTATTGAACTTCACATAGGTGATATGGGATAAATCACATTATGTCATATTATGTAACAACTAGGTCAAAGGTCAATGTACCAAATAGTATGTACCTGTCCTACTTCAAAATGTACAATTCACCTGAAAAAAAGGAATTTATATTTGTTTGGTAGGTGCAGAACTTAACATCAGAGACAGGTGGACATGACCCAATCTTATTATAAAGTATAAACTTTGACCACTTTACACTATCTGCAGATACAAGAGGTCACTAACCACCAGTCCTCACACAAAGGTCCACCTTCCCATCCTCTTTGTAACACAAATAGTAAGCTTTCCTCCTTTGTAATGTGAATAAAATTGTTTCAATAAGCCAATCAGTCACCAAATATAGTAAATCACAGGTCCTAAGTGGTTATGTTGGATTGGGGGGTGAAATTAGGGGAATCAAATACAGAAAAATGCCAAATATAAACACTAAGTATAGCACATCAAATGGAGTTAAAAACAGGAGGAAAGTGTTTATCTAAAAGGGAGAGGTAGGTTATGATAAAGGAATTAAAAAAGGCAAAATCAGCAATGCGAAAAATGAGAAGTGAAAGTTTGATTACCTTACCTTGAACAAATATATGGAGCAGGGCCCAACAGGTCCACAGACAGCCCAAAGGCAACTGTGCTATAACATCCCTTACAGGACCCAAATTTCAAGTGAAGATGTGTTCATTTCCATCTAATATAAAAGGGTGAATGATTTAGATAATATAGATACATATAAAGTATATTTCTTCTACATAAGAATTTAATAATAATTGGCATAAGATAGAGAGAAACTTATCTCAGATCCAAGCAGAACATACCTTATCAGTTTTTAAACTTGTAAACTTTACTGTGAGAAATTATTAAATTGCTTCTACTTACATTTGCATCAAGATTGAGGGCTAATATAATACTTCACAAATCTTCTCTTTATTTTCATAACCAGTCACTGAAAATGTGAGATTTTATTTCCTTGAAATGTTATGACTGGTGTAAGGGAGATAACTGAATGATATACATAAGGTGTGGTAACCTCGAATACATTATCCATGTAATATAGATGAGTTCATCAACAGCCTATAGGACTCACGGTACTAATTCCACTCCAATGGTAAACATATGGAAACACTGTCATATTCAAAATTCAATAACTTAAAATTTATGGGTGCTGATAATGACACCTATAATTTTTCGTGCACATCTAACCTTGGTGCAAGCTTATGTGTGGAGAACACCATATGACCCGCGGCAATTTGTTTACATACATGTGCATGAAACACGTGTTATTGATTCTGCACCAAATGAATCAGGTGCTACTTTCAGTATTGAGTACTCCTGAGTCAAGCCTGTAAAAATGCTAAAATTGCATCAGTAGAAATTTGTCAATATTTTTTTTACATTACATATAGGACAAGCTCTCAAAAGATATTTTTCCTAAAATTTTAATTTTCATTATTAACCAATTATGGACCACCAAACCTGTAAATACTCTATCATTTCTTCACCCATTTCTAGACTGGTTCACAGTTCTTCCGTATAATTAGTACCGTGTGTCCTATAACCAGATTTAATTTTTTTTGAAAAAGTTGTATTTTACTCCTTGATATTAGAGCATAATTGTAAGAAAGAATTGGCCATGCTTGTGCATGGATAATAGTGCAATAGCATTTTATGTGATACCAATATCTATAGTTAAATTGCATCCGCATCACATGTTGCTGTGTTGTATTGTACTTATTAATGGCTTATTCTTGTTATTAAAATAATTGTTTTCTGCCTTTGTATCTTCATGTTATCTTTCTATGGCATGCATGCTACACAAAAGAAACACAAGCATGCTGACATCAGCAAGTATGACATCACAGGGTATCAAATTACATGACGCATTGTATTTTCATCTCTCACTGGCTATAAGACAAGTTTTAAATGTTTTAAATTTCAAAATTGCATTTCTTTTCTTGCTGACTCTCACAGAAATAAGATACAGTGCATCCCTATTCACATCAATCAAACAAAACAAATAAGTGTGCCACATGATAGGTCAAAATGATAAGAGGCCATTGCCCTTTTGTGACTAAAACATATACACACACCCATGAAGCATCAAGAGATGCTGACATTCCAAACTTATTTAAACTATCATCACATGTGATTCATGACCGCCAAATGTTAATAAAAAGGTATAAAAGCCAAGGAAGAGTTCCATAAGCTTTATTATACTGAATAATTAAATAACATAGTGCTACTTTTTAGTATAAAACTATGGGGAAGGGTGAATAAGCAAAGAATAGACAGAGTAATTTCTTCAAGCCTGGTAATGTTCCCCACAACGGGGGTGGGGGGAATGTGTATCAACCCAAATAACACATCAGCATGAGGTATGTTACATAAGGACAGCAAGAGACAAATTTGAAAAAGCTATCCAAAGTTCCTATAATGCTGACATTGATGTTGGAGACAGAAAGTGTATGCACAAACTGTTATAACTCAAGCTATTAAGTATGCTGGAGGTGGAGAAATGTGTGAAAAACTTTGCTATGCCAAGACAAGTTCATGTCTCTATGCAATATGCAGACACTGATAAAAATTGTCACTGAATACACTACTTGTTAAATTTAAGTAATAGAATTAAATTGCATATTGAAGTTGTCTAATACATAAACATATACCTACATTTACCCAAAGCTCATAAAAAGTTAAGAAAAAGTCTCAAAATCATTACTGTGGCTACTTTCCACTATAAGCAGTGTTAAATTACTTACTTTTTAATATAAAGCTGAAAAAATGCATACATTATTGAACAAAAGAGAAACAAAGCAAACATTGCAATCACTCAATTACAGTCAAAGGGGAGGTAATACACCTTGAATTGGCAAACCAAATAGCAAGCTCTAATTTACAGCTAAATGATTCCTTACTATTACTTGATGGTAAGAACAGAGCAATGTAGGTTTAATAAATAGCTTTTGTTTCAAATATGAAACCATATTTCTGACATGAAGCTTGTTTTCATTTATTCACAACAACATATATGGTGAAGAAAACCCATATCACTTAGTGCACGCAGTAATCAAATGCTGAGATTTGGAATAATGTGTTCTGAGACCACAAGTTGCAACACCCTGAGTATAAAGGTTTTCTATCATGGGACTTGGTACATGAAGAAAAAAGAGATCTGGTTTGGTGGGAGAGAGCAGTATGTTCACCATGCAGTTATACATCAAGAATGTTTCAACTGTATGAAGGGAGGTTGGGGAAGAAAAACTGCCTGTGTAAAGAATGCAATACAGATAGGACTTTTGCAGACTTATATTGGGAATGAAGGGTTGAAAACTATTATTTTAAGTGAAAATGTCCCTCCCTGCTCCCTCAACAAAAGGAATGCAGAAAAGTTCCAATACTGTTTGCCCAAAAATGTAATGTACCAATATGAGAAACATGCTGAACATAGAATAGGTGTCAAGGAGTTTAATTCTAGGATAAGAAATAAGACCGGTATAATTGATATTCAATGTGACTCGACATATAATAATTCAATTTACAGGTTGAGGCAATGCAGCATGTGCAGTTTTGTGCACAGTCCTTATTTTTACAATGTTCTCTGCTTTGATCTGCTGAGTGTGTCTCTAAAGTTAAATGATCAGTACTGATACATAAGTGATTGTGACATAAGTGGCTTACATATAAAATCTACCCCACCCCACCCCATTTTGGGGAATTATTGCATGTGTTAAATGGTATTTAACCATACAGGCCAATCTGTGGGTACCATCATATGAAATTCTGCCATCAGGCCATACTGTGCTCTTTTCCCTATGGCCTGAGCTATATACTTCCACTCTCCAGTGTATAAAACCATCCCCATCTGTCTTTTGTATAGAATTTTTCTCCAAAATCACATGCAAACCATGATAAAAAGACTCCATTATCACTGTCATATGTAAAAACCACCAAATTGATACCCTGGATGCACGTGGTAACCATGGAAACAACAAACTCCTATTATGGTATAGGTCGCATATAGGACTCACGGTACTAATTCCACTCCAATGGTAAACATATGGAAACACTGTCATATTCAAAATTCAATAACTTAAAATTTATGGGTGCTGATAATGACACCTATAATTTTTCGTGCACATCTAACCTTGGTGCAAGCTTATGTGTGGAGAACACCATATGACCCGCGGCAATTTGTTTACATACATGTGCATGAAACACATGTTATTGATTCTGCACCAAATGAATCAGGTGCTACTTTCAGTATTGAGTACTCCTGAGTCAAGCCTGTAAAAATGCTAAAATTGCATCAGTAGAAATTTGTCAATATTTTTTTTACATTACATATAGGACAAGCTCTCAAAAGATATTTTTCCTAAAATTTTAATTTTCATTATTAACTAATTATGGACCACCAAACCTGTAAATACTCTATCATTTCTTCACCCATTTCTAGACTGGTTCACAGTTCTTCCGTATAATTAGTACCGTGTGTCCTGTATTAACTTCATTGCAATTAAATTATCTCAAAATACATTACTGATAAAGTGAGAACCTAACATTTAGACTCCTGTATTTAGTGGAGACCTCAAGAGTCATGTAATTTTAATTTCTAAGATGACGCAGCTCTTTCATATCACATAGTTCATATTTTCTACAATGCCGGCATCTAGAGTGCAGCCTTCCATAACCATGCAGATATCATCTCATGCCAATTTGGATTCTTGCGATGGGATGCAAAGTTTCAAGAACAGTGTGGATTGAATGGAATGAATACGCATTGTGTGACTAAAATGGTTATCATTCTGTAATGTTGGACCAAGCATGGAAATTCCACAAGAGCAGCTTGACGGAAAGAAATAGGATTAATTGAAAGTCAATAGTAGATTATAATTGGGCTTATACAAGTGCCAATGGGAAATGCTGACTTAAGGAAACTGTTCTTGTTTGTTGGTATTCACTGCTACTTCAACAGAAGGGAATGCAAGAGAACTGAACTAACTATATGAACAATTTCAAAGCAGGAGAATGTAAAAAAAAAAAAAAAAGGACAATTAGAGCAGGAAAATTAAATTCAAAGTGGGAAGGAATACCATATCCTTAATAAATTACCTAAAATTACTCATATCAGAACATTCTACATGGTACAAGTGATCTATCTACAAGTGTACTTAGAGTGTTCTCTATCCTGGTTTATGGCATGCCTTACAAGAACAAGATAGCTGTTTTTGTACACATGATTTTTCATCTTTTGCAGGTAAAATAGCCAATATTTGGCCAAAATCAACTATATTATGTTTACATAACTTATTTTGTTGCATGCATTCCAATCTAGAAGGTAACAGCACATACATAAAGGCATCAGGTAACACAAGTCTAAATCTATCATAGCTATAGTTATCAAAAGTCCCCATCCAAAGCCATCTTGTGCTATTTTCTAAAGATTTCATACATTTTATTCTTAAAGAACTTTCAATATTTTACCAGAAGTGTTCAGCACACATTTGTTTTCCTACATCAAACTAGTATAGTTCATAAATGCCGCCCACATGTATGCGTTTCTATGGATACACTGTGAGGCTATTCTTTCCTTTAGGTATCACGGTACCAATTGATTTTCCATATACCTCAATGCTAATGTTTTGTGAAATAAATATACTTTCTGTCCTACTTGGGCATGCATGTCACACACTGTCATATAGCACAATGCTAGATTGTCAATTTGACAATGACATAACCAGGTACTCCATTGCATTTAAGAGAGATAACTCTACTGGAACTAGACAGTGGTAAGAGTTATCTAGCCACAACAAGCACATTTTCAGCCATGTGTACCATATTTTAAAAAAATCATAAAAAATACAAAATATGATCTAGATAGAAATTAACACAAACTCACATGTTGCCAAGAGGCTCAACTTTTTTTAAGCCAAACAGAAAGTACAACTCTTACCTAATGCACCAATCACAGGTAGTGTTGTTCTTTAATTCTGAATACAATGTTCCATACACCTTAAGCTCCGCCCACCTGGACTTGCGCAATTGGTACCGTTATACCATACATACCATATATATATATATATATATATATATATATATATATATATATATATATATATATATATATATATATATATAGATAGATAGATAGATAGATAGATAGATAGATATATCTGTGTGTGTGTGTCTTCTGCTGTTGTTGCGGGGTTTAACGCCATTTTTCAGCACACGATAGGCTATACATGGCGGCCAGAATTAATGGTGGAGGAAGAACCCGGGAAAAACCACGGAAAGAACCACCGACCCACGAGAAGCTACTGGCAAGCTTTCTCACATACCCACGTTGGCTGAATCCGAGACTCGAACCGGCGCAAACAGAGGTGAGATGGTAGTGATCCGTAACGGAGAGCGCTTTAGACCACTCGGCCACTTGTTTCTTCTGCAAACGATCAGTTTATTTATGATTAGTTATACTTACTATTTTATAAACTTTTGTAAATGCCTTTTCTCTTATTTATATGAAGGAGAAATGTGAAGGAAACACTACTGAAGTGTCTCAAAAACTTCCAATTAAATTCTCTCTCTTTCACTCATCATTGTTTACAATCTAAATATGTAACAACTGCGTGCCAAATTTGCCCAAACAGGTTTGACATACACTGGGATATATATGCCGAACAGATAATAGATAAGCACAGTTACCGGTCAATTTCTAAGATGGAACATACCGTCGTCGTATGTAAGTATTTTTGTTTTAAAGAAAATCATTTACACTTACATTTTCAAAAACTTTAAAAATTTGTTTTCTATGACAAGGGTTAATATGTGTCTTTGACAAGTAAGTACTAAATACAGATTGTACAAAATGTACTAACTGCATGATAGAAGTTTTGAATAATAGGAGCTGGAAAAGTTCAATATGGGGAAACAAGCCACTGATATTCAAACATAGAGAGTACCATAAGTCGAAATCCTTTTTGAAACCGGAAAGGCATCTACCATCATGAACGGTCTATTTAATTTTCTTCCAATGTTATAACTCTCATTAACCCCTTACCCTAGCACACCAATTATCGTGACTGGCAAGGTGCTTGTGTGCACACTACACACCGTAATAATAGTAAATACACAGATAAACAAATGAGCAAATGAACCACCTTTAATACGAAAGAAGCAGATCAAGTCAGCCGGCGAGGCCCTGTTTAGCAGATGGACTCTTCTATGACTTGTATAAAGATTTACTTAAAACTGTCAGAACACAAGGTTCTAAATGAGAGTATGAAAAGCTGTCGCATAGGACAGATAGATCTGCAAACAGAAATAGTATGAAAAGCTGTCGCATAGGACAGATAGATCTGCAAACAGAAATAGTATGAAAAGCTGTCGCATAGGACAGAGAGATCTGCAAACAGAAATTACCCTTCGTAAGGATCAATACTGAGAGACAGGTTATTCATTCTGACTGTTCGGCAAACTTTGTTCGGCGTTCTGTTTCAGGTTATGGCAAAATTATATATATATATATATATATATATATATATATATATATATATATATATATATATATATATATATATATATGAGGAAAAAACTTAATAGATTTTGCACACTGAAAAGACTATTCCAGATAGTGTTTGTAAATCATTAAATGCTTCTTAAATATGATTAAATACTTAAATACTCACAAAGATGCTTAGAGATTCATTTACGAGTAACATAAACGGATACAGCTTTCACAATGAACGCAACGTCGGTTTCTATGACTTGGACAACAATGTTAGACCTTATCGAAGAAGTCAAAATTCGGAAAATCGGGTTGTTTCCGTGCAAATTAAACGTGACCTGGTTATCAGACTGATGAATAGACAAACACAGCATGGTAAAAAAATATGAATACAAGGAAACTGTCGCAAGCCTAAACTTATAAACATAACGAACAGAGTTGATGTCTTTCAAAATGTCATTGACGTTTTACTACATTTGGATAGGAGTGTAGCGAAAGTACGAAATTATCTTTGACGCAATTTATTGTGAGAAATTTCGAGTACATGAGTTTCTATCTGTATTAAGCAGCTTACATACAGATTTGTCTAAATGGTAAAAATAACAAATGTCCTGTATTAACGTGAGAAATACTCATGATAGATGTTTACTTTTATGCAGCTAAATATATGTTTAATACTCCCCCAAAATTGATTTCCAGAGGGAAACGAAAGCTGTTTGGCTAATACTAGTCACATGTCCAGTACAAATGTATAATATATCAAACTGTGAACTCAAACATGATTCATGAGTATATATATATATATATATATATATATATATATATATATATATATATATATATATATATATATATATATATATAGTTAAAGACTAATACATTAAGCAATTAGAGTGACAGAACGATACAAAGCAAACATGTTGACTTGTTTTTCCTATTTCATGGAATGGTAAAACACCATTTCGTTTGCACTCACTATTTTTTCAGACTAATTTCATCACGGGTAAGCAAACATCATGGGTAGCAATAGGTTTTCCAGAAATGTTTCATTGTTTCAGTTCACCAGGCAAAATATCAGACCACAAAAGCTCTGATAAAGTATAAAAATATTGCACGATATAATGACAGAAAAGGGATCAGTTGTCAAATCAGAAACTATGATCATTAATTGAAGATTCCTTACTTTGATTTTGAAAGTGACATTCCACCATACACATTGAGTTCCAGCGCTTCTCGCCACAGGATGTTGTAATGATGATACAGATTAAACGGGTACGTCCTGAATGTTACAAATGGTTAAACACATATTTTTGGTGCTTGAATGTACGCCAATTCAGTCTTTGAATGTTACCAAAAAATAGTATTCTCATTCTAATCTCTTCTGGTATCAAAGCAATAAGATTCTTCAAATTTTGAATACATCTTTCCCAAACCTTTTGCTTTCAGGGTGATAGGCAGAAGATTTAAACCGTTGAATCCATACTTCATATATAAATTGTTCGAAAATTCCACACAATTTGGCTCTTGATCATACTAGACCGATATGGGTAGACCAGTAAGTGTAAAACAGATATCAAGCTCTTTAGTTTTAATATCTTTCAAAGGAATTGCCTCTAGATATTTTATGATCGACAAGTATTTTTGCTTGTATTGGTCTTAGATACTAGAACGACAAAGTCTACCATTATTCTGCTAAATGGTTCCACAAATGTAGTAATAGGTTGGAGAATCGCCTTGGGTATCTTCGGATTGAGGTTTCCTACCATTTGACGAGCGCTACAAGATCTACAGTATGTCGAAACATTAGTTTAGTTTTCAACCAATAAAAACATTCAAGATCCATCTAGGCTAAGAATAACATGTCGATATGACTTGGGAAAAACAAATGTATAGCTCACTGACGACAAGTAACAAGCCTGTACCGCAGGTGGTCTACATTGGCTCATAAGGACCTCATTTTCGCAAATTAACAAACTGGTAATTGTATGGCTTCAGTTTCGCTAATAGCCATCTGAAACAAACAGGAGATCTTGTTCCTGTTCGACAATAAGTTATTGTACTTTTACTCGGATTAGGACAGAAAGAACGAGTAGAAAAATGAGGATCCATATTACGAAGAAAAGTAACCTCATCAACGGGCAGAACTATACATGTGCCAGTGAAAAGAATAATTTGCTCATCAAAATCATTCTTAAGAATTCTTTCTGTCATAGCTCTGGTAACTGCACAAGCAGGATATAAACCTGGGATTTAAATTTCAACAGAATTAACCTTTATATTCAAACAAGGTTTGTCAGGTATAAGTGGATTAACCACTACATTATATCCCGCTAGAGTATTGCCTAGCAATAAAAGAAACCCTCCATGGGTAAAACAACTACTATTCCTGCCGTCACGGGTCTAGAGTCTGATGCCAACTTGACACAATGCAGACGAACATTAACAAAACCTTACTCAATTCCCTGAATCATAACACTTTTACTAGAATAAGACTTCACGAACAAAAGCAAAGTTGCTGTTAACAAAAGACTCTAAGAAGCTCATGTGTTCCTTAATAATTTGATAAGGATAGAAACCACCAATAAGTCAGAAAGAAACTTTAGACATTAATGGTTCGTAATTCTCCAAGGTAGAATCAAATTGGGATTTTTGTGACGTGATCAATGTATTGCTTTGAATACAAAACCATAACTTGTACGTTTTGGAATAGCTCTCTTTTTATGTTGCTTATTTGAAACGTATACCAATCAGAAACAACGCTCATTATTTTATTTTTAAATAAGAGCTCGTAGAAATAAAAATGGATTTATGTTTAGCCGTATCAGAAATTAGACTCCTAAACGATACGATACATTGAGATTTAGTACTCATATGATACTAATATTATCTTTATTAAATAACTGCTGAGAGGAAGGCTTGTTGGCATATGAAACTTTATGAGTGAAGATATAATCATTACCACTGCAAGGAGAACGTTTTATAGTTTCAACGTTCTTGGCCAAGCAACACCTATCAAATAATTCTTATTTTTCCATGCAAATTCGAAATATGTTTCTTCAGTTTCCTTTATAAAATCCATAAACCTCTCTATATATGCTTTAGGTACTAATGATAACGAATAATTATTTTATAACAAAACAGTCCTATGTTCTTTTGTCCATTTCAAGGTTTCAGCAATTTTCTCAAAATGTGGAAAGTTTTTATCTACGTCCTTTTCCTTTAAAGAGGGAGCTAATCTAATATTTCCTCGTAACATGAAACCGGAACACGTGTGTTAGGGAGATTATTTTTTCCGCCTACCAGTTTTAATTCCATTTATCTAAAATCTCTCTCTCTCTCTCTCTCTCTGCATTTATATTGCTCTCTTCTCTCTAATTCTGCATTAGCATTGCCATCTCCTTTTTCTCATTCTGAATTTGCAATTCCATCATTTCTTTTTAATGCTAAAGCTTTCTTAATTCCAATTCCAATTCCATCTTTTTACTGGGATTCATTTAATTTCCTAGGAATACCAGAGAGAGACTGACTAATCAACATTGTCATCGAGATTTTCGTCTCCCATCAAATACTAAAGAAAACAAGAACTATTTTGTACTTCTTGCTTTGCTAAAGATGATTGTTGTTCAGAAAAATCAAAATGTCTGGCGACATTAGATGACTGTGTGGATGTTTATTGGTTTCACTAAAGAGTTCTTAATTATGTGAAATTAAAATCTTTACTAGGGACAATGAAAATTCCTAAACAATGTCAATTTCAATTCTTAAGGCTATTTTTAATATATTTGAAATGTTGAAAGGAACTTCAGTTCCCGGATTAGCCCTAATTCCTCTTACAACTGTGTGGTCTTAAATTATGTAACAGTTTTTATTTCCCTCGACTACACAGTGAAAAAGCAGGAACTTACAATATTGTGATATAAATACCAAATGTTCCTAAATGCACTATCACAAGTTGAAAAACATAGAATATTTCGAATAAATTCCAATATTTTTGAACGTGTTGATGCAAGGATAGACTTGAAGGTGCTGATATACCAACAGTCTTGACTTTGTCACAATAATATAATCCAGAATGTGTGTGAATAAATCCTAAATAATCACAACGTATTGTTTTATTGAAAAATGTCAATGTACACTTTGCAATTTGAACAATTTAAATGAACGATTCCTTTCAAATTATAACTGAGCACAACCGAATGATACTAAAAGAGGAATGAATAATTATTGATCTAGTCTAGATGTCTCAAACACGCGGCCTGCGAAACTATATCATCTGGCCCGCAACATGATTGGCGTAACAAGGTGTCACGAGAGTTACCAAAGGTGGTCCCGCCTTTGGGCCATCGAAAATGCCCTCATGCGGCACTCGGGGTGGTTTGGGTTTGAGACCCTTGATCTAGTCATTTATATACTTTGTTACCCTGAACGTGGTCATTTCTATTGGAAAATCACATAAGCTTTTGTTAACACGTGAGCTAGAACATGCTGAGGTTGTATCCAAGGTTAGGTCCTGAACTCAAATGTAAATAAACCTCTTAAAAAATGACCATATTCAGGTAAGGTTTTAAATATACCCTCAGTGACGGACAAAAATCAAGCATACAATATAAATTAAACATACAGACCAACGCTGCTTAAAATTTAGATAAAGCTCAACTCGAGTCTGACACAAAGAGCTACAAATTAACCCAAGAATGGTTTTTCAAAATCACGAAAAATTAATTTGTTGGTAAACAGATCGAGATTCTTCGAAAGAAGACAACAGTCATCAAATGTTCCGATCAAAATATTCTGTTTCTCAGATACGAAGAAGACAGTATGTTTGTCGGTAGAACACAATTAGGTTATGACGGTTACCAGTTAGTCTGAAAAACATCAACATGCAACCAACCAAACCTATCTTTGGTGGATTTACTCTGATATAGTTATGAAACAAAGCTGGTGTAGCAACCCAAACTGAAAAGAAAACATACTGACAGAACGAGGCGGTGAATGACTGATAGAGGTTCATTATTTTGAGACAAAGTACTTCTAAAGTCACACCAAGAATGATACCAAGTTGCAGGACTCTAATGATTAGCCGAAGGAAAATGTGTTTAAAATACCACAAAACAATATGTGTGTGTGTCTGTGTCTAAATCAAATGTATTCTCCCAATATACCTAACAGTTTTGATCTTCTTTCTAGTTCGATTGATACTGCTTATGTCTATGTTATCAATCGGTAAATCGACATATATCCTGAAACACTGCAGTATATATTTATTTTTATTTTTGTTTAAAATTTGACACAAGCAAATCGACATTTGTTGTCATGTAAATTTTGTTTTGCATAACAACTCGGTTTTGGTCGCACTTTAATCCCATCCAAACATATAAAGAAAAGCAAGTTTTGATGCAGACTCTCTGCTTGTTTTATGTTGAACTCACTGAATCTGTATATCACCTCCCTGAAAACTGTGGAGTTTATCACATCGCACTCAGTATGTATAGCATCTCCCTGAAAACTGTTGAGTGTATCACACTACACTGAATCTTTATATCACCTCCCTGAAAACTGTGGAGTTTTTCACACCACACTGAATCTGTATATCACCTCTCTGAAAACTGGAGTTTATCACACCACACTGAATCTGTATATCACCTCCCCGAAAATTGTGGAGTTATCACACCACACTGAATCTGTATATCACCTCCCTGAAAACTGTGGAGTTTATCACACCACACTCAATATGTATATCACCTTCCTGAAAACTATGGAGTTTATCACACCATAGCCATGCTCCAGACTTGTTTCCAATAATTACATTTAAAAAATCCTGTGTATTTTGGCAATTTCTTTTATCTCACCGGCATGGTTTCAAATATTGGCTGTTTCCCATGCAAAATACGTACTAGCTTCAACTTTCATGGCATAGAGCAATGTCCTGTATTGTTTTATTTAGAATAGGGCTTGAGAACAATTCGAGCTTAAGCGATTACACAAAGAGATGAGTGAATTCAATACTTAATTTTATAAAAAAACAAGTGTTAGTGTATAGTGTTCTTTGGACAACGAAAAGCGGGAAAAGAGTTAGATGGGTATATAGATAGACTGATAGCTAGATACAAAAATGATTTTCGTACTGATATTGAAGTTATACGTCATCGGACATAACACCAATGCAATGAAAATTGTTTATTTGCAGATAAACTATTGCAAGTATTAGCTATTTTCGCATGTTGGTACCATCCAGTTTTACCTGGCGGTAAGTATCAATAAACTGATAACATTATCATGATTTCTTGACAATAATTGGACAAGGTTCTGTCGTTGACTCCTGGAATATATAGATTATATCACAGTACATTTAGAGGAAATAATACTAAATGTACTGTGAACAGATTATTATTATTATTCATAATATTAGTTGTTTTTTGGTGTTTTTGTTGTTGTTGTTCTTGTAGAAGTAGTTGGTTAGTAGTATTGGCATTAATAGTAGCGTTTGGTGGCAAGGGAGGTAATAACGGTTGCATCTGACATCATTTGCAACTATATATTCCTGACCTAAAATACATTGCCTTTTCCAAAAGGCATATCATCAAAGTTTTAATAAAGTAAATGTCATTATGTTTAATGTATTATGAATTGTACTCTCAATGCATAATAACACAAAATTATAAAGGTATTTCATTTGTAAACCATGAAGAAAAAGAAGTGCAGAAAACATCTATGGAAAACAATTTTGTAAAGTTTTAGCAGACGGAACATGATAATTCTATAATAAAACATGATGGATACGTTTGCAAAAGTATTTGTTTTTATCCCGCTATAATAAAACATGATGGATACGTTTGCAAAAGTATATGTTTTTACCCAGCTATAATAAAACATGATGGATACGTTTGCAAAAGTGTATGTTTTTACCCCACTATAATAAAACATAATGGATACGTTTGCAAAAGTATATGTTTTTACCCCGCTATAATGCTACGTCAGAGTTAATACCTCCGAACATTGCACTAAAATTCAGTTGACTGCCGTGAATATCGGTACCAAATAAAATCTAAACTATATTGATTAAGGTTGAGTATCCATATTTCTTAATTAATTGAGCATTCTGGACTATGAATTTACACCTACTGAATCTTTATAAAGAGAGAACATTTCTCCATATCTGCATTAGCTCTTCATTAGTACACTGAAAACGAAAATTCAGTAATACTACCAATTGATTACAACATCTGACATGTTCTTTTACATTATGAAGACATCGGGCTATAATTAATAAAAATCACATACTAATATTGCTTCTAAAAGAGTCACGTTCAACAGGAGATTTACCTCTCCAGAGCACTGCACGATGACCATTTTCTCTCTTCATTTAGCTTTTCCTATTAATTCTCTAACGTGGAATGATTTAATCAGATTTTTTTCAAAACCAAAGGGGGAAAAAAAAAACATTTGTCATTTGACGAGGTAATTATCAAATTTACCTCTGAAAATCATGGCTCAGACTTAAGAATGGAAAAATGAGAAATGTTTAACTTATTCTTTCTTGCTTTCTCCGCATTTGCAGCCAGTCCCACGTGCTATTCGTGTGATGTTCTTGAGAATCCAGCGGATTGCTCGAAGACTGTGACATGTGCCACCGATCAGGTAAACAAAACAAAAATAAATAAACGTTCTACGGTATGCTGTTATTCCTTCTTCATTTCATCTTACTTTTCACAAGAACCATTCATCTGTAATGTGAGTACACTTATACAATTACGATGATTTTCAATGGTATTTTGTCCTGAAAATGTGTGAGACAAAACGTGACAACAAGTTTCCCGTACAAGAAGAGGGTACATCGGATATAAAACAAGTATCAGCACCTGCTGTGCCCCAACACTTTGAGTATGTATGTATGTATGTATGTGTGTGTGTGTGTGTGTGTGTGTGTGTGTGTGTGTGTGTTGTTGTTGTTGTTGATGTAGGGTTTAACGCCATTTTACAGCACACGATAGGCTATACATGGCGGCCAGCATTAATGGTGGAGGAAGAACCCGGGAAAACCCCGGAAAGAACCACAGACCCAAGAGAAGCTAATGGCAAGCTTTCTCACATACCCACATTGCCTGAATTCGAGACTCGAACCCACGCAGACAGAGGTGAGATGGCAATAATCCGTAACGGAGACCACTCGGCCACTCGAGGACCCCGAGACAATGGAATTTGCAATATCAATACATATATTATTAAAAGGCAACAAAATATACAGTCTTCAAACAAGTTCAATATAATTGAAGGATAAGCGAGCGTCAATCTCAAAGATCTCAAATCTCAAAGATTTTATATTGAATTTAGGAAACGAGCTGAATAATGTCAGGTTTTTGAGAACCTTGTTTTAACCGTTTTTCCCAAACCGATCTTTGGTTTAGCCGTTTCTTCCAATACCCCTTGAGAACTCGATTAAAAAATGGCCGCCAAAATGTTGATAGCAATAGTAAAACTAAATAAGTTCCAGAAGACATAGTATGGAAAATGTCCATGGTCTTAGCCAATCAGTAAAGATAATACTGCACAATAATTTCGTGGGTTATTTAAAATGATCAGAATCACATAAAGCGATATGTTAATATGCCATTTCAAAAATATTAAACCACACACGCTATATGTAAAGCATACCAAATATGTAATAAATACACAAATATACATACAGAAAATAGGACATAGTCGTGGATATATTCATTCTTGACAACGAGAGACATTTGCATGGCGACTCTCGACTAAGTACACAGTCGCTCTGGATTTATTTAATACAAATCATGGCATATAATGGTTAATATGTAAAGATGCAAGAGTGGAAAGTAATCCTAAATTATAAAAGTGAGATAAAGTTTAATTCGTTTCTTCTGATGTTCAGTATATATAGCAAATTGTACTGATGATGATTTTTAATGGTAAGCTTTTATTGATTTCCAAGGTATGCAGTGTACAGGAGACATTCGGTATCCACGGATCCGTCAACTTCTGGTCGGGATGTGAGGATATCATGGCAAGTATTCATTAAATTGTATGTTTTAGCTACCATATATGGTTTTCATACTTTGTTCATTTTTCACTGAAGGATAAAAAAGGAAAATGACAACAAAATCTTGGTACTGTCTGAGGACACTTGATCGCTAAATTGCGACCCGATACTGCCTGTTTTACTGTTCGACTTTATCACTTACGCTTATGATGTTACAAATTGTCTTGACATGTCAGATCGCACCAATTCGGAAGATTCCGATACCATTGAATTGATGAAAATAAGACAAAGTAATCAAGAAACTCCACAACTATGTTAACCTTCATGTTTTAGTAATTGTATTGTATGACTGTGTCACGATTTGCTGACTAAATCAGCAGGTTGAGCTTAGTTAACTAATGCATTGTGTACTGTTTCCGCATATTCTGCGGAGCTTTAATCGGTTGTTTTTGTTGTTCTAGGGTTTAACGCCATTTTTCAGCACAAGATAGGCTATACATGGCGGCCAGTATAACTTGTGAAGGAAGAACCCTGGAAAACCCAGAGAAGAACCACCGACCCACGAGAAGCTACTGGCAGGCTTTCCCACGTACCCACGCTAGCGGAGCTTTGGCATTGTTGTGCTGTAGTGGTTTGTGCATTCGTGTGAAAAACTTTGTGGTTTCTAACCGGTGCGCCTTATTTCGTCATATAATTATTTGTGGCGCTATATATCCTTACAGTGCTGGACCGCCGTAAAATTAACAATCAGTCAATCAACTAATTTGAACTTATACGCCACTTCCATACAAATACTGTCTAGAATCGTATAAAATGCTGTTATGTCATGAAATTTAGGGTTAATTTTGACTGTTTAAAAAGAGCGGTTTGCGGTAAAAGCTAATACATCATCCGCTCATATGATCCTATCTTAGGACATGTGAATATTTGTATAACTTGTGTACTTCAGCGATTGTGCATTCGATGTTGATTCTTCCATTGGCCAGTTTAAATGGTCGCGTACTCAAGGTCGAACGTCTTCTCAGTAGTTTCGTTTTTCCTTTACCTTCACAATCTCAAAGACAACATATATATCAATACAATGCGGAATTCTTATGTTATCGATGTAATGCAAATAGTTTTTCCACTAGTATTAAACTCATCTCCGTCTTCATTATTTTAAGTGATATGAGCGTCCCTAGAATGGATATATGCCTTCTTGTTTGAAAGCTAAAAACCGCGCTTCTTACTTTTGTAACACAACTACATAGCGAACATTTACTATTAGTCTACGTCTTTAATGGCAAGGAACTATCTATGACATTAAAACGTCTGGATTATGTGTCGACTTATACAGTTAGCTGTGCCCTTTAATGATGAAAGAATGCAACGTCAGTGATTTAAAATTGTGTACATGGGTATCAGGATTAGTTAACGACCGGGCAAATGCAGGTAACAGCTAATTGTGACAAATGTCAAATTCTTCCTAGTGACAACGCATACACATCAGTTTTCTTTATAAGAAATTTAGAACAATGTGTTATAATGCATACTCCCGAAAATGACCATGCATTACCTGATGTTTCCATACTTTTGACAAGTAGCAATCCTAATATGTTTTCATTTTATATCTCGTTACAAACTTAACAGAAAACCAACAAGCTTCGTAAAACTTAACAAACAAATTAATTATTAATGTAATAAATTAAACATGTGAGAGGAACTTACATTATAATGAAATGAGTCCTAATTAGTCCTCATAAGGGTCTATGAAAGTCCTAAATGAATGAAAAGTCCCTTATAATTTTCAATAACGTAAATGAACTGGTCCACTAAGAACCGCGACAACGTCAAGATGGCGTTGTCCTGAATTCGTTCGAACAATTTATAACAGTTCCAGAATAATTTTAGAGTTCAAATAATGAGCACTTTCTATCACCACTGAACAGTCCAAATAAACGCTTTTTCTCGCGATAAATATTTAAGTACAACATAAAATACGTCTGCAGACTTACAACACGAACACTAAAATTGTGAATGACTCCAGAAATCGGAATAAAACTGAATGCTTAGGTTTCTCCTTATATACAACATATAATGTAACTATAGTTCGCAGTAGACCCCATGTGACAAAACACACTATTGATTTTCGACAAACTTGGCATGCTTAAGATCAAAGAAATAAATTTAAAAAAGCGATGTTGATTTTTATCTTATATTTCTCAAGCTACTTCACAGACTTGCTCCGAAATGTCGCTCAACTCTATCATAGGAAAAAAGAGGGATTTAGTAACACCTGATAATGGCCGGTGTCTGTATTGTTGCAATACTAACCTGTGCAATAATAACTGTTCAGGTACACTCTCTGTCTGTCACTGTATATATATATATATATATATATATATATATATATATATATATATATATATATATATATATATATCTTGGCATCCGTCCGTCTACGAGAGACGATGGCATAGCTCCAAAGTACGCTTTTGCTTATCCTTCTTTTTAGCTCTCTTTTCAGCTTGCTTTATTCTTCTCTTTTCCTCTGCGTTTTGAACTCCCTGCCTGACAGCTAGACGCCAGCTGGAACGGTTGTTTGCACAGCTCTCCCAGTCGTTGACATTGATGTTTGCTGTCTTCATATCCTATATATATATATATATATATATATATATATATATATATATATATATATATATATATATACACACACATGATTATGGTATACCTGTTTACTGCGGTATATATTACGGAATGCAATACTTTTACTTTCTCCACTAAGTAAATTAATAAAATTCCCAAATAAGCGTGTTAGCGATTTAATGATTTTAAACGAATGTTTTCATTTGGCATGACAAAATTATTCTTAAAAAAATTAGTATTTCCTAAATTATTAGGTTTTTTTTCATATTTGTTGTTTGTCACACATCAATTTAGAATATTAGAAATATGGTTATAATAATGAACATTTAAGCACGTTTGTCAGGTGCAATACATGGCAACATGGCGGCCGAATGGGATATAGTAAAATATACTAGGGCCAAATCGAGATTTTCGAAAACAGTTGGTTTGAAATCAGAAATCAGAAAACGAAATGTCATTTTGTTACGTTATTTACGATCGTATGTAAATGTCCTAGTTACATTTATTCCATTTTTGAAGACGAAGAATCATTACTGGATTTCAAGATGATCAGTTGATTTCTGTTTGAGTTTTACGTAATTTCTGAAGTCGACTAAATATTTGTTTCGTTAAATCAGTGTTTCTTATGCTTGGTTACATGCTCACTCTAATGAATATCTTTCCCTGGGTGTTAGCATCCCACTTAAAGTTTCCTTGACTATCATATCTATAGTGTAGATTGTAAATTGTACGCTTCAGACTCAGTGCAAACACTTCTTTTTTATCAACACGTTTTGTAATGTCAGCTCAATGTCTTTTACGGGTTGTCAGCTATATCGCAGGCGGCTATACAACAGTTAACAATATATAGCAATTCATCTGCTGTAAGAGTAAGGTACTGACCATTTAATTTGATGCGGTTGGGTGCGGGGCTGCACTGCTATTTATGTTTGATGTAAGATCTGTTTATGTTTTTGTATCTCAAGATAACTATCTTATATATCGTACAATATACATAATATGGTGCTATCTTGCTTTAAAAGAGATAAAGATAATATTTTATTGACGAGCAATAAATGCAAAAAACACCCAGCCAATCACATATATTATGCCGTTGAACTAAACGTGGGCAAGTACAATGCATTGGACTCTTTAAACACGGTTAATAAAGCTCATCGAGTTGTTAGAGCCAGAAGGTTCTACCAGTTGTCATACCATCTGTTTCTGGAGTGGATGACATACTAAGATTTCTAATCCTGTTCCGTCATTCCTTTATATTGCATCTTCATTACTGTAAGTCGAACACCATTTTGTATGTAGAGAGGTTCATCCTAATGTCGGTCCCTATTCGTAAATGAGTTAAAATTGTACTAACGTTTGTTTAAATTTTGATGGAAAATGTGGCTGAGAAATGCTTTCTTCCATCAAATGTGCTCAACTAAGCGATATCATGTGGAGGTAAAGTAATACCTTTTGCAAAAGACTTTTCAAAATACGGTATGGTAAGAGTCTTCTGCAACATTCTTAAGAAGATAAGTACGTTACGGCAAACAAATTTAAAATAAATGACTACGCTCCAATACTGAAAATCCCCTATGAGCCAAGAAGAAAAGGTTTATATTATAATTTTGGTCCACAATACGGATTAGATATATTAGTGACTAAGTTTATAATTTAAAAGAAATTCGTCTTTGTATTACATCTACCTAAGTTCGGGGATTGACAAATCGATAGAGTGAACAACGAAGAAGAAATTAATTCGTCAAAACCTATCTATAAGGCCCAACAAAAGAAAAACGTTTTGTGAATCTTCATATAAAATATTTTAATTTTCCCTTCATCAGGTTTCGTAAATCTAGCATTACATAGGCCAGCCTACCAGAATAGCGTTGCCTTTAACGGGTCAGCAAATCTGGCTGTAGATGGAAACCGGGACCCCAACTACTTTCATGGATCTTGCATTCATACCGCTTCAGAACCTTTCTCCTGGTGGGCAGTGGATCTCGGCAAAAACTACAGCATCACTGCAATCAAAATCTATAACAGAAATGATGCGGGTGCAGACGGTAAAAATACAAACAAGTATTAGTCACTCCAGAACAGGAGCATTCTACTTTATAATACGGGTTTGCAAATTCCATTTAGAAAACAAAGACACCAAAAAATTGTATTTTTCTTCAAAATCCTCAATCGTTTTATTATGAGTCAAGAATTATAAATCTATTCCTTGCTAAAACAGAATCATATAAACATAAATACAAATAATTGGAAGAGAAAGTAGGAGGGTATATAATTATAAAACATGTCATGATGTGAAGAATGTGTAAGTGCCGCATTGGTTATTCATTTCTTGTGCAACCTATTTTGAAAATAAAATAATCAAAGGACACATGAATAAAATCTGTACTGAAACTTACGGAGTAGCTCACTAAAGAGATGCAGCTTTCAACTGGAAGACTTTAGTCTCGTGCGAGAAGGAATGAAAATATAAACAATCTTGCCACTGATGCAGTCATGTTCAACACTACATGTGTGATGATACGTGTCAACTACTCCTTTAATTAAAGCCAAATAATACACTTCTTTAAAAAGTTATAATTGTAATGAATTATGTTATCAGCTTTTTAAGAATCAGTAATATAGCCCAGTTATTCATGACAAGAAAATATCCTCTGAAGCAAAGTATGTAATGTTCGATAAAACCTCATCTTACTACGTTAGGAGAATGTTTAAGACTTCATTGTTCGATAAAACCTCATCTTACTACGTTAGAAGAATACCTACCACCTGAAATACTGCGCACTTTGAAATTAGAAAACACCTAGTCACTTCATTGACGGTTTATTTACAAGCAAATCTGATGCCTGCTTGTCAAATGAAAAGCTCCATTGATAAAAAGATTCGCGCAATTCACGTCAGTTTTAAGCTACTGCTCGAACGAATGTGAATGCTTTCCATAAATGTAATAGCAGGGAGGACTAAAAAAAAAGTGGTGCTGATATCATGATCGCTAATTATTATTAAAAAAATACATATTTACTTCATACACTGGTTTCCTCTACAAATACGTTAGACAATCATGATACGATTGGAGAACAGCTAAGTGACGACGTGTGTGTGTGCGTGCCTGCGCACGTGCGTGTGCGTATATGTGTGTGTGATTTTTAACGTAGCTTTAACACTTTTTAGTCATATCGCTACGATGTCTGCAGTGTGTCAGTTTATAGTGATGTCTAGCACTGGGGCATCATGCCGCAGGAATGTAGCGTGATGTCCCACCAAGTCACATTATCCTGACACCAGTACCAGCAATCATAACACTAACTTCTTAATGCCGAGCGCCTAGCGTTGTAGCTGTTAGTACCACTTTTATAAGTCTTTTTATGACTTGGCCGGTTCGAACCCGCGACCTTCCGCGGTAAGAGACGGAGAGAGTTACGACAATCTATCCCACAAATAGCCACGGCTCTGGTTTTCAAAAATACGACAAACAGATATCTAGCCTCGTGCGAGTTTCGGACTCGGATTTTCACATAACAAATTCTTGTGAAGACAAAAACAATTCCTTCCGGAAAATCTTCGCGGAAGTAAGTTACTTATCGGAAGTAAGTTACTTACATTGTTCCTAAGTTATATGAATTTCAGGTTCCAAACCCAATCCTCAACATGAAATATTGCTGAATTATGTCATTTAAATGTGTCATTAGTCGGAGATCTTCTTGCCTGTGTCTGTCTTCCATGATGAAGAAACCATCGGCCGGTAGCCATTGATTATGATGGAACATCTGTTCCACTAGGACAATCTTTTTAGAGTTTACGTTTTGTGATGCTGGCGATTTCTAGAGCTATATACTTCTGTGTTCGCACAATCTGAAGAAATTGATATTCGTTGGCTAGTAGGTTGTGATGTACTTTGCTTTAGTATGTGAGGAGAAGGCAGACATGTCCTGGAGATCGTTTCAGGGGGTTTTGACCCATTATATTTTCCAACTAAAGGGAGGGAATCAGGATTAGTCTGAATTCGAATTCCCTAGCCCCTTTAAATAATCTCTAAATCAGATGGGTTTTTAGAGAGTCGTATGCATTTTGAACGAAATTTGAAGACCCCGTGATGGATGGTCCATTCTGTGTGTATTTATCACTTATGTTCGCAAATATGCTGAGTGTGCTTTGGATATGACAGATTTGTATGTGGATTTGTCGACTAGGACGTCATATGATAAAATCCCAAACACGTAAACAGAGATCTTGGGATTCGGTTCCTTTATCTAAGTTAATTGTCGATATTATATTCGTCGGAAAGAATCCGAACGCCTTTTTAATGATAAGGATACACCAGATAATGACACTGGCTCAACGAAAGACAGTAACTATGCTTTTAATATCTTAAAGGTTGTTGTGAATGAAATGCCTGGAAGGACTAATCTCCTTCTCGAAGCTTGAAACGTGGGTTCCGCGGTCAATTATGCTAGCGTTCTTTTTTTGCTTTCTCTTTTCTTATCCTTGCAAACCGTGATGTCCATATGTTCATCCTGGAGCGAAACATAAACAGCCACTAAAATCTAAGGGGCCTTTGCATGGGACACATGAAAACGCTGTCCAAAACGAGAAGGTCTGCAACCGCATTGATAAGACCCAACAGGCTAAGAAACTGCTGGGATAAAACATGACTTATTTAGCGGATGGAGCATGCCACACAGATAATCTTTAATGCACGTTCTTAAGGGAAACAAATTCGACTTAAAGAGATATATAACTCCATGTCAAGATCAATTAACATTTCATAGGGAAGGAGCACCGGTTTACTCTGATTGATACAGCTCTCCGCCGAAACAAAGAACGAACAAGGGATATCGGATCTGACTATATTAAACAATTCTAGCCTTGTACTCTTTTAGAATGTCGTTAGGTTAGTTCGATGTTACGAATGTGGATATAGTTTCCTGAGCGTGCAACTATTCAGCCCATATCTCGAGCATCCATTCATGAAATTTAGGACGAATGAGAATGTCTAAAATACATATGATATTCCTGAAATAGAGCTTCAGTATTCTTGAAGAGCTATGAATAGGAATATGAAGGGACTCATCTTGGAAATCGAGGATGACTGTACAATATCTCTTCAGAATGATGTTGAAAAGCAATCCTGGGGACTGCATGCTCATTTTGAGTACCGGAATATGTTGTTCAGGGATAAATAATGACGGGTGAAGGTTACCATTTGGCATTGGGAATTACGATTCTGGGATAAATACACGTAGTTTGTGTATGAATAACCACTACTGGTTTTCTCCTACTAAGAGTCTGTATTGTCTTCTTCAGAACGTCTGCTTGTCTCTAGATATGGAAGCCGTTGACAGGTGGAGAGTTGAGCAAGGTGACCCGAACAACCACCAAGACGTATTGACGTTTATCCCATCCGAGATGTCGGAATAGCGTGGCACAATCATAACATTTTTTATACTTCAGATACGTTACCTGTTCAAATACCTGAGAATATTCAATTCCTACACAATCCAGACATTTTAAACAAAACAAAACGTTCACTGCGCCTAAAGACGTAGCTGTACAACAAAATTGCTAAAAATCCATTTCCTTGCCGAGTAGGAGACGAAAATAGTCGCCTCGTGGACATAGGGATTGGGGCCAACCCCATCAATCATAAGTTATTACTTTTGCACGTACTTGGTCATGCTGATCAAAAGTGAGAGAGAAGAGCGTTACTGTCGAGTAGTTGACACGATCGAATGAGAGAGCCATGAAACGCATGAGCAAACATGCAGAAACTTTAAGCATTGACGCCGACGTTGCCTTAGTCACAAACTGTGTCACTAGATGCGTAAAGATTGACATTCAGGAAAAGGACCAACATACTTTGCCACTATGGATCTTGCATACAGCTTCATACATGTCACAAGAAGATCATACCAGCACAGCTTACTAGATCAATATCGACATGGTAGGAAGTTTACTGGTCATGGCACAAGTTTTGGTCAGCCATACTCCTACAGTATCCAGCATAGGAATCATGGAAATAACATAAATAGACAATGGATGTATCCGTTTTCTTCTTGCCTCCATTGCATTCAAATACTTAATACGAAAGAAGTTTCACTTATGGACACATCGTACCCATATAGGACCGTGTATGACACTCCAAGTGAACGTCAGTAGATCACTGCCTCCCATCTTGTATGGACTACTGGCCTGGTTAATCGTCTACGACAACCTGATTTGAGATCAGTCGTCCCATCCTCAGCTGGTGTTCCATCTCTTCCAAGAGGCATACTCACAGATATGATATTCTTTCCTCTATCCTACAATGTTTAGGAAACATTCTCTTCTATCTTCCCGGTATACACAGACGAAATCTTCTGGCTTCTGTCTCCAAAGTTCTCTCTTGTGCCTTATTTATTTACGTTAATCTGCAGCTAGGGTCATATTCAGGTAGCATCTTCTATCATCCAATCATGCAGGTCAAAGCCAGATAGATAAAGTCAGACACGAGGTTACCAAAGAGGCAAATATTATGCCGGCACAGTGACCAAGAAAACAGCATTTCCCTGAAAAAAGGACCGGAAACGTAGGAAGGACACTGTTAAAGGATACAAGATGATAGATGCACCTCCTTAAACTCTATTCCAAGGCTAAATCTAAATCTCCCAGAGCAAATAATGACAAACAATTGTGGATGAAATGATCAATTTCCACGAAGCGTCTCTGCTTACACATGATCTCATGCTTGTGGCATCCTTTTCCTATAACTTCAACACTTCACGAAGGAGTGTTAGAGACTCTGATCTAATGACTTTCGCCTCGAATTAAAGCAATATTCTCATGAAAGAGTGGTCAAGTTCGTTAAATGCAACCACACTAGACCCTTACTCCCAGCTTCTCAAGAACCATATTGTTGCAACAAATACTTTTGAGCACCCGATTTCAACACGGATACACTGAGATCGGTCCCCGGCTCCGTTAAGGAGGGGACATTACAAATACCTGGGCTTGAATCGCAAATCATGGAGAATGCAGCATTTCGTTTCAGAATCATCTCCACGTCCATGACATTGATTTACCTCTATGAAATACTCCAAAATAACAACTGCGATTCGTTGTCAACAAGCACAGATATCATCTCATTCAATTCCCGTACTTCATTGATCTTTGTACGCGATTCTACGCGCGTTTGTTTTGCATTTGTCTCCCCTCAGAACGTCTTCCGAGGATCAGTTCGTTCGTTCGTATCCCAGTCAGATCAAAGAGTTGAATCTTCGTTCTGATATAGATATAGTCAAATCTGTAGCCACCGTAGTTAGACCTCTTGTGAACCTCTTTTCGAGAGGTTCTATGGCCAGGTACGAACCCTCGTCTAGCCAGCACCGTATCAGAAAGCCTCTCCTTTTGCACGAAACACCAAGGTTTTCCATGTCAACTCAGAGATTCTAAATGTGCAGGCCTGACCAATATTAAATAGTATATGAAACAGAAGCTATTTTTCGAGTAAAATATGTTTCTTTGATAATACTTGAATAATAGAATATGGACACACCCTACCTAGCTCTCCCCATCCAATGTCATATCCTTAAAAGAGAGTGGACATTATTTATAGTTATCATTGAAAGGATTTATCTGCAAATCCTCTTTCCAAGTGCATGCAACTTTTGTCTGACTTCCTCCTTAGCAAGCAGACGATCGCTTAGCACTTTCGATAGTATATAAAACACAATATGTCCTAACTGTCGTTTGTTGTTTTGATGTATTTAAAAGGAAGAAAACTAGAACCAATATATCAAATATTAACATCTGAGTTTTACAATGCTTCAGAAAAATCATCAAATCAAATTCTGAGGGCGAATATTATACATTTTAAACACGCTTTCCCGCCTAAAAATCGTTATACATACATACATACATACATACATACATACATACATACATACATACATTCTTACAACACGTATAGACAGAAAAACCTCTATGTTTATCTCTAATCCTGTCATAATCCAAAATGGAGAATCAACTGTGCAGACAAAAGAGGATGTTCTATTAGTTCAACTGCATAAATAGAGGACTGGGTTTTATGTATGAAGATTGGGACAAAAATCACTTCATTTTACCCAAGACTAGCAGTCTCATCAAAGAGAAGACATGCAGAGATAGAATGAAAAGATAACCGTACAATGTACTCTCTTTTCATAACGTTTGTCCTTCTTGCTGTGTAAGAATATGAAGTATATGTAATATTTATGTAGGAGAACAGAAAAATACTCGTGTACACACACACAGACACACACACACACACACACACACACACACACACACACACACACAATTTACTCATTCATCTTGTACCAATTTGTATATCTGAATGAACTAGCGTATCGATTTAGAAGTTTTATTTAATTTTTAATTGTTATTTCGCAACGATAAACAGTGTCATTTCGGCAGCACATGTAAATGAATGAAAGACGTGGTATCAATGCATTCAGACATTCAATGTGAGTAAGGCAATAACATTTTTTTGCAATTATTTCGTTTTCCAGGGCGATTTATGCATTTGAAAATTCTTGTGAGTTCCCAAAATGCAACGCTGCTACCACGTGCATCGCCGGCATATCATGAATGTGGCAACTACATTGGTCACTCCAGCGATGGTAACATAATCACAATAAAATGTCCCGGTAAAACGATCGGTAGATGGGTCCGGATACAGGCTGTCCTCGCGATTGGGGAATATTTCCATTTTTGTGAGGTAGAAGTCTTCGGATACTAGAGCTATACAAAAGAATGTAAAGGATGTTTCGAAAACAGTTCATGACAAAACTTGGAGGGCAGGACTTTGAAGACTGCCAATTGATTTTTCACCACAGTATTCTGTAGATTCTATGTAAGACAATAAACTTTTCACCTTGTCGTCTCTATTAACTGTCATTGTCCCTACTCCTATTCTTTCCCGTGCTGCTTCGTATGCCTTTATTTACTTTCATATGCGTCTAACTGTCCAAGAAGAACTTATTATGAAAAATTAAAAATTAAAAAAGTGAATTGAATAGTGTCGTATTTATTTTTAAAACGATTGATCGAACTGGAGAGTACACAGATGTAAAGAACATATGATTTTAGAAAATGTTACTAATAGTATTATACAATACTACTATCAGCCATTTTTTAATCTTTCTAGCAAAACCGTTAGAAAGTACTAACAGGTACTATGAACAGGAAAATACAGTGTATGAATGTTGTTGAAGAGAACATGTTATTTGGTTTCAAGAGGAATTTAAAACAACTGAATTATTATTAAGCTGTAGTCCGTTTGCCCATCCATTACGAATCGGAATCACCTCCTGTCAATAAATGATTTTACATGGCACAATTTCAATCTCGCTCATTATTATTTATTCATACTTTACTATTTTCAAACCAAACCATATTCCGTCAGCGCAAACTTTTCAGCTTGGAAAAATACAATCGTCAACGGCGAATACGATGTTAAAGGCATAATATTTTAGTAGAAGGAGCTTCTTAATGAACATGGTAATGTGCATGGTTGTGACAAGGATGCTCCAACAGATCAAAAACGTCAGCATGACTATCCTGTGTACGCCTAGCAATATTGAAAATTGTAAGGTATGAAGGGATTAAATAATCCTCCGCTAGTTTATAATTGCGCCAGGTAATTAAGTTATAATCTTAGATTTCCATCAGGTGACGATAAAGACTAAACATGTGCTGAAACCTTGGAATCAAATATCTCTAAAATTATTCATGATTATTGGAAGAAAGAGTTAGCTCTAATCAATTTGCTTCAAACAATTTGCTTCAAACACCATATTGTTTCATGTATTGAACGCTTCTGCTTATGTACAAATATTGATTCAATTCAATAAAGCTTGGTAAACAGTCTCAGACTGTGTTTCAAGTGAATTCAAAGAGAAAACAACAAATGATTGATTGCAAAGCTCAATACTAATAATAATAATAATAATAATGATAATAATAATAATGATAATAATAATAATAATAATGATAATGATAATAATAACATTACCTTTGATAGACATCCACACTATTCTTCACGGACACAACGTTGAAGCGCCCACTCAGTCATCTGTTACGAAATACATTAATTATAAATTGGAGGAAGTATTTTCTCAATTGTCGCTCTGCGGACTACGTCGAATCACATACCTTGGATTTAAGACGGACTGTCTTGTATCATATACCTTGGATTTATCACAGAATATACTGTAGCATATGCCATGGATTTATCACGAACTATGTTGTATCATATACCTTGGATTTATCACGGACTATGTTGTATCATATACATTGGATTTATCACGGAATATGTTGTATCATATAGAATGGATTTATCACGGACTATATTTAAGCATATGCCTTGTATTTATCATGGACTGCATTGTATCATATACCTTAGGTTTATCAAATGACTACGTAGTATCATACATTGGAATTATCACGGACTATGTTGTTTAAATACCTTGGATTTATCACGGACTATGTAGTATCATATACATTGGAATTATCACGGAATATGTTATATCATATATATTGGATTATACACGGAATATATTGTATTATATACCTTGGATTTATCACGAATTATGCTGTATCATATTCCTTGGATTTATGACGGACTATGTTGAATCAAATACATTGGATATATCACGGACTATGTTGTATCATCTACCTTGTATATATCACGGAATATGTTGTATTACATACCTTGGATTTATCTCGGATTATATTGTTTCATATACCTTGGATTAATCACGGACAATGTTGAATCGTATACCTTGGATTTATCACGGATTATTTTGTATCATACACCTTGGATTTATCACAGAGTATGTTGTATCATACACCTTGGATTTATCACGGATTATGTTGTATCATACACCTTGGATTTATCACGGATTATGTTGTATCATACACCTTGGATTTATCACGGAGTATGTTGTATCAGATACTTTGGATTTATCAAGGACTATGTTGTATAATATACAATTGATTATCACGGACTATGCTGTATCATATGCACTGGATTTATCACAGACTATATTGTATCCTATACGTTTTATTTAATACGGACAATGTTGTATCATATATATTGGATTTATCACGGACTATGTTGTATCATATATAATGGATTTTTGACGGACTATGTTGTGTCATATACCTTGGATTTATTTGGGACTATGTTGTATAGTATATATTCGATTTATCAGGGGCTATGTTGTATCATATACCTTGGATTTATCGCGGACTATGTTGTATCTTACATATTTGATTTATCACGGACTATATTGTATCATATATATTTGATTAATCACGGACAATGTTGAATCATATACCTTCTATTTATCAAGGGCTATGTTACATCATATACATTAGATTTATCACGGACTATGTTGTCTCATATATGTTCTATTTATCACGGACTATGTTGTATCATATACATTTGATTATCGCGGACTACATTATATCATACACTGGATTTATCACGGACTATGTTATATCATATACATTGGATTTATCACGGATTATGTTGTATCATATACCACGGATTTATCACCGACTATATTGCATCATATACACTGGATTTATCACGGACTATGTTAGATCATATACACTGGATTTATCACGGACTATGTTGTATCATATACATTGGATTTATCACGGACTATGTTGTATCATATACCTTGGATTTATGAGAAATATATCTCATAGCTGCCATTTTCTTTCAACATTTGATTGAAGATGGAGAACATTTTATTTTGGAACATAGAAAACGCTTTAGTCGATGACGGGTAGATCGCAGAAGTGGCCGCAAAATTGAGCCCAGGACATAGCCGGTGAGGAAGCATTCATCGAAAGGCGTCTCTTTTTCTTGAGGAACAACGGACTAGCAAATAAATTCAGTGTCCTGTTGTGACGCCACTGATACCAAAATATATATGACACAGAAGAAAACACGCCATAAAAGCACTGATTGTAAACTAAGTCTGACTTAACTTTCCATAGAAAAGAAAAATAAAGTTCTAAAAATGTCAGAATGAAAAACAATATATTTTTTTGTCTCAAAGTAATGGTCAAAGCAATAAGAAAGATTAACCAATTTATGAAAACTATAACAAGAACAACATATTTTGTCACGTTCTTGCCTAAGACTGATGTCTTGGTTATTTTCTCTTTATCATCGATTGCTCTTAATATGTTTGCAGATCGAAACTATAATAGTAGAACAATGATATGTCACGTTCATTGACACTTTCAATCAAGTTTGCGTGCATGGGAATGGGTTTGGATTGTATCATCTTGGATGCAATTTCAGATTTCTATATTTTTTATTATCAAACAACTGTTTTGAACCTGCAATAATATCTTTCGCGAACGTCATTAAAAAATAAATAATTAGACCAACAAAAATGGTCAATAATGGCGGGTGAAATATACTTTCATTCAAGAAAAATCCTCATTTTACTCTCAGACATTTCAGTTATCTGCATCGGCTATTCTTGTGGTACCACAAGTGCTCGATGTTAAAACAATCATACATAGTGACAAACTTACATCAGACTAACCCCATGACCCGTTCTGACATAGGACCTTCTCCTTCATACTATAAAAGACACACAAGGCTACATTATCCAAAGTTTCCAATGTATGCACATCAAGGTGTGTCTTAACATTACTATACTCGACCTCGTCAAGAAATATGTCTGAGTTTAACATAACTTTATCAACTTTCTTGGCTGAGGAAAACCTATCAAATAGTTGCACTTATCTGGTGCAAATCCGACATGGGTCTGTCCAGTTTCTTTTCTACAATTCCTAAACCTTTGTTAAAATGTGTCATGCACAAATTCATAACCGTTCAAAATGTATTACTTAGGAATATCATAACCAGCACTCTGGTGTTCTGTGCCGGCAGTGAAGTGTAAAGTTCGCACGCTTTGACAGTAAATACACTTTGTAATAATGAACTCACTAGCTCTCTTGGTCATTCGACCTTTTCAGCAATTTTCTATTTTTCATGAAACCAGTGTACAAACCTGATATTTCTGATACCATCAAAACCTGATTTTGTGTGTAAGGTGGAGTGAGATAGTGCTCCGCCTTCCAATTCGTTTAAAATATTGTGCATTTTCCTTTATTCTTTATACATCTCCATTTCCCTTTCCGTTTAACTCTCTCTGCATATATCTCTCATTTTCCTCTCTCTCTCTCTCTCTCTCTCTCTCTCTGTGCATTTGGAATTTCATCAGTTCCACATGGCTTTCTAAACGTAATCCCTTCATTTTCTATCGAATTCAGATGTGGACTTGTGAATTCAATCCTAAATTTTCATCCCTGTCCTATCCGAATGTTCCGCATGAATTACAATAGTACTAAATGTTGCAATCCTGTATGTCGCTGAATGAGCTCAAAATTATCTAAAATATTGTTTTAATCCGATAGTCAATGTGAACTTTAGTCATTCCATTGAATATTTTAACTAAATATTTCCTCTCAATTCATATCTAAATACAACTGCAAACTCTGATCATGCATTCCCTAAGATTTATTTAGAACAGGAATGAATTCTTTGTTTATAAAATCCCTATTTACACACATTTCTACTTAACCTGTAACGAAATAGAATGAAACCATTTCCAATGAATCAAAGTAATCTAGCTTTACACAAGACTGACCTCGAACTCTTGCTACGAAAACAAGTTGTTTACAACCTACAATTACGAAACAAAGTTAAGCACACAATATAAATTAAATGTACATAACAGTGCATGTTAATAGCTTATATTAACGCTTAAACGCCCAAGTTTAATAGCTCAACAAAATCAAGGAAACAAGTTTGCAACCCGGCTTGATCTGATGGCAGGATTCGAACGCGCAAGCTGCCAGGAGCAAGAATGGTACATCAACCACTGAGCCAAGACTGCTTCAATTAAATTGTAATTTGAAATAAATTCAGGTTAAGCTATTGATGTTCCTTCTACATTTATAGTCGTTATTAATATTTTGTTTTCAAAACGTGTTTGTATCAAATTGATTTCGAAATTAAAAAAAAAAGTAGTTATATGTGTATATCAGTATCTTTTAGCATTTTTATCCACATTTTTTAGTTTCCATCAACTCTAACAAATACTTTAAACAATACAGATTTTACAAAGAAATGCTAAAATTAATAACGTACCAAGGTCTTCGATTCCGTATTAATATATATATATATATATATATATATATATATATATATATATATATATATATATATATATATATAAGAATGTATGTATGTGTGTGTGTGTCTATGTATGTGTGTGTGCTCATTGGTGAAAAATTCCACGTGGCTCTTATAGTGATAATCATGAGTAATAATGTTATCGAACTGTAACTACGGTAAGCACATACCTTTATCTTTAATGAGCTCTTTACCTTTGAGAGATAGATAGGCCTATATACTAACACACACACATTTATGACGGTCTTTCATAGAGACCTCAATTCTACTGCGTATTAGCTGTATTAACTAATGTAAGAAATTTGCACATAAATTTCATTCAAACCTGTTTGGAAAAAGATCAAATGTCCTTGTCTCAGATACTATTACATTACCGGAATGGAAATATGTGATGTTATATACATATGTAAGAATTAGTGAACCATCAGAAGGATATATATATATATATATATATATATATATATATATATATATATATATATATATATATATATATATATATATAAGTGTGTGTGTGTGTGTGTGTGTGTGTGGCATAAATATGAACTGCATTACCTATGTGTATGCAATGACAGTCTATATACATTACAGGTAAAACATGAAAACAGTACACAATCGACAATCCCAGTACAATAGAACATACACTTCTGATGTACAATTCACGAGTAATATGATTTCGAACAACAGATGAATATGTGTACAACGCTACCTCAAAAAAGTATTTGCAATTTAGGTTTCAATTATATTTTTTCTTCCCTATGATTTCTCGAGTACTGACTCGTTATACATCCCATTGTATAGATAGTCAAAAAAATGTGTATATAGTATATATTTATGACATGCAGGAGAATGTTTGTAAAGGATAGAATACTAAAGTGTCTCAAAATTTCAAGTTATCTCTCTCCTTCTCTGTCCCTCTCTATCTGTATGTCTGTCTGTCTGTCTCTCTATTATCAGTATTTACTATCTGAATAAGTAACTGCGTGCTATTTTTACACTAACAGGCGCGGCACAAAACCGGTAAAAGTTGTACATGCCGAATAGATAATAGATAAGTACAGATACAGGTCACTATCTACGATGGAACGTATCGCTTCATGTAAGTATATTGTCTTAAGACGAGCAAATCATATAAATTTAAGATTTCAAAGACTTTTGGTGTATTATTTTCTCGAACAAGATTCAACAACTGTCTTTGATAAGTAAACATTAAATTCTGATGCAAACTATCGCAAATCGAAATCCAAGTTGAAACGGGAAAGACACATACAGCTAAACAATATCGTCTATTTGTTAATCCATCTGTTATTAATTAAGGTACATTCAATTGGATTCTTTCTGCCCAGCAAGAAATGAGTTTTTGAATAGATCATCTGATTTTGTCTGAAAGTCAAGAAAACATTTTATAACTTGATTATATCCACTACGCTGGAAACTAAAGTGCGCATTTAAAGTAGGCGAGGATGAATGACAGCCAAAAACAGAGAGAAAAACAATGCATTGCATCTCTGGGGCACCTCGACAAATAACTATAATGACAAGGAAAAACAAATCAAAATATTAATCCTTATAAAAGGTGTACATGTGTCCCAGTCTATGTTCTAATTGTTTTAAGCGAAAACTCCCCGATTATCAGATTTTCAAATTTTCTGTCGTATATATATATATATATATATATATATATATATATATATATATATATATATATATGTATATATATATATATATATAGTTTAGTAATTATTTTAATTTATTTATTCGTTTGCTATTGGAATTAATTCAATAAGTAACGAATCCACTTTTCTTATTCTATTTATTTAATTGCATTTCTTTTTCGTCTTAAAATCTTCAGAAAATGGAGGAATAAAAGAATATCATCATCTCTCTGTTTGTACCTAGATCTCTCTCCGTACATGAAAACACAGGTACACTCAACAATTTCAATAAAACTAAACCTTAACCTAGCTGTGGGGAGAAATTAAAACTACAGCGACTGATACTCTAGAGTGCGAATGCTACTCTAGAGTGTTGCCTCTTGGTTTCAATCACGTAATCAAGGTCATGTTTTCCGGACTCTGGGGAGAAATTCAAATCCTTCACCGTTTTACACATAAAGCAAACAGAAATACATAAATAGAAACAAAATATAATGGTAGAAAAGACTAGTTCATCATCAAGGATATATTGAAATATAAAGAGACAAACAGATAAATAGACTTAAAATTATAGTAATATTAATTCACGGAATTAGCTCAATGGTATAATCCTTTAATTTCTAAAGCAAAAGTTGTTTTTGTTTTGCATTACAACTCAATTGTGTTAAATTTAATCCCATCCAAACATGAAAATATGTATGCGTTTTGATGCCGAGATTGTTGCTTGTATGTTGAACTTACTGAAGTTTTATAACACCTCCCTGAAACCAATTGAATTGATTACTCAATGGTCATGATCCAGCATTCATGTTCTTCAAAGCAGTAAAACACCCTTTTCCAATGTACCTTGGCACTTCAATTTTTCTCAGAAGTATTGTTTCAGGTATGTCGCGCTTACCTAGTACCATTACGACTTGAATATATAAAGAGAACACGGACCGGGTGCGGGGTATTAATTCTTATAGACTTTATCCTAAGGGAGCCTTGCGTAACATGCCTGTGACTGTATAAAAATTACTCAGAGTAGAACCCTCCTCCTATACACCTGTTTTATACATATATAATATATCCATATATATATATATATATATACTTGTAACAGTACCCTCCCAATTAGTGAACAGCTTATTGAAAAATAATAACAGAAATAGACAGGCTGAGAAGAGGTATTAACTCTCCTAAAGAGTTTACTCCAAGGGTGACTCTTATAACGTGTTTGTAACTGTAACCTTGAACCTTCTCTCTTGACTCATAGATTACACAAACTGATAAGAACTTGTAATGCTGAAATTATATGACTCACGGTACTAATTAAGTTCCCATAGCAAACCTATGCAAACACCATGATATTAAAAATTAAATAACTTAAAGGTTCTGAGTGCTCATGATCAAACCTATATTTATCAGTATAGATGAAACTTGGATGTTAGCTTCTGTGTAGGGAAAAGGATATGAGCTGATGTATTTTCTATACCTGTATGTGTTTGAAACATGTGCTTTCAATTCCGCACCAAAAGAGTCAGGTGCTAATTTTTGCAATGAGTGTTCCAAGATCAAGTCTGTTAAAGGACTGAAATTCCATAAATAAAACAATGCTGGTCAGCCAAACCCATATATACTCTATTTTATGATCACCCATTGCCATTCTGGTTCCCAGTTTTCCATATCATTATTACCGTATGTCCTATACTAGCCAAGCAACGCATCAATGAGGAACTTAAAAAGCTATGACTGTGTTCGGTTTATATGCAGTGGTTGAGAGCTTTACATATGTATGTATGTATGTATGTACGTACGTACGTATGCATGTATGTGTGTATGTATATATGTGTATGTATGTATGCAAATATGTATGTATGTATGTGTGTGGGCGGGTGGGTGGGGGGTGGGGGGTAGGTAGGTATGTATGTAGGTATGTACACTATATGAGTTTAGTTATGATATTGATATGTGATCCAAAATAACAACAAATACATTGAAACCTGTTTATTTACAGATAAAATATTGCAAGTATTCGCCCTCTTAGCATGCAGGTGTCATTCAGTATTAGCCGGAGGTAAGTATCACCATCATTTATTCTCACACTATAATGACACTTTGTCAATAATTTTGGCAAGGCTCTGTCCTTGACTTTCTCGGAATATTTAGAGACAATAGTACGAAATGCACTGCAAACAGATTATCATTGTTGTTGTTGTTATTATTATTATTATTATTATTAGGATTAGGATTAATAGTAGTATCTTACTCATCATACGATAGGAACTTACGATTGGTTTTTGTTTGTTCGGGCCCGGGTCAACCTCTGTGGTGCTTCCTCGGCAACGCATTTGACCCCAGCTGGGTTGGCACGATATAAACTCTGATGCAAAGTTAAAAAACCCAGCAAGCAATATATTTATACTGCGTATAATATCGATAATTTACTGGAAATGGAGTTCCTTAAATAATTCCCTATTTTATAAAATAGATTCATCCTATATACAATTTTAATGTCAGGATGTTCGAAAATATGAAGGACAATTCTTTCAAAGCAGGTAATAATGTAAGCTTTTGTCATCATTCGAAGCCTTACATACCTGACCTTAAGTCTATTGGTTTTTATATACCACCAAGGTGTCAATAGCACTGACTGGAGTTAATGTATTATAAATCATACTAGACTAATTCCCCGTCCTAGGCCGGAAATATCCAAAAACATATTTTTAAACATTTTTAACCATTAGGATGGGAGAGTTTTAAGGAAAATTTGACGATAAAATTGCAAACAAATATTAAAAATTAGGATGCCACCGCGAGTTTTGAATTCTTGTTTGGCAAGCTTGACACGTAAAAGGAAAGACTAATCTGACTTTTATTATATATAAGATTCTCGTTGGCAAAAAAAAAGATTAGCAAAACATATAAGCAGATTTTTTTTCTCAGTATCTCCATTTGCTTCGCAGAAGCACTAGATGTATCTAGATCTTCGTGTATTTCAGCACATAAAAAAGAATATTTTGCTGGCAGATGGATATTTTATTGTGTCTTTAATATAACCGACAGGCGATGGCGGAGTACCAAAATTCTCAGAAGTAATTTCCTAAATCAATAAATGTACATTGTCCTATAAATACACTGTCCAATAAATACATTTTCCTATATAATTGCACTAGAAAGTCATAACTAATAGTAATAACCACGTGACCGTACACGACGTTTAATATCATTCAACTGGGGGTGGGGGTGAATTCATTTGACTTAATAAAAACAACTAAGATTTGACGAGTTAATTACTGAAGTTACTTCTGAAGTACATTACTCAAACTTAAGAGGAAAGTTGAGAATATTAACGAAATTCTTGACTTTGTTCCACCTCAACAGCTAGCCCGACTTGCTATTCGTGCGATGTTCTTGAGAATCCAGCAGACTGCACGAATGCTGTGACCTGTGCTACCAATCAGGTATAAAAACAAATATGCAAATTATCTCGTTTTTCTGAATGTTATTACTATCAAGGTATTAAGATTATGTTGCAAAAAACATTTCCCACATAAAACTGCAATGAAAATTGCAGCACAGTATAATGGTATTCAGATAATTTATATTCACTTAACATCATTTAGTAATGCCAACAACAGCATGTATAAATTAAATGTAAAACATACATACATACATACATACATAGACATGAATATAGACATTCGTGCGTACCATGACACACACTAGCATGGCGACTCTCATTTTTGTACACAGTCACTCTTGAATTCTCTACCAGAAATCAAGGCATATAGAGGTTAAGGGGTAGTTACAAATATAAACGAGACAAACTCGAAATTGATATTCCTGGTTCCTGTAGTTGGATATGTGATATTATGAAATTAAATTAAAAATAGGGAAATAAAAAGATCTTACAGTCAAAGAATTATTGAATCGTTCTCTGTTGAGGTTCTTACTCGCTCACCTTTATTGATTCTCAAGGTATGCAGCGTACAGGAGACATTCGGCATTCACGGTGCTGTCAGTTTCTGGTCGGGTTGTGAGGATATCAGTGTAAGTGTTCAATAAATATTATGGCTGCACTGCTATATGTAGTTTTTAGATTATATACGGTTTTTAGACTTTAAACGGTTTTTAGACTATATACGGTTTTTAGACTTTAAACGGTTTTTAGACTATATACGGTTTTTGGACTATATATTACTTTTAAGACTATATACGGTTTTTAGTCTCTATATGGGCTTTAGACTATATACTATTTTTAGATAATATTTTTAGACAATATTTGTCCACTTCTTAATGACGGATAGAAAGAAAAATGATGACTACAATTTAGTACTAGCGGAGGACGCTTTAGTGACAAAACTTTGACCTTTGACCTTTTGGTTTAAAGCTCAACGCTAACACATGTTTATACGATACAACTTTTCACATCATTTCAGATCGATCCAGGGCCGGCGCTACCATATAGGCAAACTAGGCAGCCACCAAGGCGCTGATTTCAGGGGGCGCGTTTTTTAAAAAAAAAATATTGTTTATAAATTTTGAAATTGATATTTTCCGGGGGGGGGGGCCGCCAGAATCTAACCTTGCCTAGGGCGCCAGATAGTCTGGCCGGGTCTGGCGCCGGCCCTGGATCGATCCAATCCAGAAGGTTTCGATATGATTGAATCGATGAAAATAATTGAATCGATGAAAATAAGACAAATAATGCAACTTCTGTGTACGTGTTTTGCTTAATGTTGGGCCTATTGCCGGTATAAGCTGAAAGTGACAAATGCGACCACTTTCACTGTAACAAGAAACGCATTAATTTTCTTTCAGGGGAATTTATATCAGGGTACCTTCGATGCATAAAACCTAACATGAAACAATATTAACGACGTTTCCATAGCTTTGATAAATAGCAATCGAATATTTTTTTCTTTTAGCAGTGTATTATATGTGTGTTATAAACCATCTTCTGTTTATTGCTAATTGAATTACTGTATTGTTTTATCTGACATAATTTGATATTAAATGTATTTAATTGCTGGAACATGAATTGCATATCGTGCCGTTAAAAAATATATATTGACAACAACATCAACAAATACGACATTTGTATCGAAAAATTAAGTAATACGTTTCCAAAGACAATTCCAGATCCAATGTTGAAGATCAAAGAAGCGAAGACAAAAATAAAGGCTGAATTTAATATTAACTTTCTTGAAACAATTCCACAGACTTGCTCCGAAATGTCGCTCAACTCTATCATAGGAAAGAAGAGGGATTTATTAACACCTGATAATGGCCGGTGTCTGTATTGTTGCAATACTAACTTGTGCAATAATAACTGTTCAGGTAAACTGTCTGTTCTCGGTCTGTCTTTCTAGATATCGATCTCGAAGGATCTATAATTCAAACATTTTAATGTATTTACAGTATTTATTAGTCATTAATATGCATCGCTTACCATTGTTAACGAACACAGGTATATTTTATCCTCAATCTCTCTCTCTTTCCAATTTATGTTGGTTGGTTGTCTGTTCATTTTATTATTATTCATATGTCTACAGGCATAACCGAATGCCCCAGGCTAAAATACTTTACGCTCCAGAGAGAGAGAGAGAGAGAGAGAGAGAGAGAGAGAGAGAGTGAGAGAGAGAGAGAGAGATTACGTTTTGGAAGTGCATCCCCACCAAGAGATTTACCATACGGGCTCAACTAGCTATTGAAACTTTGCATCACTGATAATGTAAACACTTGTGTGTGTGTGTGTGGGTGTGTGTGTGTGGGTGTGTGTGTGGGTGTGGGTGTGTGTGTGTGAGAGAGAGAGAGAGAGAGAGAGAGAGAGAGAGAGAGAGAGAGAGAGAGAAAGAGAGACAGACAGATAGGCAAACAGAGACAGAGAGCGATTTTGATTTTTCATGTCCCTTAAACAATTTTACAGCCATATCACTACAGTGTCTGCTGTGTGGCAGTTTATAGTGATGTCTAGCACCGTGACATGCACATACATGCAGCATGATGTCTCATCCAAATCATTATCCTGATACCAGGCGGACCAGTCCTAACACTAACCTGTTAATGCGTAGCGCCTAGCGAAGCAGCTGCTGTACCACTTCATATGTCTTTGGTATGATTCGGCTGAGGTTCGAACTCGAACCTCTCGTATCCACACTGATTATAAGAACCACTGAAAGTGCACACAGAGCATTGCGATGACACATATGCTTGTAGCTAACTTGGTGTGTGTTTAATTTCAAGGGTTTCGTCCAGTTCAAATTCTCTTTCTCTATCATTCCACAGATTTTCAGATATTTTGTCTCTTTTGTATGAGAGAGAGAACGAAAGAGTGAAAAAGGAAAGCAATTGGTATTTCGATTTTTTTATATAAAAAACGGGGGTTATTAATATTGATCTCATTAGTTTAGATGTCAATAGTGACTAGTAAGGGGACATTTGGCACAGCTCTAGACTAGAGTGTATAGAAGCAATGGCCCACTGTTGCAAGTATATTAATAGGTGTATTTATACGCCATGAACGGATCACAATTTGAAATTAATATACCAACAGTAAATTGGTATATTAAATTGCTTAATACCAACACTTTAAAAATCATGTTATTTTAATATATATATATATATATATATATATATATATATATATATATATATATATATATATATATATATATATATATATATATGCACATTTTCAATGGATTTTACTAAACTAAACCGGAAAAGCTAGGTAGTTCTACTAATTGCACTATTTGTTTGAAGAATTAGATTTCTTACCCTATTCCACCATTCTTTTATATTTCCTTTGTTTATCCTAAATCAGTCTTTTCTACAGAAACAGACAGTTCTATTCAAAGATCAGACCCTTTCTTTAGATGAGTTCAAATCTTATTTGTTTCTCATTTTGACAGAAAAGATTGACTCAAAATATTTTTGAGATGAAATGTGTCGAATTAGGAGAAGCAATGTGTAAAGACTGTGGTGATCTTTGCAAATACTTTTCAAAATATGTTAATAGCTTTCTACAAGTTTCTTCAGAAGAAATGTTGTGGGGAAAAGAAATTCTGAAAGAAGCGAAAACGACACCTAATTAAACATCATGTTATATTGCCTAGCAAATATCAATATGGGTCATGCAAGAGTGTAACCTAACAACTCTGTTTTCGAAAGGGAATTATTTGTTGGCATATACTAGTTCCCGCATTGAAAATTCCCGGTTCAAACCGAATTACGTGGTAATATCAAATTTTTTGATCAACACTATGGATAAGGTTCACTAGCAGGTATGCTTTCAATTTGTAAGACACGGGGATTTACAAATTTAAAATAGGAAAGTAATTCGTCAAGGAATACTTGAAACGTTTACAATATTTTTATTTTGTTGCCATCGTCAGGTTTCGTGAATCTAGCGTTACATAAGCCAGCATACCAGAGTACAGCATACCAGAGTAGCGTTCCCTTTGACGGGTCTCCAAATCTGGCTGTAGATGGAAACAAGGACCCCAACTACTTTCATGGATCTTGCATTCATACCGCTTCAGAACCTTTCTCCTGGTGGGCAGTGGATCTCGGCAAAAACTTCAGCATCACTGCAATCAAAATCTATAACAGAAATGATGCGGGTGCAGACGGTAAGAATACAAACAAGTAATAGTCACTCCAGAACAGTAGCATTCTACTTTGCAGATTGCATGTAGAAAACAAAGACACCAAGAATTTGAATTTTTCAAAACAGGATCGTTTTATTATGAGTCAAGAATTACAAATTATAAATCTATTCCTTCTTAAATCAAAATCATATAGAACAAAACTATAAATAATTGGAAGAGATCGTGGGAGGGTGGGTGCTTTCTTTTATATTATTATAAAGTATGTCATGATGTGTAGGTGCCGCATTGGTTATTTCATTTCTTGCACAACTTATTTTGAAAATGAAATAATTAAAGGACACATGAATAAAATCTGTACTGAAACTTATGGAGTAGCTCGCTAAAGAGGTGCAGCTTTCAATTGGAAGACTTTAGTCTCGTGCGAATAGGAATGAAAATATAAACAATCTTTACACTGATGCAGTAATGTTCAACACTACATGTGTGATTATACTTGTCAACTACTCTTTTAATTAAAGCAGAATAATGCACTTATTTAAAAATCTATAATTTTAATGAATTATATTATCAGTTGTTTTTAAGAATCAGGAATATATCCCAGTTATTCATGACAAGAAACTATCTTCTGAATCAAAGTATGTAATGTTCGATAAAACCTCATCTTACCACGTTAGAAGAATACCTAAGACCTCAATGTTCGATAAAACCTCATCTTACTACGTTAGAAGAATACCTAAGACCTCAATGTTCGATAAAACCTCATCTTACTACGTTAGAAGAATACCTAAGACCTCAATGTTCGATAAAACCTCATCTTACTACGTTAGAAGAATACCTAAGACCTCAATGTTCGATAAAACCTCATCTTACTACGTTAGAAGAATACCTACCACCTGAAATACTACGCACCTTAGAGCTAGAAAAGACCTAGCCACTTCATTCGCAGTTTATTTACTAGCAAAACCAAGTGCTAATCTGATGCCTGCTTGTCAAAATGAAAACCTCCAAGGATAAAAAGACTGGTGCTAAATCGCATCATTTGTAAGCTACTGCTCGAACGAATGTGCATGCTCTTCCATGAATATAACTGCAGGGGGGACTCAGAAAGGGGTGCTGATAATATGATTGACTAACTATTATTAATGAAACATATTACTTCATACACTGGTTTCTTCTACAAATACGTTAGACAATCATAATACGTTTGGAGAACAGCTATGTGACGGTGTGTATGTGTGTGTGTGTGTGTGTGTGTGCGTGCGTACGTGCGTGTGCGTGTATGTGTGTGTGTGATTTTGAACGTAGCTCTAACACTTTTTCAGTCATATCGCAACGATGTCTGGAGTGTGGTAGCTTATAGTGATGTCTAGCACTGAGGCACCATGCCGTAGGTATATAGCGTGGTGTCCCACCAAGTCACATTATCCTGACACCAGGTCAACCAGTCATAACACTAACATCTTAATTCCACGCGCCTTAGAGATATATAATGACCATTGAAGGTTACCATTTGGCATTTAGTACCATTTTATAACTTGGTCTCGGTTCGAACCCGCGACCTCCCGCGGTAAGAGACGGAGAGAGTTACGACAAGCTATCACATAAATAGCCACGGCTCTGGTTTTCTAACGTACGACCAACATATATCTAGGCTCACGCGATGGTTGGACTAGGATTTTCACATTTACTAATATTGTTACGAAGTTGTAAGAATGGCAGCTTCCAAAAAAACAAACTTCAACTTGAATATTGCTGAAACAAAAGGTGGGGAATGTTGTCTCATACCTCCATCCTTCACTCTGAATAGGTCAGTCAGGAAGGAGTTTCGTTTAAATGTTATGAGTCGGAGTTCTTCTGGCCTGTATTTCTCCTCCATGATGACGAAATCATGAGACGATAGCCATTGATTATGATAGAATACAACTGTGCCACTATCATTTGAGAGTTTGCGCTTTGTGATGATTTGGATTTCTAGAGCTATATACTTATGTGATCGCACACTCTGAAGCAATTGATACGCGTAAGCTAGTTTGCTGTGACGTAATTTGCTTTAGAATGTAAGGAGAAGATAGACATGTCCTGGAGATCGTTTCAGGAGGTTTTGACCCATTATATTTTCCAACTAAAGGGAGGCAATCAGGATTAGTCTGAATTGGAATTCCCTCGCCCCTTTAAATAATCTCGAAATCAGAAGAGTCGTGTGCATTTAAACGAAATTTGAAGACCCCGTGGTGAATTATCCATTCTGTGTGTATTGATCACTTATGTTTGCAAATATGCTGAGTGTGCCTTGGATATGACAAATTTGTATGTGGATTTGTCGACTAGGGCGTCACATGATAAAATCCCAAACACGTAAACAGAGATCTACGGATTCGGTTCCTTTATCTAAAATAATTGTAGATATTCTTTCCATCCGAACACAGTTTCAATGATAAGGGTATACCACATAATCACAGTAATTATGTTTTTAGTATCTCAAAGTTTGTTGTGAATGACATGCCTGGAAGGACTAATCCCCTTCTCGAAGCTTGAAACGTGGGCGCCGCGGTCAGTTATGGTGGTGTTCTTTTCTTGCTTTCTCTTTTCTTATCCTTGCAAACAGTGATGTCCAGACGTTCCTCCTGCAGCAAGACATCAACATAAGTCCGTGAGGTTTCTTTCGATATTTTGAGACAAAAACTTAACATTTGTTTCGGCAGCCACTGAAATATGAGGGCCATTTGCATTGGTCTCATGAAAACGCAGTCAAAAACGAGAAGGTCTGCAACCGCATTGATAAGACCAAATAAACAAAGAAACTGCAGGGCTAAAACATGACTTATTGAGCGGATGGAGCGTGCCACACAGATGACCTTTAATGCACGTTCTTAAGAAAAACAAATTCGACTTAAAGAGATTTAGAACTCCATGTCTACATCAATTAATATTTCATAGGGAAGGAGACAGAGGGTTTATTCTTATTGATACAAATCTCAGCCGAAACAAAGGACGAACAAGGAATATCATATCTGAAACATATCTCGCCTTGTGCTTTTTCAGAATGTCGTTAGGTTAGTTCGATGTTACGAATGTGGATGTAGCTTACTGGGCGTGCAACTATTCTGTCCATATCTCGAGCATCCATTCATGAAATTTAGGACGAAAGAGAATATCTAAAATACATATGATATCCCTGAAATCGACCTTCAATATTCTTGAAGAACTGTGATTAGGAATGTGAAGGGACTCATCTTCGAAATCTAGGCTGACTTTACAATATCCCTTCAGAATGATGTTGAAGAGCATTGCTGGTGACGAAGCTCATTTTGGGTCCGGGAATATGTTGTTCAGAGATATATAATGACCATTGAAGGTTACCATTCGGCAATGGGAATTACGATTCTGGAATAAACAAATCTAGCTTGTGTGCGAATAACCACTACTGCTTTTCTCCTACGAAGAGTCTGTGTGGTCTTCTACAGAACATATGCTTGTCTATAGCTATGGAAACCGTTGACAGATGGAGAGTTGAGTAAGGTGACCCGACCAGCCATCAAGACGATCTGCAAGACACAAGGTCGTGTCCGAGTGGTTCCCATTCCGTGATAACGTGATGACGTTTATCCCATCCGAGATTTATAATTCAAATCCGTTACCTGATCAAATACCTGAGAATATTCAATTCCTACACAATCCAGATATTTCAAACTATACGAAAAGTTGACAGCGTCTATAGACTTAGCTGTACAACAAAAGTGCTAAAAAGTCAACTCCTTGCCAAGGAGGAGACGGGAATAGTCGCCTCGTGGGCATAGGGATTGGGGCCAACCCCAATCGATCACAAGCTACTACTTTTGCATGTACCTGGTCAAGCTAATCGAAAGTGAGAGAGACGAACGTTGCTGGCGAGAAGTTGACACGATCTAATGAGAAAGCCATGAAACGCATGAGCAAAAATACAGAAGCAATAAGCATCGACGCCGACGTTGCCTCAGTCACAAACTGTTTCACTACATGCGCAAAGATTGTCATTCAGGAAAAGGACCACAAACATTGCCACTATGTATCTCGCATACAGTTTCATCTTAGTCACACGAAGATCATACCATCACAGCTTAGCCTACTGGACCAGTTTCGACATGATACGGCGGTTTACTGGTCATGGCACTGGATTTGGTCAGCCAGATTCCCACAGCATCCAGCATAGAAATCATGGAAGTAACATAGATAGACAATAGATGTATCCATTTTCTTCCCGCCTCCATTGCATTCAAATACCTAATACGAACAAAGTTGCATTTACGGACACATGGTACCCATCTACGATCATGGATGACACTCCAAGTGAACGTCAGTAGATCACTGTCTCCCATCTTGTATGGACTACTGGTCTGGTTCATCGTCTGTGACAACCTGATGTGAGATCAGTCGTCCCTACCTTAGTTGGTGTTCCATGTCTTCCAAGACACATACTCACAAATATGATCTTCTTGCCTCGATCCGACAATGTTTAGAAAAATTTATATCATCCGTGTATACACAGACGAAGTCTTTTGGCTTTTGTCTCAAACGTTCTCTCTTGTGCCATATTTCCTTACATTAATCTGCAGCTAGGGTCATGTCCATGACCAGGTCATATTCAGGTATCAGCTACTTTCATCCGATCTCGCATGTCGAAGCAAGATAGATAAAGTCAGACACGAGGTTACAAAACAGGCAAATCTTATGTCGGCACAGTGGCCAAGAATAAAAGTTTTTCTCAGAAAGAGTGGCCGGATGCGAAGGAAGGACACTGTTAAAGCATACGAGGCGATATATACACCTCCTTAAACTTTATTCCACAGCAAAATCTACATTTCCCAGAGCAAATAATGACAAACCTTTGTGGATAAAGTGATCGATTTCCATGCAGCTTCTCTGCTTACACATGATCCCATGCCTGTGCAAGTCCTTTTCCGATACCTTCAACACTTCACTAAGGAGTGGAAGAGACTCTGACCTAATGACTTTCGCCTCGAAGTAAAGCAATATTCTCACAAAATGACTGGTCAAGTTCGCTAAATGTAACCCCACTAGAACCTTCCTCCAAGCCTTCTCAAGAACCATATTGTTTCAACCAATACTTGTGAGCACCCGATCTCAACACGGATAACCTGAGATCGGTCCCCAGCTCAGTTAGGAAGGGAACATTACATATACCTGGGTTTGAATGAAGAATCATGAACAATGCTGCATCTCGTTGCAGAATCATCTCCACGTCCATGATATTGATCTACCTTTATGACTTTATCCAAAATAACAAAGTAAGCTACCCTTATTTCACTGTGATTCGTTGTCCATAATCACATATATCATCTCATTCCATCCCAGTACTTCAATGATTTTTGTACGCGATTTTACGCGCGTTTCTTTTGCATTTGTTTCCTCTCAGAATGCCTTGCGATGATCTGTTCGTTCGTTCGTATCCCAGTCTGATCAAAGAGTTGAATCTTAGTTCTGAAATATGAATAGACCAATCCGTAGCCACCGTAGTTAGACCTCTTGTGGGTCTCGTCTAGCGAGCACCGTATCAGAAAACCTCCCCTTCTGCATGAAACACCAAGGTTTTCCATCTCAACTCAGATATTCTAAATTTGCAGGCCTGACCAATATTATGTGAGCCCTCATCAACAAACGTTCTGACCAAAGATCAGACAGGCTGCAATCTTGAGCAAGACGACCTACCACAATAAAACTATATACATTTGAACTGAGAGCTATCTCCCAATCGTGCGACCAGAGACACACGACTCACCGAACATCATCGCTATCACAAATAGTCCACATCCCACTTCACCTTTTTCTGGGCGACATTACTTCAATCACGACTGAGGATTGCCATTCCAAGAGACCGGGAACGTTAAGCTATGATCGAAAAGATGACATTGACTAGAATAAATAGTTATATAGCCATATAAACAATTTGGCTCTCCTCTACAAAAGGCATTTTGACCTTTTGCTAAAATTGAAAGATACTTTGGGTTATTACGTCGTTGAATAAAGTACCATTTGGACTTCTTCTTTGAGCTTCACATACCTTAGGAGATAGAGCAACTCTTGTGCATTGAGATGTAAATATTTCCGTGTCTAACCTATTATATAACCTGCGATGATCGTGTTGCTTACAAAAGAAGCTATCTTTTTTATTAAAATATGTTTCTTTGATAATACTTGAATAACATATGGGTACACTCTCGCTAGCTCTCCCCACCCAATGTTATATCCTTAAAAGAGAGTGGACATTATTTACAGTAACCACTGACAGGATTTTTCTGCAAATTCTCTTTCCAAGTGCATGCAACTTTTGTCTGACTTCCTCCTTAGCAAGCAGGCGATCGCTTAGCACTTTCGATAGTATATAATCCAAAAATAAGTACTAACTGTCGTTTGTTGTTTTGATACATGTAGAAAGGACGAAAACTAGAAGCAATATATCAAATATTAACATTCGAGTTTTACAATGCTTCAGAAAAATCATCAAATCAAATTCTGAGAGCGACTGTTATATATTTTAAGCACCTTTTCCCATCTACAAATCATTATACATACATACATACATACATACATACATACATACATCATTTATAGACAAAACCTCTATGTTTATCTCTAATCCTGTCATAATCCAAAATGGAGAAATAGCTGAGCAGACAAAAAAGGATGTTCTATTATTGCAAATGCATAAATAGAGGACTGGGTTTTATGCATGAAGATTGGGACAAAAATCACTTCATTTTACCCAAGACTAGCAGTCTCATCAAAGAGAAGACACGCAGAGATAGAATGAAAAGATAACCGTACAATGTACTCTCTTTTCATAACGTTTGTCCTTTTTGTTGTGTACAAATAGGAAGTACATTTAATATTTATGTAGGAGAACAGAAAAATACTCGTGTACACACACATACACACACACACACAGAATTTACTCATTTTCTTGTACCAATTTGTATACTTGAATGAACTAGCGTATCGATTTAGAATTTTTATTTAAATTTTTAATTGTTATTTCGCAATGATAAGCAGTGTCATCTCGGCACCACATGTAAATGAATGAAAGACGTGGTATCAATGCATTCAGACATTCAATGTGAGTAAAGCAATAACATTTTTTTGCAATTATTTCGTTTTCCAGGGCGATTTATGCATTTAAAAATTCTTGTGAGTTCCCAAAATGCAACGCTGCTACCACGTGAATCGCCGGCATTTCATGAATGTGGCAACTACATTGGTCACTCCAGCGATGGTAACATAATCACAATTAAATGTCCCGGAGAAACGATCGGTAGATGGGTCCGGATACAGGATGTCCTCGCGACTGGGGAATATTTCCATTTTTGCGAGGTAGAAGTCTTCGGATACTAGAGCGATACAAAAGAATGCAAAAGATGTTTCGAAAGGAGGTCAAGACAACATTAGGAGGGCAGGACTTTGGAGACTGCTAATTGATTTTTCATGACAGTATTCTGTAGATTCTATGTAGGAAAATAAACTTGTCACCGTCTCATCTCTATTAACTGTCATTGTCCCTACTCCTATTCTTTCCCGTGCTGCTTTGTATGCCTTTATTTACTTTCATCTGCGTCTAACTGTCCATGAAGAACTTATTATGAAAAATTAAAAATTAAAAAAGTGAATTTAATAGCGTCGTATTCTATTAAAAAACGAATGGTTATGCTGCAGAGTACTCAGATTTAAAGAACATATGTATTCAAACAATGGTACTAATAACATCATACAATACTACAATCAGCCAATTTTTAAATCTTGCGAGTAAAACTATTAGGAAGTACTATCAGGTACTATGAACAGGAAATTACTGTGTATGAATGTTGTTGAAGATATGTTATTCGGTTTCAAGAGGAATTTAAAACAACTGAATTATTATTAAGCTGTAGTCTGTTTACCCATCCATTACGAATCGGAATCTACCTCCTGTAAATAAATGATTTTACATGGCACAATTTCAATCTCGAGCAGTATTAGTCCTTCATACTTTGCTATTTTCAAACCAAACCATATTCCGTCAGCGCAATCTTTTCAGCTTGGAAAAATAAAATCGTCAACGGCGACTACAATGTTAAAGGAATATTATTTTAGTAGAAGGAGCTTCTTAATGAACATGGTAATGTGCATGGTCGTGACAAGGATGCTCCAACAGATCAAAAACGTCAGCATGACTATCCTGTGTACGCCTAGCAATATTGAAAATTGTAAGGTATGAAGGGATTAAATAATCCTCAGCTAGTTTATAATTGCCCCAGGTAATTAAGTATAATCTTAGATTTCAATCAGATCACGATAGAGACTAAACATGTGCTGAAACCTTCGAATCAAATATCTCTAAAGTTATTCATGACATTGGAGGAAGGAGTTAGCTCTGATCAATTTGATTCTACATGGCACAATTTCAGCCTCGCTCATTATTAGTCCTTCATACTTTACTATTTTCAAACCAAACCATATTTCGTCAGCGCAAAATTTCCGGCTTGAAAAAACAAAATCGTCAACGGCGACTACAATGTTAAAGGCATATTATTTAAGGAGAAGGAGCTGTATAATGAACATGGTAATAGGCATGGTTGTGACAAGGATGCTGCAACATGGAAATGTGCATGGTTGTGACAAGGATGCTCCAACAGATCAAAAACGTTAGCATGACTTTCCTGTGTACGCCATGCAATAGATAATACATGCGCGAGGTAATTAAGTTATAATCTTAGTTAGATTTCCATCAGGTGAAGATAGAGACTAAACATGTGCTTAAACCTTGGAATCAGATATCTCTAAGGTTATTCATGATTATTGGAGGAAAGAGTTAGCTCTGATCAGTTTGCTTCAAACAATTTGCTTCAAACACCATATTGTTTCATGTATTGAACGCTTCTGCTTATGTACAACTATTGATTCAATTGAATAAAGCTTGGTAACCAGTCTCAGAATTCAAATAGAAAACAAATGACTGATTGCAAAGCTCAATAATAATAATAATAATAATACATTTGATAGACATCCACACTAACCTTCACGGAGACAACAGTTAAGCGCCCACTCAGTCACCTGTTAAGAAATAACATTAATTATAAATTGGAGGAAGTATTTCCTCAATTGTCGCTCTGCGGACTACGTTGAATTACATACCTTAAATTTAAGACGGACTATGTTGTATCATATACATTGGATTTATCATGGACTATGTTGTATCATATACCTTGATTTATCACGGAATATGTTGAATCAAATACATTGGCTTTATCACGGACTATGTTGTATCATAGACATTTTATTTATCATGGACTATGTTGTATCATATACCTTGGATTTATCACGGAATATACTGTAGCATATGCCATGAATTTATCACGAACTATGTTGTATCATATAGAATGGATTTATCACGGACTATGTTGTATCATATACATTGGATTTATCATGGACTATGTTGTATCATATACCTTGGATTCATCACGGAATTAGTTGTAGCATATGCCATGGATTTATCACGGACTATGTTGGATCATATAGAATGGATTTATCACGGACAATGTTGTATCATATACCTTGGATTTATCACGGAATTTGTTGTAGCATATGCCTTGGATTTATCACGAACTATGTTGTATCATGTGCCTTGTATTTATTATGGACTATGTTGTATCATATGCCTTAGGTTTATCACGGACTACGTAGTATCATATACATTGGAATTATCACTGACTATGTTGTTTAAATACCTTGGATTTATCACGGACTGTATAGTATCACATTGGAATTATGACGGAATATGTTATATCATATTTATTGGATTTAGCATGGAATATATCGTATCATATACATTGGATTTATCACGGACTATTTTGTATCATATTCCTTGGATTTATGACGGACTATGGTGTATGAAATATCATGGATTTATCACGGACTATGTTGAATCATACACATTGGACATATCTCGGACTATGTTGTATCATATACATTGGATCTATCACCGACGATGTTGTATCATATACCTTGTATATATCACGGAATATCTTGTATTACATACCTTGGATTTATCAAGAATTTTATTGTTTCATATACCTTGGACTAATCACGGAAAATGTTGAATCATATACATTGGATTTATCACGGATTGTGTTGTGTCATATACCTTGGATTTATAACGGCGTATGTTGTATCATATATATTGGATTTATCTCGGACGATGTTGGATCATATGCACTGGATTTATCACGGACTATATTGTATCATATACGTTTTATTTAATACTGACCATGTTTATCATATATATTGGATTTATCACGGACTATGTTGTATCATATATAATGGATTTTTGACGGACTATGTTGTGTCATATGCCTTGGATTTATCTGGGACTATGTTGTATAATATATATTGGATTTATCAGGGGCTATGTTGTATCATATACCTTCTTTTATGACGGACTATGTTATATCATATACGTTGGATTTATCACGGACTATACTGTATCATATACATTTGATTATCACGGACTTAGTTGTATCATATACACTGGATATATCACGGACCATGCTGTATCATATACGTTGAATTTGATACGGACAATGTTGTATCATATATATTTGATTTATCACGGACTATGTGGTATCATATATAATGGATTTCACACGGTCTACGTTGTGAAATATACCTTGGATTTATCTGGAACTATGTCATATCATATATATTTGATTTTTCACGAACTATGTTTTTTAAATACCATGGACTTATCACGAAGATGTTTTATATATATATATATATATATATATATATATATATATATATATATATATATATATATGTGTGTATCTATATTGGATTTATCACGGACTATGTTCTATCATATACCTTGGATTTATCACCGATTATGTTGCATCATATACCACGGATTTATCACGGACTATATTCTATCATATACATAGGATTGTTGAGAAATATATATCATAGCTGCTATTCTCTTTAACATTTGATATGTTGAAGATGATGAACATTTTATTTTGGAACATAGAAAAAGCCTTAGTCGATGTCGGGTAGATTGAAGAAGTGGCCGCAAAATGAGCCCAAGACATAGCCGGTGACAATATAAATAGAAGGAAAACTTTCTACACGTCTGTGAGGAATCATTCATCGAAACGCGTCTCTTTTTCTTGAGGAACAACGGACTGGCTAATAAATTCAGTGTTCTGTTACGACACCACTGATACCAAAAATATATATCTGACACAAAGGAAAACACGCCATAAAAAATATTGATTGTAAACTAAGTTTGAATTAAGTTCCCATAGAAAAGAAAAATAAAGTTTTAAAAATGTCAGAATGAAAAACAATATACTTCTGATCTCAAAGTAATGGTCAAAGCAATAAGACAGATTAACCAATTTATGAAAACTATTATAAGAACACAATATTCTATCACGTTCTTACCTAAGATTGATGTCTTGGTTATTTTCTCTTTATCATCGATTGCTCTTAATATGTTTGCAGATCGAAACTATAATAGTAGAACAATGATATGTCACGTTCATTGACACTTTCAATCAAGCTTGCTTGCATGGGAATGGGTTTCGATTGTATCACCTTGGATGCAATTTCAGATTTCTATATTTTTTACTATCAAACAACTTTTTTGAACCTGCAATAATATCTTTCGCGAACGTCATTAAAAAATAAATAATTAGACCAACAAAAATGGTCAATAATGGCGGGTGAAATATACTTTCATTCAAGAAAAATCCAAATTTTACTCTCAGACATTTCAGTTATCTGCATCGGCTATTCTTGTGGTACCACAAGTGCTCGATGTTAAAACAATCATACATAGTGACAAACTTACATCAGACTACCCCATGACCCGTTCTGACATAGGACCTTCTCCTTCATACTATAAAAGACACACAAGGCTACATTATCCAAAGTTTCCAATGTATGCGCATCAAGGTAGGTCTTAACATTACTACACTCGACCTCATCAAGAAATATGTCTGAGAGTAACGTAACTTTATCTACCCTCTTGGCCGAGGAACACCAATCCAATGGTTGCTCTTTTCTGGGTCTGTCCAGTTTCATTTCTACAATTCCTAAACCTTTGTCGAAATGTGTTATGCAGAAATTCATAGCCGTTCAAAATGTATTCCTTAAGAATATCATAACCAGCACTCTGTTGTTCTGTGCCAGCAGTGAAGTGTAAAGCTCACACCCTTTGACAGTAAGTACACTGTAATAATGAAGTCACGAGCTCTTTTGGTCATTTAACCATCACCGCAATTTTCTATTTTTCATGAAACCGTGTACAAACCTGATATTTCTGATACCATCAAAACCTGATTTTGTGTGTACAATGGAGTGGGATAGTGCTCCGCCGTCCAATTCGTTTAAAATATTGTGCATTTTCCTTTATTCTTTCTACACCTCCATTTCCCTTTCCGTTCAACTCTCTCTGTATATATCTCTCATTTTTCTCTCTATGTCTTTGTCTCTCTCTCTCTCTCTCTCTCTCTCTCTCTCTCTCTCTCTCTGCATTTGGAATTTCATCAGTTCAGCCTGGCTTTTGAAACGGAATCCCTTCATTTTCTATCAAATTCAGATGTGGACTTGTGAATTAAATCCTAAATTTTCATCCATGTCCTATCAGAATGTTCCGCATGAATTACAATAGTACTAAATGTTGCAATCCTGTATGTCGCTGAATGAGCTCAAAATTATCTAAAATATTGTTTTAATCCGATAGTCAATGTGCACTTTAGTAATTCCATTGAATATTTTAACTAAATATTTCCTCTCAATTTATATCTAAATACAACTACAAACTCTGGTCATGCATTCCCGAAGATTCATTTAGAACAGGAATGAATTGTTTGTTTATAAAATCCCTATTTGCACACATATATACTTGACCTGTAACGAAACAGAATGAGACCATTTCCAATGAATAAAAGTAGTCTAGCTATAAACAAAACTGACCTCGAGCTCTTGCTACGAAAACAAGTTGTTTACAACTTGCAATTACGGAACAAAGTTAAGTACACAATATAAATTAAATGTACATAACAGTACATGTTAATAGCTTAGATTAACACTTAAACGCCCAAGTTTAATTGCTCAACAAAATCAATACATCGGGCCCAAGGAAACAAGTTTGCAAGACTTTGCAAGCATTGTGCGTCATCAAGCCCAAGGAAACAAGTTTGCAAGACTTTGCAAGCATTGTGTGGCATCATGCCCAAGGAAACAAGTTTGCGAGACTTTGCAAGCATTGTGTGGCATCATGATCAAGGAAACAAGTTTGCAAGACTTTGCAAGCATTGTGTGGCATCATGATCAAGGAAACAAGTTTGCAAGACTTTGCAAGCATTGTGTGGCATCATGCCCAAGGAAACAAGTTTGCGAGACTTTGCAAGCATTGTGTGGCATCATGATCAAGGAAACAAGTTTGCAAGACTTTGCAAGCATTGTGTGGCGTCATGCCGAAGGAAACAAGTTTGCAAGACTTTACAAGCATTGTGGCATCATGTCCAAGGAAACAAGTTTGCATGACTTTGCAAGTATTGTGTGGCATCATGCCCAAGGAAACAAGTTTGCAAGACTTTGCAAGCATTCTGTGGCATCATTCCCAAGGAAACAAGTTTGCAAGACTTTGCAAGCATTGTGTGGCATCATGCTCAAGGAAACAAGTTTGCAAGACTTTGCAAGCATTGTGTGGCATCATGCCCAAGGAAACAAGTTTGCCAGACTTTGCAAGCATTGTGTGGCATCATGCTCAAGGAAACAAGTTTAATAGACATTGCAAGCATTGTGTGGCATTATTTTGTACTTTACAACAATATTATATGATAAAAACGTTGAGAACTAAACGGTATTTGCATTTAACGGCATAACACAAATAGGTTATTTAGTGTCGAGTACAGTGATTTGCCCAAGGACACACCAGATTAGCCAACCCGGCTTGATCTGACGGCGGGATTCGAACGGGCAAACTGCCAGGAGCAACAGTGGTACGCCAACCACTGAGCCAAAACCGCTTCAATTAAATTGTAATTTGAAATAAATTCAGGTTAAGCTGTTGATGTTCCTTCTACATTTATAGTCGTTATTGATATTTTGTTTTCAAAACGTGTTTGTATCAAATTGATTTCGAAATTTAGAAAAATTAATTATATGTTTATACGATTGTCTGTTAGTATTTTTATCCACTTTTTATTTAGTTTCCATCAACTCTAACAAATACTTTAAACAATACAGATTTTAAAAAGAAAAGCTAAAATTAATAACGTACCAAGGTCTTCGATTCCGTATATATATATATATATATATATATATATATATATATATATATATATATATATATATCTATATATATATGAATGTATGTATGAATGTGTGTATGTGTGTTTGCCGTTGGTGAAAAATTCCACGTGGCTCTTATAGTGATAATCATGAGTAATAATGTTATCGAACTGTAACTACGGTAAGCACATACCTTTATCTTTAATGAGCTCTTTACCTTTGAGAGATAGATAGGCCTATATACTAACACACACACATTTATGACAGTCTTTCATAGAGCCTTTACCTCTACTGAGTATTAACTGTATTAACTAATGTAAGAAATTTGCACTAAATATCATTCAAACCTACTTGGAAAAGATTGAACGCACATGTCTCAGATACCATTATATTAGCTTATTGGAAATGTTATATACATATGTACGAAATAGTGAACCATCAGAAGGATATATATATATATATATATATATATATATATATCGATTACCGATGTTTATGCAATGACAGTCTATATACATTACAGGTAAAACATGAAAACGCTATGCACAATCGACAATCCCTGACGCAGTACAATAGAACATACACTTCTTATGTACAATTCACGAGTAATATGATTTCGAACAACAGAGGAATGTGTACAGCACTACCTGAAAAAGTATTTAAAATTCAGGTTTGAATTATATTTTTTCTTCCTTAAGATTTCTCGAGTACTGACTGGTTATACATCCTATTGTATAGATAGTCAGAAAAAAATGTGTATCTATTCATGACATGTAGTAGAATTTTTGTAAAGGATAGAATACTAAAGTGTCTCAAAATTTCAAGTTATCTCTCTCCTTCTCTGTCCCTCTATCTCTGTCAGTGTGTCTGTCTCTCTATTATCAGTACTTACAATCTGAATAAGTAACTGCGTGCTATTTTTACACTAACAGGCGCGGCACAAAACCGGTAAAGGTTGTACATGCCGAATATATAATAGTTAAGCAGAGATACAGGTCACTATCTACGATGGAACGTATTACTTCATGTAAGTATATTGTCTTAAGACAAGCAAATCATATAAATTTAAGATTTCAAATACTTTTGGTGTATTATTTTCTCGAACAAGATTCAACAACTGTCTTTGATAAGTAAACATTAAATGCTGATGCAAACTATCGCAAATCGAAATCCAAGTTGAAACGGGAAAGACACATACAACCAAACAATATCGTCTATCTGTTGATACGTCTGTTATTGATTAAGGTACATTCAATTGAATTCTTTCTGCCCAGCAAGAGATGAGTTTTTGAATAGATCATCTGATTTTGTCTGAAAGTCAAGAAAACATTTTATAACTTGATTACATCCACCATGCTGGAAACTAAAGTGCGCATTTAAAGTAGGCTAGGATGAATGAAAACCCAAAACAGAGAGAAAAACAATGCATTGCATCTCTGGGGCACCTCGACAAATAACTATAATGAAAAGGAAAAACAATCAAATCAAAATATTAATCCTTATTAAAGGTATACATGTGTCCCAGTCTATGTTCTAATTGCTTATCGAAAAGTCCCCGACTAATAGGAATTTCAGCTATCCTTACATAATCTGTACACGTATCTGTCTTTCGCCACTCCCCCGTTCTCTCTCTCTCTCACTGTTTGTACCTAGATCTATCTCTCTGTACATGAAAGCACAGGTTCACTCAACAATTTCAGTAAAACTAAACCTTAATCTAGCTGTGGGGAGAAATTAAAACCACAGCGACTGCTACTCTAGAGTGCGACTGCTATTCTAGAGTGTTGCCTCTTGGTTTCAATCACGTAATCAAGGTCATGTTTTCCGGACTCTGGGGAGATATTAAAATCCTTCACCATCAGAAGGATATACATATATATATATATATATATATATATATATATATATATATATATATATATATATATATATATATATATATATATAGCTTAAAAAGGAAATGCATTACCGATGCTTATATAATGACAGTTTGAGACATTAAAGGGAAAACATGAAAACAGAATATGAACAATCTACAATCGCTGACACAGTACAATAGAACATACACTTCTGATGCACAATTCACGAGTAATATAATAATGAACAACAGAAAATATGTGTAAAACACTACCTGAAAAAAGTATTCAAAATTCAGGCCTCAATTATCCAAACGATTTCTTGAGTACTGACTCGTTATACATCCCGTTATATAGATAGAACAACTGGGTATCTACTCATGACATGCAGGAGAATTTTCGTAAAGGATAGGACACTAAGGTGTTTTAAAATTTCAAGTTATCTCTCTCCTTCTCTGTACCTCTGTACCTGTCTGTCTGTCTGTCTGTCTCTCTGTTATCAGTACTTACAATCTGAATAAGTAACTGCGTGCTACGTTTACACTAACAGGCGCGGCACAAAAAGGGTAAAGGTTGCACATGCCGAATAGATAATAGATAAGTATAGATACAGGTCACTATCTACGATGGAAAGTGTTGCTGCATGTAAGTATTTTGTCCTAAGACGAGAGAAGCATACAAATGTAAGATTTCAAATACTTTTGGTGTATTATTTTCTCGAACAAGATTCAACAACTATCTTTGATAAGTAAACATTAAATGATGATGCAAACTATCACAAATCGAAATCCAAGTTGAAACGGGAAAGACACATACAACCAAACAATATCGTCTATCTGTTGATACGTCTGTTATTGATTAAGGTACATTCAATTGAATTCTTTCTGCCCAGCAAGAGATGAGTTTTTGAATAGATCATCTGATTTTGTCTGAAAGTCAAGAAAACATTTTATAACTTGATTACATCCACCATGCTGGAAACTAAATTGCGCATTTAAAGTAGGCTAGGATGAATGAAAACCCAAAACAGAGAGAAAAACAATGCATTGCATCTCTGGGGCACCTCGACAAATAACTATAATGACAAGGAAAAACAATCAAATCAAAATATTAATCCTTGTAAAAGGTGTAGATGTGTCCCAGTCTAAGTTCTAATTGCTTAAGCGAAAAGTCCCCGATTAATCGGAATTTCAGCTATCCTTACATAATATGTACACGTATCTGTCTTTCGCCACTCCCCCGTTCTCTCTCTCTCTCTCTCTCTCTCTCTCTCTCTCTCTCTCTCTCTCTTTCTCTCTCTCTCTCTCTCTGTGTTTGTACCTAGATCTCTCTCTCTCTCTGTACATGAAAGCACAGGTTCACTCAACAATTTCAGTAAAACTAAACCTTAATCTAGCTGTGGGGAGAAATTAAAACCACAGCAACTGCTACTCTAGAGTGCAACTGCTATTCTAGAATGTTGCCTCTTGGTTTCAATCACGTAATCAAGGTCATGTTTTCCATACTCTGGAGAGAAATTAAAGTCCTTCACCATCAGAAGGATATATATATATATATATATATATATATATATATATATATATATATATATATATATATATATATATATATATATAGCTTAAAAAGGAAATGCATTACCGATGCTTATATAATGACAGTTTGAGACATTAAAGGGAAAACATGAAAACAGAATATGCACAATCTACAATCGCTGACGCAGTACAATAGAACATATACTTCTGATGTACAATTCACGAGTAATATAATAATGAACAACAGAGAATATGTGTAAAACACTACCTGAAAAAAGTATTTATCATTCAGGCCTCAATTATATTTTCTTTTTCCAAACGATTTCTTGAGTACTGACTCGTTATACATCCCGTTATATAGATAGTCAGAACAAATGGGTATCTACTCATGACATGCAGGAGAATTTTCGTAAAGGATAGGACACTAAGGTGTCTTAAAATTTCAAGTTATCTCTCTCTTTCTCTGTACCTGTCTGTCTGTCTGTCTCTCTGTTATCAGTACTTACAATCTACATAAGTAACTGCGTGCTATGTTTACACTAACAGGCGCGGCACAAAAAGGGTAAAGGTTGTACATGCCGAATAGATAATAGATAAGTATAGATACAGGTCACTATCTACGATGGAACGTGTTGCTGCATGTAAGTATTTTGTCTTAAGACGAGAGAAGCATACAAATGTAAGATTTCAAATACTTTTGGTGTATTATTTTCTCGAACAAGATTCAACAACTGTCTTTGATAAGTAAACATTAAATGATGATGCAAACTATCGCAAATCGAAATCCAAGTTGAAACGGGAAAGACACATGCAACCAAACAATATCGTCTATCTGTTGATACGTCTGTTATTAATTAAGGTACATTCAATTGAATTCTTTCTGCCCAGCAAGAGATGAGTTTTTGAATAGATCATCTGATTTTGTCTGAAAGTCAAGAAAACATTTTATAACTTGATTACATCCACCATGCTGGAAACTAAAGTGCGTATTTAAAGTAGGCGAGGATGAATGACAGCCAAAAACAGAGAGAAAAACAATGCATTGCATCTCTGGGGCACCTCGACAAATAACTGTAATGACAAGGAAAAACAATCAAATCAAAATATTAATCCTTTTAAAAGGTGTACATGTGTCCCAGTCTATGTTCTAATTGCTTTAAGCGAAAACTCCGCGATTAATTAGAATTTTAGCTATCCTTACATAATATGTACATATGTCTCTCTTTCGCCACTCCCCTTCTCTCTCTCTCTCTCTCTCTCTCTCTCTCTCTCTCTCTCTCTCTCTCTCTGTACCTAGATCTCTCTCTCTCTCTGTACATGAAAGCACAGGTTCACTCAACAATTTCAGTAGAACTAAACCTTAATCTAGCTGTGGGGAGAAATTAAAACTACAGCGACTTCTACTCTACAGTGTTGCCTCATGGTTTCTATCACGTAATCAGGGTCATGCTTTCCTGACTTTGGGGAGAAATTTAAATTCTTCACCGTTTTACACATAAAGCAAACAGAAAGACATAGATAGAAACACAATATAATGGTAGCAAAGACTAGTTCATTATCAACTGTATAATGAAATATAAAGAGACAAACAGATAAATAGACTTAAAATTATAGTAATAGTAATTGACGGAATTAGCTGAATGGTATGCATTAATGGTATAATCCTTTAATTTCTAAAGCAAATGTTGATTTTCTTTTGCATTACAACTCAATTGTGTTACCTTAATCCCATCCAAACATGTAAATAAATATGCGTTTTGATGCCGAGATTGTTGCCTTTATGTTGAATTTACTGAATTTTTATAACACTTCCCTGAAACCAATTGAGTTGATCACACAATGGTCATGATCCAGCATTCATATTCTTCAAAGCAGTAAAACACCCTTTTCCAATGTACCTTGGCATTTCACTTTTTCTCAGAAGTATTGTTTTCAGGTATGGCGTGCTTTCTTAGTACAATTGCTGCTTGAATATGTTAAGAGAACACGGGATATTGATTCTTATAGAGTTTGTCCTAAGGGAGCCTTACGTAACTTGCATGCAACTGTATAAAAAGTAGAACCCTCCTCCTATATACCTGTTTTATACATTTATAATATATCCATATAATATATACTTGTAACAGTACCCTCTCGATTAGTGAACAGCTTATTGAAAAATAATAACAGAAATAGACAGGCTGAGAAGAGGTATTAGCTCTCTTAAAGAGTTTACTCCAAGGGTGACTCATATAGCGTGTTTGTAACTGTAACCTTGAACTTTCTCTCTTGACTCATAGATTACACAAACTGATAAGAAATTGTAATAATGGAATTATAAGACTCACGGTACTAGTTAAGTTCCCATAGTAAACCTATGCAAACACCATAATATTAAAAATTCAATAACTTAAAAGTTCTGAGTGCTCATGATCAAACCTATATTTATCAGTATAGATGAAGCTTCGATGTCAGCTTAAGTGTATAGGAAAGGATCTGAGCCGCGGCATTTTCTGGACCTGCATGTGTTTCAAACATGTGCTTTCAATTCCGCACCAAAGAGTCATGTGCTAATTTTTACAATGAGTGTTCCAAACTCAAGTCTTTTAAAGGACTGAAATTCCATCAATAAAACAATCCTGGTCAGCAAAACCCATATATACTCTATTTTATGATCACCCATTGCCAGGCTGCTTCCCATTTTTCCACATCATTAGTACCGTATGTCCTATACTAGACAAGCAACGCATCCATGAGGAACTTGAAAAAGATATGACTGTGTTGTTTCGGTTTATATGCAGTGGTTGTGATCTTTACGTGTTAAAGAATAAAGGGCACGATGATTGGTGCGCTACAATACTGAGTTAGTGTGAATTATGGTATTTATTTAATTAGTAACTAGTTGTTAGTTTACCCATTGTTGGTGGACACAGCTGACGACTTAAACGTATTTCACACTTTAACTGCGCCAAAATCAGGATAGGTCTCCTACTTTCATGGCATAGAGCAATGTCCTGTATTATTTTATTTCGACTAGAACTTAAGAGCAATTCTCAAAGAGGTGAGATTATATGAAACAAACGCTAGTGTTTTGTTTTCTCTACAAAAGGGCAAATATGCAGCCATTTAGTTAAATATATACAGAAAGTTGATATATAAATACACAAATGGATGCATCTGTTTGTGCATCTTTTTATATATGCATCTACATATGTATGTATGTATGTATGTATGTGTGTGTGTTTATGTATGTATGCATGTTTGTATGTATGTATGTGTGTATGTATGTATGTATGTATGTATGTATGTATGCAAATATATATGCATGTATGTATGTGTGTGTGTGTACGTGTGTGTGTGTGTGTGTGTGTGTATGTAGGTATGTACACTATATGAATTTAGTTATGATACTGATATGTGATCCAAAATAACAACAAATACATTGAAACCTGTTTATTTACAGATAAAATATTGCAAGTATTCGCCCTCTTAGCATGCAGGTATCATTCATTAGCCGGAGGTAAGTACCGCCATCATATAGTCTCACAGTATAATGACACTTTGTCAATAATTTTGGCAAGGCTCTGTCCTTGACTTTCTCGGAATATTTAGAGACAATAGTACGAAATGCACTGCAAACAGATTATTATTATTATTATTGTTATTATTGGGATTAATAGTAGTATCTAACTCATCATACGATGCGGAAAATACGATTGGTTTTTGTTTGTTCGGGTCCGGGTGAACCTCTGTGGTGCTTCCTTGGCAACGCTTTTCACTCCAACCGGGTTGGCACGATATAAACTCTGATGCAAAGTTATAAACCCAGCAAGCAATATACTTATACTGCATATAATATCGATAATTTACAGGAAATGGAGTTCCTTAAATAACTCCCTATTTTATAAAATAGATTCATCCTATATACAATTTTAATGTCAGGTTGTTCGAAAATATGAGGGACAATTCTTTCAAAGCAGATAATAATGTAAACTTTTGGCATCATTCGAAGCCTTACATACCTGACCTTAAGTCTACTGGTTTTTATATGCCACCAAGGTGTCAATAGCACTGAGTGGAGTTAATGTATTATAAATCATACTAGACTAATTTCCCGTCCTAGGTCGGGAATTTAAAAAAGAAAATATTTTTTAAAAATTTAAAAGTTAGGATGGGAGAGTTTCAAAGAAAATTTGAAGATAAAAATGCGAACAAATATTAAAAATTAGGATGCCACCGCGAGTTTTGAACTCTTGTTTGGCAAGCTTAACACGTAAAAAGAAAGACTACTCTGGCTGTTATTATAAATAAGATTCTCTTTGGTAAGAAAAACGATTAGCAAAATATATAAGCAGATCTGTTTTTCTCAGTATCTCCATTTGCTTCGCAGAAGTACTAGATATAACGAGATCTTCGTGTATTTCAGCACATAAAAAAGAATATTTTGCAAGCAGATGGATATGTTATTGTGTCTTTAATATAACAGACAGGCCATGGCGGAGTACCAAAATTCCTAGAAGTAATTTCCTAAATCAATAAATGTACATTGTCCTATAAATACACTGTCCAATAAATACATGTTCCTATATAATTGCACTAGAAAGTCATAACTAATAGTAATAGCCACGTGACCGTACACGACGTTAAATATTATTTCAACTGGGGGTGGGGGTGAATTCATTTGACTTAATAAAAACAACTAAGATTTGACGAGTTAATTACTGAAGTTACTTCTGTAATACATGCCTCAAACTTAAGAGGAAAGTTGGGAATATTAACGAAATTCTTGACTTTGTTCCACCTCAACAGCTAGCCCGACTTGTTACTCGTGCAATGTTCTTGATAATCCAGCAGATTGCACGAATGCTGTGACCTGTGCTACCGATCAGGTAAAAAAATAAATATGCACATTATCTCGTGTTTCTGAATGTTATTACTATAGAGGTATTAAGATTATGTTGCAAAAACATTTCCCACATGAAATTGCAATGAAAATTGCAGCGAAGTATATTGGTATTCAGATAATTCATATTCACTTAATATAATTTCTTAATGCCAACAACTGCATTATAAATATACATACATACATACATACATACATACATACATACATACATACATAGACATGAATATAGACATTCGTGCGTACCATGACACACACTAGCATGGCGACTCTCATTTTTGTACACAGTCACTCTAGAATTCTCTACCAGAAATCAAGGCATATAGAGGTTAAGGGGTAGTTACAAATATAAACGAGACAAACTCGAAATTGATATTCCTGGTTCCTGTAGCTTAATATGTAATATTATGAAATTAAATTTTAAAAAAAGCGAAATAATAAGATCTTCCAGTCAAAGAATTATTAAATCGTTCTCTGTTGAGGTTCTTACTCGCTCACCTTTATTGATTTCCAAGGTATGCAGCGTACAGGAGACATTCGGCATTCACGGTGCTGTCAATTTTTGGTCGGGTTGTGAGGATATCAGTGTAAGTGTTCAATAAATATTATTATTATCAGCTCATTTTTTCCACGTTAACTTTACATTGTCAGAATCGTTCAATATTCCCCGATACTGAACGTGCGCGACTGTACACATATAGCATTCACGTGAATAAAGGAACTACTTTCTATTGTAAACCAACAATGACGCAGACTCACTTTTGATTTGTAAACAAATCATGTACACTCGCGTAAGAGGCTCTTTACGTTGTGGTTGTTTAAATTTGTTTCTGAATGAACTAAAGCATGTTTCGTGGACTGCAATACAACCAAGCTGTTTTGACACATTCCGCGTTGGTACAATGTTACGGATTTAGGCTAGCTACATTATATAAAAGACCAAAGATTTGGTCCTTACAAATAACATACAAGTGACAAGGCATATACTGTCTTCTTTATCTGGCGATAAGAATGGCAAAATAAAATATACTTGCAGTTTTACATCCTGAATTTCCTCAAAATGTTTTTTTCTTAATTCTGCAAACCGAATTACATGAGCCATGTCATAGCTTTGATAAGTCCTAACCGAATATTTTTTTCTTTTAGCAGTGTATTATATGTGTGTTATAAACCATCTTCTGTTTATTGCTAATTGAATTACTGTATTGTTTTATCTGACATAATTTGATATTAAATGTATTTAATTGCTGGAACATGAATTGCATATCGTGCCGTTATGAAAATATATATTAACAACAACATCAACAAATTCGACATTTGCATCGAGAAATTAAGTAATACGTTTCCAAAGACAATTCCACATCCAATGTTGAAGATCAAAGAAGCGAAGACAAAAATAAAGGCTGAATTTAATATTAACTTTCTTGAAACTGTTCCACAGACTTGCTCCGAAATGTCGCTCAACTTTATCATAGGAAAGAAGAGGGAATTAGTAACACCTGATAATGGCCGGTGTCTGTATTGTTGCAATACTAACCTGTGCAATAATAACTGTTCAGGTAAACTGTCTGTCTGTCGGTCTGTCTTTCTAGATATCGATCTCGAAGGATCTATAATTCAAACATTTTAATGTATTTACAATATTTATTAGTCATTAATATGCATCGCTTACCATTGCACAGGTACATTTTATCCTCAATATCTCTCTCTTTCTCTCCAATTTATATTGGTTGGTTGTCTGTTCATTTTATTATTATTCATATGTCTACAGGCATAACCGAATGCACCAGGCTAAAATCCGTTACGCTCCACAGAGAGAGAGAGAGAGAGAGAGAGAGAGAGAGAGAGAGAGAGAGAGATGATGATGATGATGATGATATTCTTTTATTCGTCCATTTTCTGAAGATTTTAAGACAAAAAAGAAATGCATTTAAATACATAGAATCACAAAAATAGTGGATTCGTTACTTATTAAATTATTTCCAATAGCAAACGAATAAATAAATTAAAATCATTACTAAACTAGATAGATATATATATATACGATAGAACATTTGAAAATGTATCCTCACAGCAAAAATAGTTAGTTTCCTAATCGCTTTGCAATCCAGTACACGTATTTCTTTCCTTACATTCTGAGTGAGTTCTCTATTGAATCGAATATATAATATCCTTTATCTTAATGAAATACTTGGTAGATAGTCTGACCATATTTATCCATGCCTCAAATTCTAAACGTTCTGATATATCATTTAAACCACCAAGTAGTATAATCAGTATAACATCATCGATCTGATCACAGAAATCACGGTAAATCACTGGAGGTATATACGAAAATAGACTTTCCATCAAGTGGTTTCTGTCGTCTGAGGTTAAGGCAAAATTCATCGAAATGTGCAAAATACGGTCATGACTCATTTTGCCACATAGGGGACACAGTCCAGGTCTTGCTTACATTCCTCCAATACGAATTAATGTCCCATATTCCATTTTTCTGCTTGAGTCAGTGTAAGCTATTTTCCATAGATGATGCATTTTTAGTTCTGGATTAATTTTTAAAAATCTACAGAATCCCTCTGATGGATTTCTGATACTCATTTCATGTTTTCTCTCCTCAAATATCTGTATTCTTGTCCCAATTAAGTTTTTCCATGTTATTTTGTTTGCCAATTTTCCAGTGAAAATAAAGTCGTTGAGATAGTCTTCTAAATCATACTTTTTGAGTACAGTATTTATATCATATATAAAAGAGTTGTAGCTATGTTGGGGGTCAAAAATCAAATTTCCAATAGCCCAGAGGAAAACCTTTATAGCAGTTAAGTTTGCTGATGTTCTACACATGCGACCAAGGAATACGAGCTTTTGCTTACCTATGCGAGCTTCCATTGATATCATCCCCAAGCATGATGTCGTAAATCCAATAGGCGATCTTTGAGGGAAACCTTGTACTCTCTGGGCGAAATATCGTTGTATTTTCTCCAATGATGCAATGCCCTGATATGACATATTAAACCATAGTTCTGAGCCATACAAAGCAGACGGCAATATAACTCTTTCCCAGACTTTCACAGAAACTATAGGATTCATCACATTTGCATTTAATCTAATTGAGTATAGTGAGTTTGTTACACGCTTAGCTTTATCGTAGGAATAGACTATACGATCATTAGTTTTCATTGATTGTGAAAAGGTAACTCCTGCATATTTCACTTTTTTTGCTCTAGGAATATTCTGTGATCCCAGAGTAATTCCATTTGATGAGTACACTTCATTTTTTTTTACTAAATATCATCCAATTACTCTTGTTAGAGTTATATTTCAATTTCCACTTCTGTGCATACTGATAAGCTGTATTCACGAGTATTTGCAATTCATTCAGCGTAGAGCTTAGTAGAGTAGTGTCGTCTGCCAAAAGCATGGCAGGTATGTTCATCTGATTCACTGTTATCCCGCAATTAGTCATTACTAGTTCATTCAATAGGTCATTTTTATGTACACGAGAAATAAAAAAGCCGACATTACACGCCCTTGACCAACACCTCTCCGTAATGGAAATGTGTTCGATATACATCCTCTACACGCTACACAGGCACTTGACTGTGTGTAGGAATGGGCGATTATTCTCGATATTTTTGCATTAATTCCTAATATTTTTAGCTTTTATAGTAGTCCAGGCTTAAATCCGTTACGCTCCACAGAGAGAGAGAGAGAGAGAGAGAGAGAGAGAGAGAGAGAGATTACGTTTTGGAAGTGCATCTCCACCAAGAGATTTACCATACGGGCTCAACTAGCTATTGAAACTTTGCATCACTGATAATGTAAACACTTCAGATGTGGGGGGGGGGGGAATGAGAGAGAGATAGACAAACAGACAGAGACAGATAGCGATTTCGACTTTTCATGTCCCTTAAAGAACTTTACGGCCATATCACTACAGTGTCTGCAGTGTGGCAGTTGATAGCGATGTCTAGCACTGTGGCATGATGCCACAGACATGTAGCATGATGTCCCACCCAATCATTATCCTGATACCAGGCTGACAAGTCCTAACACTAACCTGTTAATGCGTAGCGCCTAGCGAAGCAGCTGCTGTACCACTTCATTTGTCTTTGGTATGACTCGGCTGAGGTTCGAACTCGCGACCTCTCGTATCCACACTGAATATAAGAACCACTGAAAGTGCACACAGAGTATTGCGATGACACATAGGCTTGTAGCTAACTTGGGGTATGTTTAATTTCAAGGGTTTCGTCCAGTTCAAATTCTCTTTCTCTCTAATTCCACAGATTTTGTCCCTTTTGTTTGAGAGAGAGAACGAAAGAGTGAAAAAGTAAAGCAATTGGTATTTCGATTTTTTTTATATAAAAAACGGGGGTTATTAATATTGTTCTCGTTAGTTTAGATGTCAATAGTGGCTAGTTGTTGTTGGCATCCGTTAGTCTCGAGAGACGATGGAACTGCGCCCATTAGAGATGTCCTGGTTGGTGGTTGTGCAGCGTCTGCTGTGGCTAAGTAGTCCAATGCGGGAGTGGCAGTCCCTGTTGCACTTGCTGCACTTGAAGGTTGTGTGAGATGTTGGTTGAAGCTGCTTCTTCTTCCTGTGCGATCGTCTTTCTTCAGCTAGCAAGCGTTGCTTGTCCTCTCCGGCTTTCAGACCAGTGATCAGAGCATGTCGCCAGCTTGATCTGTCTAGAGCGAGCTCTTCCCAGGTGTTGACATCGATATCAAGGGCTTTCATGTCATGCTTACAGACATCCTTGAAGCGGAGATGTGGCCGTCCAATCGACCTTTTGCCAGAGGCGAGTTCCGAATAAAGAATGTCTTTGGGGATCCGTCCATCAACCATCCGACGTACATGGCCCAGCCATCTGATGCGGCGTTGGCGGAGGAGTGTGATCATGCTGGGAATCTTGGCAAGCTCGAGCACCTCATTGTTTGTTACTCGATCGCTCCAGGTGATCCCGAGTATGCGTCGGAGGCATGGCATGTGAAAGGCGCTCAGTCTTTTCTCTTGTGAGGCGTACAGACTCCAGGTTTCACTGGCATACATGAGAGTGCTTAGCACGCATGCACGGTACACGGTGATCTTAGTGTTCATGGTCAGCATGCTGTTGTTCCACACTCTCTGCGAAAACCTGGAGAGAGTTGTTGATGCCTTTCCGATCCGCTTGTTGAGCTCAGCATCAAGCGAGAGGTTGTTGGTGATGGTAGAGCCGAGGTACGGGAACTGACTCACCACCTCAAGTTCGTAGTTGTTGATGATGATGCTTGGGGGTCCGCGTCCTGAACCATCATGTTTGTTTTCTTTAGGCTTATGGTTAACCCAAACTCATCGCATGCTTTACCAAAGCGGGCCATCAGGCGCTGAAGCTCAGCTTCTGTGTGGGTGGCTACAGCAGCATCGTCTGCGAAGAGCATATCCCTGATGGTTACTTCACGCACTTTGCTCTTTGCCTTCAGTCGTACCAGGTTGAACAGTCTGCCGTCTGGTCGTGTGTGCAGGTAAATCCCTTCTGTGGACGCCCCAAAGGCGTGCTTTAGCAGGACTGCGAAGAAGATGCCGAAGAGCGTGGGGGCAAGGACACAGCCCTGTTTAACTGCACTGTGGATGTCAAAGGGGTCGGATGTTGAGCCATCGTACTGCACTGTGCCTTTCATGTGATCGTGGCTAGTAAGGGGATATTTGTAACAGCTCTAGACTAGAGTGTATAGAAGCAATGGCCCACTGTTGGAAGTATATTAATATATGTATTTATACGCCATGAACGGATCACAATTTGATATTAATATACCAACAATATTGGTATATTAAATTGCTTAATACCAGCACTTTAAAATTCATGATTTTTTAATATTAAACAATTAATAGATTGTTAAAACCTCACATGTGACAACGCTTATGGAATAGGAAAAACTAGGTAGTTCTACCAATTGCACTATTTGTTTGAAGAATTAGATTTCTTACCCTATTCCACCATTCTTTTATATTTCTTTTGTTTATCCTAAATCGGTCTTTTCCACAGAAACAGACAGTTCTATTCAAACATCAGACCCTTTCTTTAGATTGGTTCAAATCTTATTTGTTTTTCATTTTGACAGAAAAGATTAACTCAAAATGTTTTTGAGATGCAATGTGTCGAATTAGGAGAAGCAATGTGTAAAGACTGTGGTGATCTTTGCAAAAATCTTTTCAAAATATGTTAAGAGCTTTCTACAACTTTCTTCAGAAGAAATGTTGTGGGGAAACTAAATTCTGAAAGAAGCGAAAACGACATTTAATGAAACATCATGTTCTATTACTTATCATATATCAATATGGGTCATGCAAGAGTATATCCCAATAACTCTGTTTTAGGAAAGGAAATTATTTATTGGCAGATATTAGTTCCCGCATTGAAAATTCCCTGTTCAAAGTGAATTACGTGGTAATATCAAATCTGTTGATCAACACAATGGATAAGGTTCACTAGCAGGTATGCTTTCCATTTTTGTAGGATACAGGGATTGACAAATTTAAAATAGGAAAATAATTCAAGAAATATTTGAAACGATTACAATATTTTTAATTTGTTGCCATCGTCAGGTTTCGTGAATCTAGCGTTACATAAGCCAGCATACCAGAGTACAGCATACCAGAGTAGCTTTCCCTTTGACGGGTCACCAAACTTGGCCGTAGACGGAAACAAGGACCCCAATTACTATCATGGATCTTGTATCCATACGGCTTCAGAACCTTTCTCCTGGTGGGCAGTGGATCTCGGCAAAAACTACAGCATCACTGCAATCAAAATCTATAACAGAAATGATGCGGGTGCAGACGGTAAGAATACAAACAAGTATTAGTCACTCCAGAATAGGAGTATTCTACTTTGTAGTACGGGTTTGCAAATTCCATTTAGAAAACAAAGACACCAAGAATTTGTATTTTTCAAAATCATCGATCGTTTTATTACGAGTCAAGAATTCTAAATCTATTCCTTCTTAAATCAAAATCCTATAGGACATGAAGACAAATAATTGGAAAAGGTCGTAGGAGGGTGGGTGCATTCTTTTATATAATTATAAAACATGTCATGATGTGTAAGTGCCGCATTGGTTATTTCATTTCTTGTACAACTTATTTTAAAAATGAAATAATTAAAGAAAGCAGGAATAAAATCTGTACTGAAACTTACGGAGTAGCTCACTGAAGAGGTGCACCTTTCAATTGGAACATTTTAGTCCCGTGCGAAAAGGAATGAAATGCACTCAGGTTTTTAGTCCCGTGCGAAAAGGAATGAAATGCACTCATGTTCAACAATACATGTGCGATTATACTTGTCAACTACTCTTTTAATTAAAGCCAAATCATACACTTCTTTAAAAAATCTATAATTTTAATGAATTATAATTATCAGTTGTTTTCAAGAATCAGGAATATATCCCAGTTATTCATGACAAAAAACTGTCTTCTGAAGCAAAGTTTGAAATGTTCGATAAAAACTCATCTTACTACGTTAGGAGAATACCTACCACCTGAAATACTACGCACTTTGAAGCTAGAAAAGAACTAGCCACTTCATTGGCAGTTTATTTACTAGCAAAACCAAGTGCTAATCTGATGCCTGCTTGTCAAAATGAAAACCTCCAAGGATAAAAAGACTGGCGCTAAATCGCATCATTTGTAAGCTACTGCTCGAACGAATGTGCATGCTCTTCCATGAATATAACTGCAGGGGGGACTCAGAAAGGGTTGTTGATAATATGATTGACTAACTATTATTAATGAAACATATTACTTCATACACTGGTTTCTTCTACAAATACGTTAGACAATCATAATACGTTTGGAGAACAGCTATGTGACGGTGTGTATATGTGTGTGTGTGTGTGTGCGTGCGTACGTGCGTGTGCGTGTATGTGTGTGTGTGATTTTGAACGTAGCTCTAACACTTTTTCAGTCATATCGCAACGATGTCTGGAGTGTGGTAGCTTATAGTGATGTCTAGCACTGGGGCATCATGCCGTAGGTATGTAGCGTGGTGTCCCACCAAGTCACATTATCCTGACACCAGGTCAACCAGTCATAACACTAACATCTTAATTCCACGCGCCTTAGAGATATATAATGACCATTGAAGGTTACCATTTGGCATTTAGTACCATTTTATAACTTGGTCTCGGTTCGAACACGCGACCTCCCGCGGTAAGAGACGGAGAGAGTTACGACAAGCTATCACATAAATAGCCACGGCTCTAGTTTTCTAACGTACGACCAACATATATTTAGGCTCACGCGATGTTTGGACTAAGATTTTCACATTTACTTATATTGTTACGAAGTTGTAAGAATGGCAGCTTCCAAAAAACAAACTTCAACTTGAAATATTGCTGAAACAAAAGGTGGGGAATGTTGTCTCATACCTCCATCCCTCACTCTGAATAGGTCAGTCAGGAAGGAGTTTCGTTTAAATGTTATGAGTCGGAGTTCTTCTGGCCTGTATTTCTCTTCCATGATGACGAAATCATGAGACGATAGCCATTGATTATGATAGAATACAACTGTGCCACTATCATTTGAGAGTTTGCGCTTTATGATGATTTGGATTTCTACAGCTATATACTTACGTGATCGCACACTCTGAAGCAATTGATATGCGTAAGCTAGTTTGCTGTGATGTAATTTGCTTTAGCATGTAAGGAGAAGATAGACATGTCCTGGAGATAGTTTCAGGAGGTTTTGACCCATTATATTTTCCAACTAAAGGGAGGCAATCAGGATTAGTCTGAATTGGAATTCCCTCGCCCCTTTAAATAATCTCGAAATCAGAAGAGTCGTGTGCATTTAAACGAAATTTGAAGACCCCGTGGTGAATTATCCATTCTGTGTGTATTGATCACTTATGTTTGCAAATATGCTGAGTGTGGCTTGGATATGACAAATTTGTATGTGGATTTGTCGACTAGGGCGTCACATGATAAAATCCCAAACACGTAAACAGAGATCTACGGATTCGGTTCCTTTATCTAAAATAATTGTAGATATTCTTTTCATCCGAACGCAGTTTCAATGATAAGGGTACACCAGATAATCACAGTAATTATGTTTTTAATATCTCAAAGTTTGTTGTGAATGACATGCCTGGAAGGACTAATCCCCTTCTCGAAGCTTGAAACGTGGGCGTTGCGGTCAATTATGGTAGTGTTCTTTTCTTGCTTTCTCTTTTCTTATCCTTGCAAACAGTGATGTCCAGACGTTCCTCCTGCAGCAAGACATCAACATAAGTCCGTGAGGTTTCTTCCGATATTTTGCGACAAAAACTTAACATTTGTTTCGTCAGCCACTGAAATATGAGGGCCATTTGCATGGGTCTCATGAAAACGCAGTCAAAAACGAGAAGGTCTGCAACCGCATTGATAAGACCCAATAAACACAGAAACTGCAGGGCTAAAACATGACTTATTGAGCGGATGGAGCGTGCCACACAGATGACCTTTAATGCACGTTCTTAAGAAAAACAAATTCGACTTAAAGAGATTTAGAACTCCATGTCTACATCAATTAATATTTCATAGGGAAGGAGACAGAGGGTTTATTCTTATTGATACAAATCTCAGCCGAAATAAAGGACGAACAAGGAATATCATATCTGAAACATATCTCGCCTTGTGCTTTTTCAGAATGTCGTTAGGTTAGTTCGATGTTACGAATGTGGATGTAGCTTACTGGACGTGCAACTATTCTGTCCATATCTCGAGCATCCATTCATGAAATTTAGGACGAAAGAGAATATCTAAAATACATATGATATCCCTGAAATCGACCTTCAATATTCTTGAAGAACTGTGATTAGGAATGTGAAGGGACTCATCTTCGAAATCTAGGCTGACTTTACAATATCCCTTCAGAATGATGTTGAAGAGCATTGCTGGTGACTCGAAGCTCATTTTGGGTCCCGGAATATGTTGTTCAGAGATATATAATGACCATTGAAGGTTACCATTCGGCAATGGGAATTACGATTCTGGAATAAACAAATCTAGCTTGTGTGCGAATAACCACTACTGCTTTTCTCCTACGAAGGGTCTGTGTGGTCTTCTACAGAACATATGCTTGTCTATAGCTATGGAAACCGTTGACAGATGGAGAGTTGAGTAAGGTGACCCGACCAGCCATCAAGACGATCTGCAAGACACAAGGTCGTGTCCGAGTGGTTCCCATTCCGTGATAACGTGATGACGTTTATCCCATCCGAGATGTTGGAATAGCGTGGCACAATCATGGCATCATTTATAATTCAAATCCGTTACCTGATCAAATACTTGAGAATATTCAATTCCTACCCAATCCAGATATTTCAAACTATACGAAAAGTTGACTGCGTCTATAGACTTAGCTGTACAACAAAAGTGCTAAAAAGTCAACTCCTTGCCAAGGAGGAGACGGGAATAGTCGCCTCGTGGGAATAGGGATTGGGGCCAACCCCAATCAATCACAAGCTACTACTTTTGCATGTACCTGGTCAAGCTAATCAAAAGTAAGAGAGACGAACGTTGCTGGCGAGAAGTTGACACGATCTAATGAGAAAGCCATGAAACGCATGAGCAAGAATACAGAAGCTATAAGCATTGACGCCGACGTTGCCTCAGTCACAAACTGTTTCACTACATGCGCAAAGATTGTCATTCAGGAAAAGGACCAACAAACATTGCCACTATGTATCTCGCATACAGTTTCATCTTAGTCACACGAAGATCATACCATCACAGCTTAGCCTACTGGACCAGTTTCGACATGATACGGCGGTTTACTGGTCATGGCACTGGATTTGGTCAACCAGATTCCCACAGCATCCAGCATAGAAATCATGGAAGTAACATAGATAGACAATAGATGTATCCATTTTCTTCCCGCCTCCATTGCATTCAAATACCTAATACGAACAAAGTTGCATTTACGGACACATGGTACCCATCTACGATCATGGATGACACTCCAAGTGAACGTCAGTAGATCACTGTCTCCCATCTTGTATGGACTACTGGTCTGGTTCATCGTCTGTGACAACCTGATTTGAGATCAGTCGTCCCTACCTTAGTTGGTGTTCCATGTCTTCCAAGACACATACTCACAAATATGATCTTCTTGCCTCGATCCGACAATGTTTAGAAAAATTTCTATCATCCGTGTATACACAGACGAAGTCTTTTGGCTTTTGTCTCAAACGTTCTCTCTTGTGCCATATTTCCTTACATTAATCTGCAGCTAGGGTCATGTCCATTACCAGGTCATATTCAGGTAGCAGCTACTTTCATCCGATCTCGCATGTCGAAGCAAGATAGATAAAGTCAGACACGAGGTTACAAAACAGGCAAATCTTATGTCGGCACAGTGGCCAAGAAAAAAAGCTTTTCTCAGAAAGAGTGGCCGGATGCGAAGGAAGGACACTGTTAAAGCATACGAGGCGATATATACACCTCCTTAAACTTTATTCCACAGCAAAATCTACATTTCCCAGAGCAAATAATGACAAACCTTTGTGGATAAAGTGATCGATTTCCATGCAGCTTCTCTGCTTACACATGATCCCATGCCTGTGCCGTCCTTTTCCGATACCTTCAACACTTCACTAAGGAGTGGAAGAGACTCTGACCTAATGACTTTCGCCTCGAAGTAAAGCAATATTCTCACGAAATGACTGGTCAAGTTCGTTAAATGCAACCCCACTAGAATCTTCCTCCAAGCCTTCTCAAGAACCATATTGTTTCAACCAATACTTGTGAGCACCCGATTTCAACACGGATAACCTGAGATCGGTCCCCAGCTCAGTTAGGAAGGGAACATTACATATACCTGGGTTTGAATGAAGAATCATGAACAATGCTGCATCTCGTTGCAGAATCATCTCCACGTCCATGATATTGATCTATCTTTATGACTTTATCCAAAATAACAAAGTAAGCTACCCTTATTTCACTGTGATTCGTTGTCCATAATCACATATATCATCTCATTCCATCCCAGTACTTCAATGATTTTTGTACGCGATTTTACGCGAGTTTCTTTTGCATTTGTTTCCTCTCAGAACGTCTTGCGATGATCAGTTCGTTCGTTCGTATCCCAGTCTGATCAAACAGTTGAATCTTCGTTCTGAAATATGAATAGACCAATCCGTAGCCACCGTAGTTAGACCTCTTGTGGGCCTCGTCTAGCGAGCACCGTATCAGAAAACCTCCCCTTTTGCATGAAACACCAAGGTTTTCCATCTCAACTCAGATATTCTAAATTTGCAGGCCTGACCAGTATTATATAAGCCCTCAGCAATAAACGTTCTGACCAAATATCAGGCAGGCTGCAATCTTGAGCAAGACAACCTACCACAATAAAACTATATACATTTGAACTGAGAGCTATCTCCCAATCGTGCGACCAGAGACACACGACTCACCGAACATCATCGCTATCACAAATAGTCCACATCCAACTTCACCTTTTTCTAGGTGACATTACTTCAATCATGACTGAGGATTCCAATTCCAAGAGACCGGAAACGTCAAGCTATGATCGAAAAGATGACATTGACTAGAATAAACAGTTATATAGCCATATAAACAATTTGGCTCTCCTCTACAAAAGGCATTTTGACCTTTTGCTAAAACTGAAAGATACTTTGGGTTATTACGTCGTTGAATAAAGTAACATTTGAACTTCTTCTTTGGGCTTCACATACCTTAGGAGATAGAGCAACTCTTGTGCATTGAGATGTAAATATTTCCGCGTCTAACCTGTTATATAACCTGCGATGATCGTGTTGCTTACAAAAGAAGCTATTTTCTTATTAAAATATGTTTCTTTGATAATACTTGAATAACATATGGGTACACTCTCGCTAGCTCTCCCCACCCAATGTTATATCCTTAAAAGAGAGTGGACATTATTTACAGTTACCACTGACAGGATTTGTCTGCAAATCCTCTTTCCAAGTGCATGCAACTTTTGTCTGACTTCCTCCTTAGCTAGCAGACGATCGCTTAGCACTTTCGATAGTATATAATCCAAAAATAAGTACTAACTGTCGTTTGTTGTTTTGATACATGTAGAAAGGACGAAAACTAGAAGCAATATATCAAATATTAACATTCGAGTTTTACAATGCTTCAGAAAAATCATCAAATCAAATTCTGAGAGCGACTGTTATATATTTTAAGCACCTTTTCCCATCTACAAATCATTATACATACATACATACATACATACATACATACATACATACATACATACATCATTTATAGACAAAACCTCTATGTTTATCTCTAATCCTGTCATAATCCAAAATGGAGAAATAGCTGAGCAGACAAAAAAAGGATGTTCTATTATTGCAAATGCATAAATAGAGGACTGGGTTTTATGCATGAAGATTGGGACAAAAATCACTTCATTTTACCCAAGACTAGCAGTCTCATCAAAGAGAAGACACGCAGAGATGGTATCACGGTACCAATTGTTTTTCCATATACCTCAATGCTAATGTTTTGTGAAATAAATATACTTTCTGTCCTACTTGGACATGCATGTCACACACTGTCATATAGAACAATGCTAGATTGTCAATTTGACAATGACATAACCAGGTACTCCATTGCATTTAAGAGAGATAACTCTACTGGAACTAGACAGGGGTAAGAGTTATCTAGTCACAACAAGCATATTTTCAGCCGTGTGTACCATATTTTAAAAAAATCATAAAAAATACAAAATATGATCTAGATAGAAATTAACACAAACTCACATGTTGCCAAGAGGCTCAACTTTTTTTTAAGCCAAACAGAAAGTACAACTCTTACATAATGCACCAATCACAGCTAGTGTTGTTCTTTAATTCTGAATACAATGTTCCATACACCTTAAGCTCCGCCCACCTGGACTTGCGCAATTGGTACCGTTATACCTATAGCAAACCTTAATTTTTCCAATAATCTGCGGAATAGTTCAGGACTGTATAAGTAACAAATATACTTAGTCTCACTTGTGAAAAACAATTTGATGAGGTACTAACCTATGTCTTATATGAATGTGTATAGAAATGTCATTGAGCTGTTTGAACTATTGTTTTCATACTTTTGCTTCACCATCAAAATCATCTTTTGAAATAAAATGAATTCTTTCAACTATGAGTTGTATCTTATTCATATCAGCACTTATTGAACTTCACATAGGTGATATGGGATAAATCACATTATGTCATATTATGTAATAACTAGGTCAAAGGTCAATGTACCAAATAGTATGTACCTGTCCTACTTCAAAATGTACAATTCACCTAAAAGAAAGGAATTTATATTTGTTTGGTAGGTGCAGAACTTAACATCAGAGACAGGTGGACATGACCCAATCTTATTATAAAGTATAAGCTTTGACCACTTTACACTATCTGCAGATACAAGAGGTCACTAACCACCAGTCCTCACACGAAGGTCCACCTACCCATCCTCTTTGTAACACAAATAGTAAGCTTTCCTCCTTTGTAATGTGAATAAAATTGTTTCAATAAGCCAATCAGTCACAAAATATAGTAAATCACAGCTTCTAAGTGGTTATGTTGGATTGGGGGGTGAAATTAGGGGAATAAAATACAGAAAAATGCCAAATATAAACACTAAGTATAGCACATCAAATGGAGTTAAAAACAGGAGGAAAGTGTTTATCTAAAAGGGAGAGGTAGCTTATGATAAAGGAATTAAAGGAGGCAAAATCAGCAATGCAAAAAATGAGAAGTGAAAGTTTGATGACCTTACCTTGGACAAATATATGGGGCAGGGCCCAATAGGTCCAAGGACAGCCCAAAGGCAACTGTGCTATCACATCCCTTACAGGTACCCACATTTCAAGTGAAGTTGTGTTCATTTCCATCTAATATAAAAGGGTGAATAATTTAAATAATATAGATACATATAAAGTATATTTCTTCTACATAAGAATTTAATAATAATTGGCATAAGATAGAGAGAAACTTATCTCAAATCCAAGCAGAACATACCTTATCAGTTTTTAAACTTGTAAACTTTACTGTGAGAAATTATTAAATTGATTCTACTTACATTTGCATCAAGATTGATGGCTAATATAATACTTCACAAATCTTCTCTTTATTTTCATAACCAGTCACTGAAAATGTGAGATTTTATTTCCTTGAAATGTTATGACTGGTGTAAGGGAGATAACTGAATGATATACATAAGGTGTGGTAACCTCTAATACATTATCCATGTAATATAGATGAGTTCATCAACAACCTGTATTAACTTCATTGTAATTAAATTATCTCAAAATACATTACTGATAAAGTGAGAACCTAACATTTAGACTCCTATATTTAGTGGAGACCTCAAGAGTCATGTAATTTTAATTTCTAAGATGATGCAGCTCTTTCATATCACATAGTTCATATTTTCTACAATGCCGGCATGTAGAGTGAAGCCTTCCATAACCATGCAGATATCATCTCATGCCAATTTGGATTCTTGCGATGGGATGCAAAGTTTCAAGAACAGTGTGGATTTTTATGGAATGAATACACACTGTGTGACTAAAATGGTTATCATTCTGTAATGTTGGACCAAACATGGAAATTCCACAAGAGCAGCTTGACAGAAAGAAATAGGATTAATTGAAAGTCAATAGTAGATTATAATTGGGCTTAAACAAGTGCCAATGGGAAATGCTGACTTAAGGAAACTGTTCTTGTTTGTTGGTGTTCACTGCTACTTCAACAAAAGGGAATGCAAGAGAACTGAACTAACTACATGAACAATTTCAAAGCTGGAAAGTTTATAATAAAAAAAAGACAATTAGAGCAGGACAATTCAAATCAAAGTGGGAAGGGATACCATATCCTTAATAAATTACCTAAAAATTACTCATGCCAGAACATCCCACATGGTACAAGTGATCTATCTACATGTGTACTTAGAGTGTTCTCTATCCTTGTTTATGGCATGCCTTACAAGAACAAGATAGCTGTTTTTGTACACATGATTTTTCATCTTTTGCAGGTAAAATAGCCAATATTTAGCCAAAATCAACTATATTATGTTCACATAACTTATTTTGTTGCATACATTCCAATCTAGGAGGTAACAGCACATACATAAAGGCATCAGGTAACACAAGTCTATATCTATCATAACTATAGTTATCAAAAGTCCCCATCCAAAGCCATCTTGTGCTATTTTCTGAAGATTTCATACATTTTATTCTTAAAGAACTTTCAATATTTGACCAAAACTGTTCAGCACACATTTGTTTTCCTACATCAAACTAGTATAGTTCATAAATGCCGCCCACATGTATGCGTTTCTATGGATACACTGTGAGGCTATTCTTTCCTTTAGGTATCACGGTACCAATTGTTTTTCCATATACCTCAATGCTAATGTTTTGTGAAATAAATATACTTTCTGTCCTACTTGGACATGCATGTCACACACTGTCATATAGAACAATGCTAGATTGTCAATTTGACAATGACATAACCAGGTACTCCATTGCATTTAAGAGAGATAACTCTACTGGAACTAGACAGGGGTAAGAGTTATCTAGTCACAACAAGCATATTTTCAGCCGTGTGTACCATATTTTAAAAAAATCATAAAAAATACAAAATATGATCTAGATAGAAATTAACACAAACTCACATGTTGCCAAGAGGCTCAACTTTTTTTTAAGCCAAACAGAAAGTACAACTCTTACATAATGCACCAATCACAGCTAGTGTTGTTCTTTAATTCTGAATACAATGTTCCATACACCTTAAGCTCCGCCCACCTGGACTTGCGCAATTGGTACCGTTATACCAGATAGAATGAAAAGATAACCGTACAATGTACTCTCTTTTCATAACGTTTGTCCTTTTTGTTGTGTACAAATAGGAAGTACATTTAATATTTATGTAGGAGAACAGAAAAATACTCGTGTACACACACACACACACACACACAGAGAATTTACTCATTTTCTTGTACCAATTTGTATACTTGAATGAACTAGCGTATCGATTTAGAATTTTTATTTAAATTTTTAATTGTTATTTCGCAATGATAAGCAGTGTCATCTCGGCACCACATGGAAATGAATAAAAGACGTGGTATCAATGCATTCAGACATTCAATGTGAGTAAAGCAATAACATTTTTTTGCAATTATTTCGTTTTCCAGGGCGATTTATGCATTTGAAAATTCTTGTGAGTTCCCAAAATGCAACGCTGCTACCACGTGAATCGCCGGCATTTCATGAATGTGGCAACTACATTGGTCACTCCAGCGATGGTAACATAATCACAATTAAATGTCCCGGAAAAACGATCGGTAGATGGGTCCGGATACAGGATGTCCTCGCGACTGGGGAATATTTCCATTTTTGCGAGGTAGAAGTCTTCGGATACTAGAGCGATACAAAAGAATGCAAAAGATGTTTCGAAAGGAGGTCAAGACAACATTTGGAGGGCAGGACTTTGGAGACTGCTAATTGATTTTTCATGACAGTATTCTGTAGATTCTATGTAGGAAAATAAACTTGTCACCTTCTCATCTCTATTAACTGTCATTGTCCCTACTCCTATTCTTTCCCGTGCTGCTTTGTATGCCTTTATTTACTTTCATCTGCGTCTAACTGTCCATGAAGAACTTATTATGAAAAATTAAAAATTAAAAAAGTGAATTTAATAGCGTCGTATTCTATTAAAAAACGAATGGTTATGCTGCAGAGTACTCAGATTTAAAGAACATATGTATTCAAACAATGCTACTAATAACATCATACAATACTACAATCAGCCAATTTTTAAATCTTGCGAGTAAAACTATTAGGAAGTACTATCAGGTACTATGAACAGGAAATTACTGTGTATGAATGTTGTTGAAGATATGTTCTTCGGTTTCAAGAGGAATTTAAAACAACTGAATTATTATTAAGCTGTGGTCTGTTTGCCCATCCATTACGAATCGGAATCTACCTCCTGTGAATAAATGATTTTACATGGCACAATTTCAATCTCGAGCAGTATTAGTCCTTCATACTTTGCTATTTTCAAACCAAACCATATTCCGTCAACGCAATCTTTTCAGCTTGGAAAAATAAAATCGTCAACGGCGACTACAATGTTAAAGGAATATTATTTTAGTAGAAGGAGCTTCTTAATGAACATGGTAATGTGCATGGTCGTGACAAGGATGCTCCAACAGATCAAAAACGTCAGCATGACTATCCTGTGTACACCTAGCAATATTTAAAATTGTAAGGTATGAAGGGATTAAATAATCCTCAGCTAGTTTATAATTGCCCCAGGTAATTAAGTATAATCTTAGATTTCAATCAGATGACGATAGAGACTAAACATGTGCTGAAACCTTCGAATCAAATATCTCTAAAGTTATTCATGACATTGGAGGAAAGAGTTAGCTCTAATCAATTTGATTCTACATGGCACAATTTCAGCCTCGCTCATTATTAGTCCTTCATACTTTACTATTTTCAAACCAAACCATATTTCGTCAGCGCAAAATTTCCGGTTTGAAAAAACAAAATCGTCAACGGCGACTACAATGTTAAAGGCATATTATTTAAGGAGAAGGAGCTGTATAATGAACATGGTAATATGCATGGTTGTGACAAGGATGCTGCAACATGGAAATGTGCATGGTTGTGACAAGGATGCTCCAACAGATCAAAAACGTCAGCATGACTTTCCTGTGTACGCCAAGCAATAGATAATACATGCGCCAGGTAATTAAGTTATAATCTTAGTTAGATTTCCATCAGGTGAAGAAAGAGACTAAACATGTGCTTAAACCTTGGAATCAGATATCTCTAAGGTTATTCATGATTATTGGAGGAAAGAGTTAGCTATGATCAGTTTGCTTCAAACAATTTGCTTCAAACACCATATTGTTTCATGTATTGAACGCTTCTGCTTATGTACAACTATTGATTCAATTGAATAAAGCTTGGTAACCAGTCTCAGACTGTGTTTCAAACGAATTCAAAGAGAAAACAAATGACTGATTGTAAAGCTCAATAATAATAATAATAATAATAATACATTTGATAGACATCCACACTATCCTTCACGGAGACAACAGTTAAGCGCCCACTCAGTCACCTGTTAAGAAATAACATTAATTATAAATTGGAGGAAGTATTTCCTCAATTGTCGCTCTGCGGACTACGTTGAATCACATACCTTAAATTTAAGACGGACTATGTTGTATCATATACATTGGATTCATCATGGACTATGTTGTATCATATACCTTGATTTATCACGGAATATGTTGAATCAAATACATTGGCTTTATCACGGACTATGTTGTATCATAGACATTTTATTTATCATGGACTATGTTGTATCATATACCTTGGATTTATCACGGAATATGTTGAATCAAATACATTGCCTTTATCACGGATTATGTTGTATCATAGACATTTTATTTATCATGGACTATGTTGTATCATATACCTTGGATTTATCACGGAATATACTGTAGCATATGCCATGAATTTATCACGAACTATGTTGTATCATATAGAATGGATTTATCACGGACTATGTTGTATCATATAGAATGGATTTATCACGGACAATGTTGTATCATATACCTTGGATTTATCACGGAATTTGTTGTAGCATATGCCATGGATTTATCACGGACTATGTTGTATCATATAGAATGGATTTATCACGGACTATGTTGTATCATATAGAATGGATTTATCACGGACAATGTTGTATCATATACCTTGGATTTATCACGGAATTTGTTGTAGCATATGCCTTGGATTTATCACGAACTATGTTGTATCATGTGCCTTGTATTTATTATGGACTATGTTGTATCATATGCCTTAGGTTTATCACGGACTACGTAGTATCATATACATTGGAATTATCACGGACTATGTTGTTTAAATACCTTGGATTTATCACGGACTGTATAGTATCACATTGGAATTATCACGGAATATGTTATATCACATTTATTGGATTTAGCATGGAATATATCGTATCATATACATTGGATTTATCACGGACCATTTTGTATCATATTCCTTGGATTTATGACGGACTATGGTGTATGAAATATCATGGATTTATCACGGACTATGTTGAATCATACACATTGGACATATCTCGGACTATGTTGTATCATATACATTGGATCTATCACCGACGATGTTGTATCATATACCTTGTATATATCACGGAATATCTTGTATTACATACCTTGGATTTATCAAGAATTTTATTGTTTCATATACCTTGGACTAATCACGGAAAATGTTGAATCATATACATTGGATTTATCACGGTTTGTGTTGTGTCATATTCCTTGGATTTATAACGGCGTATGTTGTATCATATATATTGGATTTATCTCGGACGATGTTGGATCATATGCACTGGATTTATCACGGACTATATTGTATCATATACGTTTTATTTAATACGGACCATGTTTATCATATATATTGGATTTATCACGGACTATGTTGTATCATATATAATGGATTTTTGACGGACTATGTTGTGTCATATGCCTTGGATTTATCTGGGACTATGTTGTATAATATATATTGGATTTATCAGGGGCTATGTTGTATCATATACCTTCTTTTATGACGGACTATGTTATATCATATACGTTGGATTTATCACGGACTATACTGTATCATATACATTTGATTATCACGGACTTAGTTGTATCATATACACTGGATATATCACGGACCATGCTGTATCATATACGTTGAATTTGATACGGACAATGTTGTATCATATATATTTGATTTATCACGGACTATGTGGTATCATATATAATGGATTTCACACGGTCTACGTTGTGAAATATACCTTGGATTTATCTGGAACTATGTCATATCATATATATTTGATTTTTCACGAACTATGTTTTTTAAATACCATGGACTTATCACGAAGATGTTATATATATATATATATATATATATATATATATATATATATATATATATATATATATATATATATATATATTGGATTTATCACGGACTATGTTCTATCATATACCTTGGATTTATCACCGATTATGTTGCATCATATACCACGGATTTATCACGGTCTATATTCTATCATATACATAGGATTGTTGAGAAATATATATCATAGCTGCTATTCTCTTTAACATTTGATATGTTGAAGATGATGAACATTTTATTTTGGAACACAGAAAAAGCCTTAGTCGATGTCGGGTAGATCGAAGAAGTGGCCGCAAAATGAGCCCAAGACATAGCCGGTGACAATATAAATAGAAGGAAAACTTTCTACACGTCTGTGAGGAATCATTCATCGAAACGCGTCTCTTTTTCTTGAGGAACAACGGACTGGCTAATAAATTCAGTGTTCTGTTACGACACCACTGATACCAAAAATATATATCTGACACAAAGGAAAACACGCCATAAAAAATATTGATTGTAAACTAAGTTTGAATTAAGTTCCCATAGAAAAGAAAAATAAAGTTTTAAAAATGTCAGAATGAAAAACAATATACTTCTGATCTCAAAGTAATGGTTAAAGCAATAAGACAGATTAACCAATTTATGAAAACTATGATAAGAACACAATATTCTATCACGTTCTTACCTAAGATTGATGTCTTGGTTATTTTCTCTTTATCATCGATTGCTCTTAATATGTTTGCAGATCGAAACTATAATAGTAGAACAATGATATGTCACGTTCATTGACACTTTCAATCAAGCTTGCTTGCATGGGAATGGGTTTGGATTGTATCACCTTGGATGCAATGTCAGATTTCTATATTTTTTATTATCAAACAACTGTTTTGAACCTGCAATAATATCTTTCGCGAACGTCATTAAAAAAATAAATAATTAGACCAACAAAAATGGTCAATAATGGCGGGTGAAATATACTTTTATTCAAGAAAAATCCTCATTTTACTCTCAGACATTTCAGTTATCTGCATCGGCTATTCTTGTGGTACCACAAGTGCTCGATGTTAAAACAATCATACATAGTGACAAACTTACATCAGACTACCCCATGACCCGTTCTGACATAGGACCTTCTCCTTCATACTATAAAAGACACACAAGGCTACATTATCCAAAGTTTCCAATGTATGCGCATCAAGGTAGGTCTTAACATTACTACACTCGACCTCATCAAGAAATATGTCTGAGAGTAACGTAACTTTATCTACCCTCTTGGCCGAGGAACACCAATCCAATGGTTGCTCTTTTCTGGGTCTGTCCAGTTTCATTTCTACAATTCCTAAACCTTTGTCGAAATGTGTTATGCAGAAATTCATAGCCGTTCAAAATGTATTCCTTAAGAATATCATAACCAGCACTCTGTTGTTCTGTGCCAGCAGTGAAGTGTAAAACTCACACCCTTTGACAGTAAGTACACTGTAATAATGAAGTCACGAGCTCTCTTGGTCATTTAACCATCACCGCAATTTTCTATTTTTCATGAAACCGTGTACAAACCTGATATTTCTGATATCATCAAAACCTGATTTTGTGTGTAAAATGGAGTGGGATAGTGCTCCGCCTTCCAATTCGTTTAAAATATTGTGCATTTTCCTTTATTCTTTCTACACCTCCATTTCCCTTTCCGTTTAACTCTCTCTGTATATATCTCTCATTTTTCTCTCTATGTCTTTGTCTCTCTCTCTCTCTCTCTCTCTCTCTCTCTCTGCATTTGGAATTTCATCAGTTCAGCCTGGCTTTTGAAACGGAATCCCTTCATTTTCTATCAAATTCAGATGTGGACTTGTGAATTAAATCCTAAATTTTCATCCATGTCCTATCAGAATGTTCCGCATGAATTACAATAGTACTAAATGTTGCAATCCTGTATGTCGCTGAATGAGCTCAAAATTATCTAAAATATTGTTTTAATCCGATAGTCAATGTGCACTTTAGTAATTCCATTGAATATTTTAACTAAATATTTCCTCTCAATTTATATCTAAATACAACTACAAACTCTGGTCATGCATTCCCGAAGATTCATTTAGAACAGGAATGAATTGTTTGTTTATAAAATCCCTATTTGCACACATTTATACTTGACCTGTAACGAAACAGAATGAGACCATTTCCAATGAATAAAAGTAGTCTAGCTATAAACAAAACTGACCTCGAGCTCTTGCTACGAAAACAAGTTGTTTACAACTTGCAATTACGGAACAAAGTTAAGTACACAATATAAATTAAATGTACATAACAGTACATGTTAATAGCTTAGATTAACACTTAAATGCCCAAGTTTAATTGCTCAACAAAATCAATACATCGGGCCCAAGGAAACAAGTTTGCAAGACTTTGCAAGCATTGTGTGGCATCATGCCCAAGGAAACAAATTTACAAGACTTTGCAAGCATTGTGTGGCATCATGCCGAAGGAAACAAGTTTGCAAGACTTTGCAAGCATTGTGGCATCATGTCCAAGGAAACAAGTTTGCAAGACTTTGCAAGCATTGTGTGGCATCATGCCCAAGGAAACAAGTTTGCAAGACTTTGCAAGCATTCTGTGGCATCATGCCCAAGGAAACAAGTTTGCAAGACTTTGCAAGCATTGTGTGGCATCATGCTCAAGGAAACAAGTTTGCAAGACTTTGCAAGCATTGTGTGGCATCATGCCCAAGGAAACAAGTTTGCCAGACTTTGCAAGCATTGTGTGGCATCATGCTCAAGGAAACAAGTTTAATAGACATTGCAAGCATTGTGTGGCATTATTTTGTACTTTACAACAATATTATATGATAAAAAACGTTGAATACTAAACGGTATTTGCATTTAACGGCATAACACAAATAGGTTATTTAGTGTCGAGTACAGTGATTTGCCCAAGGACACACCAGATTAGCCAACCCGGCTTGATCCGACGGCGGGATTCGAACGGGCAAACTGCCAGGAGCAACAATGGTACGCCAACCACTGAGCCAAAACCGCTTCAATTAAATTGTAATTTGAAATAAATTCAGGTTAAGCTGTTGATGTTCCTTCTACATTTATAGTCGTTATTGATATTTTGTTTTCAAAACGTGTTTGTATCAAATTGATTTCGAAATTTAGAAAAATTAATTATATGTTTATACGATTGTCTGTTAGTATTTTTATCCACTTTTTATTTAGTTTCCATCAACTCTAACAAATACTTTAAACAATACAGATTTTAAAAAGAAAAGCTAAAATTAATAACGTACCAAGGTCTTCGATTCCGTATATATATATATATATATATATATATATATATATATATATATATATATCTATATATATATGAATGTATGTATGAATGTGTGTATGTGTGTTTGCCGTTGGTGAAAAATTCCACGTGGCTCTTATAGTGATAATCATGAGTAATAATGTTATCGAACTGTAACTACGGTAAGCACATACCTTTATCTTTAATGAGCTCTTTACCTTTGAGAGATAGATAGGCCTATATACTAACACACACATATTTATGACAGTCTTTCACAGAGCCTTCACCTCTACTGAGTATTAACTGTATTAACTAATGTAAGAAATTTGCACTAAATATCATTCGAACCTACTTGGAAAAGGATTGAACGCACATGTCTCAGATACCATTATATTAGCTTATTGGAAATGTTATATACATATGTACGAAATAGTGAAATAGTGAACCATCAGAAGGATATATATATATATATATATATATATATATATATATATATATATATATATATATATATATATATATATTTATATCGATTACCGATGTTTATTCAATGACAGTCTATATACTTTACAGGTACAACATGAAAACGCTATGCACAATCGACAATCCCTGACGCAGTACAATAGAACATACACTTCTGATGTACAATTCACTAGTAATATGATTTCGAACAACAGAGGAATGTGTACAACACTACCTGAAAAAGTTTTTAAAATTCAGGTTTGAATTATATTTTTTCTTCCTTAAGATTTCTCGAGTACTGACTGGTTATACATCCTATTGTATAAATAGTCAGAAAAAAATGTGTATCTGTTCATGACATGTAGTAGAATTTTTGTAAAGGATAGAATACTAAAGTGTCTCAAAATTTCAAGTTATCTCTCTCCTTCTCTGTCCCTCTATCTCTGTCAGTGTGTCTGTCTCTCTATTATCAGTACTTACAATCTGAATAAGTAACTGCGTGCTATTTTTGCACTAATAGGCGCGGCACAAAACCGGTAAAGGTTGTACATGCCGAATATATAATAGATAAGCAGAGATACCGGTCACTATCTACGATGGAACGTATTACTTCATGTAAGTATTTTGTCCTAAGACGAGAGAAGCATATAAATGTAAGATTTCAAATACTTTTGGTGTATTATTTTCTCGAACAAGATTCAACAACTGTCTTTGATAAGTAAACATTAAATGCTGATGCAAACTATCGCAAATCGAAATCCAAGTTGAAACGGGAAAGACACATACAGCCAAACAATATCGTCTATTTGTTAATCCATCTGTTATTAATTAAGGTACATTCAATTGGATTCTTTCTGCCCAGCAAGAAATGAGTTTTAGAATAGATCATCTGATTTTGTCTGAAAGTCAAGAAAACATTTTATAACTTGATTATATCCACTACGCTGGAAACTAAAGTGCGTTTTTAAAGTAGGCTAGGATGAATGAAAGCCCAAAACAGAGAGAAAAACAATGCATTGCATCTCTGGGGCACCTCGACAAATAAGTATAATGACAAGGAAAAACAATCAAATCAAAATATTAATCCTTATAAAAGGTGTACATGAGTCACAGTCTATGTTCTAATTCCTTTAAGCGAAAACTCCCCGATTAATCGGAATTTCAGCTATCCTTACATAACACGCACACATATCTGTCTTTCGCCTCTCTCTCTCTCTCTCTCTTTCTCTCTCTCTGTACCTAGATCTCTCTCTGTACATGAAAGCACAGGTTCACTCAACAATTTCAGAAAAACTAAACCTTAATCTAGCTGTGGGGAGAAATTAAAACTACAGCGACTGCAACTCTAGAGTGTTGCCTCTTGGTTTCAGTCACGTAATCAAGGTCATGTTTTCCGGACTCTGGGGAGAAATTTAAATCCTTCACCGTTTTACAATAAAGGAAACAGAAAGACATATATAGAAACACAATAGAATGGTAGCAAAGACTAGTTCATCATCCATGTATACTGAAATATAAAGAGACAAATAGATAAATAGACTTAAAATTATAGTATTATTAATTGACAGAATTAGCTCAATGGTATAATCCTTTAATTCCTAAAGCAAAAGTTGTTTTTGTTTTGCATTACAACTCAACTGTGTTAATTTTAATTCCATCCAAACATGAAAATATATATGCGTTTTGATGCCGAGATTGTTGCTTGTATGTTGAACTTACTGAAGTTTTATAACACCTTAGCGAAACCGATTGAATTGATCACACAATGGTCATGATCCAGCATTCATGTTCTTCAAAGCAGTAAAACACCCTTTTCCAATGTACCTTGGCACTTCAATTTTTCTCAGAAGTATTGTTTCAGGTATAGCGTGCTTACCAAGTACCATTGCTGCTTGAATATATAAAGAGGACACGGACTGGGTGCGGTGTATTCATTCTTATAGAGTTTATCCTAAGGGAGCCTAACGTAACGTAACATGCCTGTGACTATATATACTTGTAACAGTACCCTCCCAATTAGTGAACAGCTTATTGAAAAATAATAACAGAAACAGACAGGCTGAGAAGAGGTATTAACTCTCCTAAAGAGTTTACTCCAAGGGTGACTCTTATAACGTGTTTGTAACTGTAACCTTGAACCTTCTCTCTTGACTCATAGATTACACAAACTGATAAGAACTTGTAATGCTGAAATTATATGACTCACGGTACTAATTAAGTTCCCATAGCAAACCTATGCAAACACCATGATATTAAAAATTCAGTAACTTAAAGGTTCTGAGTGCTCATGATCAAACCTATATTTATCAGTATAGATGAAACTTGGATGTTAGCTTCTGTGTAGGGAAAAGGATATGAGCTGATGTATTTTCTATACCTGTATGTGTTTGAAACATGTGCTTTCAATTCCGCACCAAAAGAGTCAGGTGCTAATTTTTGCAATGAGTGTTCCAAGCTCAAGTCTGTTAAAGGACTGAAATTCCATAAATAAAACAATCCTGGTCAGCCAAACCCATATATACTCTATTTTATGACCACCCATTGCCATTCTGGTTCCCAGTTTTCCATATCATTATTACCGTATGTCCTATAGTAGCCAAGCAGCGCATCAATGAGGAACTTAAAAAGCTATGACTGTGTTCGGTTTATATGCAGTGGTTGAGAGCTTTACATATGTATGTATGTATGTATGTATGTATGTATGTATGTGTGTATGTGTGTGTGTGTGTATGTATGTATGTATGTATGTATGTGTGTATGCATGTATGTATGTATGTATATGTGTATGTATATATGTGTGTGTATGTATGTATGCAAATATATATGTATGTATGTATGTGTGTGTGTGTACACGTGTGTGTGTGTGTGTGTGTGTGTGTGTGTGTGTAGGTATGTACACTATATGAGTTTAGTTATGATACTGATATGTGATCCAAAATAACAACAAATACATTGAAACCTTTTTATTTACAGATAAAATATTGCAAGTATTCGCCCTCTTAGCATGCAGGTGTCATTCATTAGCCGGAGGTAAATATCACCATCATTTATTCTCACACTATAATGACACTTTGTCAATAATTTTGGCAAGGCTCTGTCCTTGACTTTCTCAGAATATTTAGAGACAATAGTACGAAATACACTGCAAACAGATTATTATTATAATTATGATTATTATTATTAATATTATTATTATTATTATTATTATTATTATTATGATTATTATTATTATTATTATTATTATTATTATTAGGATTAATAGTAGTATCTTACTCATCATACGATGGGAAAATACGATTGGTTTTTGTTTGTTCGGGCCCGGGTGAACCTCTGTGGTGCTTCCTAGGCAACGCTTTTCACTCCAACAGGGTTGGCACGATATAAACTCTGATGCAAAGTTAAAAACCCAGCAAGCAATATATTTATACCGCATATAATATCGATAATTTACTGGAAATGGAGTTCCTTAAATAACTCCCTATTTTATAAAATAGATTCATCCTATATACAATTTTAATGTCAGGATGTTCGAAAATATGAAGGACAATTCTTTCAAAGCAGGTAATAATGTAAGCTTTTGGCATCATTCGAAGCCTTACATACCTGACCTTAAGTCTATTGGTTTTTATATGCCACCAAGGTGTCAATAGCACTGACTGGAGTTAATGTATTATAAATCATACTAGACTAATTCCCCGTCCTAGGTCGGAAATATCCAAAAACATAAATTTAAAAAATTTTGAAAATTAGGATGGGAGAGTTTTAAAGAAAATTTGAAGATAAAAATGCGAACAAATATTAAAAGGTAGGGTGCCACCGCGAGTTTTGAACTCTTGTTTGGCAAGCTTGACACGTAAAAAGAAAGACTAATCTGGTTGTTATTATATATAAGATTCTCGTTGGTAAAAAAAAGATTAGCAAAACATATAAGCAGATATTTTTTCTCAGTATCTCCATTTGTTTCGCAGAAGCAATAGATATATCTAGATCTTCGTGTATTTCAACACATAAAGAAGAATATTTTGCAGGGAGATGGAAATTTTATTGTGTCTTTAATATAACAGACAGGCCATGGCGGAGTACCAAAATTCCCAGAAGTAATCCCCCAACTCAGTAAATGTACTGTTCTCTGTACAATGTCCTATAAATACATTTTCCATATAATTGCATTAGAAAGTCATAACTAAGAGTAATAACCACGTGACCGTACACGATGTTCAACATTGTTTCAACTGGGTGTGGAGGGTGGATGAATTTATTTGACTTAATAAAAACAACTAAGATTTGACTAGTTAATTACTAAAGTTACTTCTGAAGTACATGACTCAAACTTAAGAGGAAAGTTGAGAATATTAACGAAATAAATTCTTGTCTTTTTCCACTTCAACAGCTAGCCCGACTTGCTATTCCTGCGATGTTCTTGAGAATCCAGCGGATTGCACGAACACTGTGACCTGTGCCACCGATCAGGTAAAAAAAACAAATATACAATCTACAATTTATCCCATTTTTTTAATGTTATTACTATAATATTATTAAGAATAATAGCATTAAGATTATGTTGTAAAAAACATTTCCCACATAACATTGCAATGAAAATTGCAGCAAAGTATAATTCATATTCACTTAATATCATTTCTTAACGCCAACAAACTACTTGTATAAATTAAATGTATGCATACATACATACATACATACATACATAAAGGGGCCCCGAGTGGCCGAGTGGTCTAAAGCGCTCTCCGTTACGGATCACTGCCCTCTCACCTCTGCCTGCGTGGGTTCGAGTCTCGGATTCAGCCAATGTCGGTATGTGAGAAAGCTTGCCAGTAGCTTCTCGTGGATCGGTGGTTCTATCCAGGGTTTTCCTGGGTTCTTCCTCCACCATTAATACTGGCCGCCGTGTATAGCCTATCTTGTGCTGATAATTGGCGTTAAACACTACAACAACAACATACATACATACATACATACATACATAAACACACACACATACATATATACCTACCTACCTACATACATACATACATGTATACACATACATACATACATACATACATGCATACATGCATACATACATATATACATACATGCATACATACATACATAGACGTTAATATTGACATTCGTGCGTACCATGACACACTAGCATGGCGAAACTCATTTTTGTACACACTGTAGAATTCTCTACCAGAAATCAAGGCATATAGAGGTTAAGGGGTAGTTCCAAATATAAACGAGACAAACTCGAATGTGATATCCCTGGTTCCTGTACTTGGATATGTTATATTATTAAATGCTCATTTTATTCTCCGTTAACTTTACCATGTCAGAATCGTTCAATATTTTACGATATTGCACATCTTCATATTGCATTCACGTGCATAAAAGAACTACTTCTTATTGTAAACAAACAACAGACGCAGACGCTAGCACATTTGATTTGTAAACGAATCATGTACACTTGCGTAGTAGGCGCTTTACGTTTTAGTTGATTAAATTTGATTCTAAATGAAGTAAAGCAGATGTTTCGTGGACTGCCACATGTCAGCTGCTGTTGCACATTCCGCGTTAACTTTTAATACGACGTTTCCGATTTGGGTTAGCTATACATTTGACTCCATAAAGGGTCCTTACAAATAACATATAAGTGACAAGAGATAAATTGTCTTCTTTAGCTGGTAACAAGAATGTCAAAAAGTATACTTACAGTTTTACACCGTGAATGTCCTCAAAATGTATTTTCTTAGTTCTGCAAATCAAGATTACATGAGCCATGTCATAGGTTCTCAATCTTAATTACACATTTAGAAAGTGTACTGCAATTTCGAATATACGTCCAATTACATCCTCCTTACTGCACTCAAAATAAAATACGCATTAAATTCCATAGCGTCTTTTTGATAACTGCAATTGAAAGACTTTATATTGTTCCCATACTATGGTTTAAAACATTCAATGACAGAAACATACACATTTTCAGATGCCAACACGCTTCTTAGTCGCTTTTTCAATCCGATGTATTTCATGTGGAATTGTCACATATAAATCCAGTCCATAATCACGAAAGTTCGTAGAATCGAAAATAATACCAAAATTTATCCATTCCAGATCAAATGACTCCAAATTTCAATTTTAACTAGACACGCCATTTTCGTGATGTTCAAATTTATCTGGGCCGAGTTATGTGCGCAGTAATCATATTGTTGTTGTGTAATCATGAATCTGCGCTTGTGTATTTAGTTTGGAATACGGCATACATTTTGTTACTTTGTTTCTTGTAGAGCATTTTGTTAATATAGTTAAGCATTAGGTAGAATAAGAATATGAGCATTTAATAAAAAAAAGTTACTGCATTTGTAGGGGAAAATATGAACTCGTTTTGTCGGATGGATATAATGCACTCCCAAGGTCGTGCAGCATTAACATCCGAAAAACTCGTTCATATTTTCCCATACAAATGCACCTATAATCATGAAATGAAATTAAATATAGAGAAATAATAAGATCTTACAGTGAAAGATTTTTTTAATCGTTCTCTGCTGAGGTTCTTACTCGCTCACCTTTATTGATTTCCAAGGTATGCAGCGTACAGGAGACATTCGGTATTCACGGTGCTGTCAATTTTTGGTCGGGTTGTGAGGATATCAGTGTAAGTGTTCAATAAATATTATAATTGCACTGCTATATATAGGTTTTAGACTATATCGGTTTTTAGACTTTAAACTGTTTTTAGACTATATACGGTTTTCGGACTATATATAAATTTTAGACTATATATAGTTTTTAGACTATATACGGTTTTTAGTCTCTATATAGGTTTTAGGCTATATACGATTTTTAGACAATATTTGTCCACTTCTTAATGACGGATAGAAAGAAAAATGATGACTACAATTTAGTACTAGCAGAGTACGCTTTAGTTATAAAACTTTGACATTTGACTTATTGGTTCAAAGCTCAACGCTAACACCTTTTTATACGATACACATTTTCACATCATTTCAGATCAATCCAATCCAGAATGTTTCGATATGACTGAATCGATGAAAAAAAGTTAAATAATGCAACTTCTGTGTACGTGTTCTGCTTAATGTTGGGCCAATTGCCGGTATAAGTTGAAAGTGACAAATGCGACCACTTACATAGTGACAAAAAACGCATCAATTTTCTTTCAGGGGAATTTATATCAGGGTACCTTCGATGCATAAAACCTAACATGAAAGAATATTAACTACGTTTCCATAGCTTTGAAAAGTAGCAATCGAATATTTTTTTCTTTTAGCAGTGTATTATATGTGTGTTATAAACCATCTTCTGTTTATTGCTAATTGAATTACTGTATTGTTTTATCTGACATAATTTGATATTAAATGTATTTAATTGCTGGAACATGAATTGCGTATCGTGCCGTTATGAAAATATATATTAACAACATCAGCAACAAATACGACATTTGTATCGAAAAATTAAGTAATACGTTTCCAAAGACAATTCCAGATCCAATGTTGAAGATCAAAGAAGCGAAGACAAAAATAAAGGCTGAATTTAATATTAACTTTCTTGAAACTGTTCCACAGACTTGCTCCGAAATGTCACTCAACTCTATCATAGGAAAGAAGAGGGATTTATTAACACCTGATAATGGCCGGTGTCTGTATTGTTGCAATACAAACCTGTGCAATAATAACTGTTCAGGTAAACTGTCTGTCTGTCTATCTCGATCGATCTATAATTCAAACATTTTTTATGTATTTACAGTTTATGTTAGTCATTATTATGCTTCGTTTACCATTGTTGACGAGCACAGGAATATTTTATCCTCAATCTCTCTTTTTCTAATTTATGTTGGTTGGTTGTCTGTTTATTTTATTATTATTCGTATGTCTACAGGCATTACCGAAAGCCACGGGCTAAAATCCTTTACGCTCCAGAGAGAGAGAGAGAGAGAGAGAGAGAGAGAGAGATGCGGGGGTAGTTTGCAAACAGCAAAAAGAAAACAACAAGACTTTAAATCGATTACATTTTGGATGTGCCTCCCAACCAAGATATTTACCATACGGGTTTAACAAGCTATTGAAACCTTGCATCGCCGGTATTGTAAACACCTTAGATGTGTGTGATTGTGCGAGAGAGAGAGAGAGAGAGAGAGAGAGAGAGAAAGAGAGAGATGGAGAGAGCGAGACAGAGACAGAGAGACAGACAGACAGACAGACTGACAGAGACAGAATGACAGAGAGATGGATTTTGATTTTTTATGTAGCTTTAAAATTTTCAGTCATATCGATAAAATGTTTGCAGTGTGACAATGTATAGTGATGTCTAGCACTGTGGCATCATGCCACAGACATGTAGCATGATGTCCCATTCAGTTATTATCCTGACACCAGGATGACCAGTCCTAACACTAATTTGTTAATGCTGAGCGCCTAGCGAAGCAGCTGATGTACCAGTTTAGATGTCTTTTGTATGACTCGGCAGAGGTTTGAACTCGGGACCTCCCGTATCTACACTTCAATATAAGCACCACTGAAAGTGCACACAGAACATTAAGATGGCACAGGTGATTGTAGCCAGCTTGGTGTACGATTAATTTCACAGGTTTCATCTAGTTCAAATTCTCTTTCTCTCTAACTCCAAAGAATTTCAGATATTTTGTCCCTTATGTATGAGAGGGAGAACGAAAGAGTGAAAAAGGAAAGCAAATGGTATTTCGATTTTTAAAAAAAAAATGGGGGTTATTAATATTGGTCTCGTTAGTTTGATGTCAATAGTGACTAATAAGGAGACATTTGTCACAGCTCTACACTGGAGTGTATAGAAGCAATGGCCCACTGTTGAAAGCATATTTATAGGAGTATTAATACCCCATGAACGGATCACAATTTGATATTAATATACCAACAGTATTAGTATATTGCTTAATACCAACACTTTAAAAGTCATGTTATTATATATATATATATATATATATATATATATATATATATATATATATATATATATATACACACATTTTCAATGCATTTTACTAATCTAAACCGGACCTGAGTAACTATAGTTAATTGATTGCTTAAAACTCACATGTGACAACGCTTATGGAATCGGAAAAGCTAGGTAGTTCTACTAATTGCAATACTTATTTGGAGAATGAGATTTCTTAAACTTTTCCAACATTCTTTTATAGCTCCTTTCTTTATCCTAAATCAGTCTTTTCCACAGAAACAGACAGTTCCATTCAAACATCAGACCCTTCGTTTAGATGAGTTAAAATCTAATTGTTTTTCATTTTGACGGAAAAGATGGATGAAAAATATTTTTGAGATGAAATGTGTCGAATTAGGATGAGCAATGTGTAAAGTCTGTGGTGATCTTTGCAAATACATTTCAAAATATGTTAAGAGCTTTTTACAAGTTTCTTCAGAAGAAAAGTTCGTGGAGCAAAGAAATTCTGAAAGAAGCGAAAACGACACCTAATGAAACATCATGTTCTATTGCTTAACATATATCAATATGCGTCATGCGAGAGTATATCCTAACAACTCTGTTTTGGAAAGGGAATTATGTGGTGGCAGATACTTGTTGCCACATTGAAAATTCCCCGTTCAAACTGAATTACGTGGTGATATCAAACCTGATGATCAATAAGGTCCACTAGCATGCATGCTTTCAATTTGTAAGACACAGGGATTGACAAATTTAAAAGGGGAAAATAATTCGTCAAGAAATAGTTGAAACGTTCACAATATTTTTAATTTGTTGCCATCGTCAGGTTTCGTGAATCTAGCGTTACATAAGCCAGCATACCAGAGTAGCGTTGACTATAACGGGCCACCAAACTTGGCTGTAGACGGAAACAAGGATCCCAATTACTATCATGGATCTTGTATCCATACAGCAGCAGAACCTTTCTCCTGGTGGGCAGTGGATCTCGGCAAAAACTTCAGTATAACCGCAATCAAAATCTATAATAGAAATGATGCAGGTGGAGATGGTAAGTTTACAAACAAGTAATGATTATTCCAGAACAGGAGTATTGTAATTAGAAATGCGTATTTATAATTTGCATTCAAAGGAGAAAGGCACACAGAATGTATGTTTTTTTTTCAAACTTCTTTATTGTTGTATTTATAGTCAGCCATTCTAAACGTACTCCTTTATTAGTCAAAGTGCTACTGAACATAAATATAAATCATTTGAAGAGAAAGTAGAGGGTAGATAATGTCATTTATATAGCATCGAAACATACTCTGAATAGTGCGTAGATTCTGCAATTATGTTTTCATTCCTTGTATTTGTTATGTTTGAAAATACAGTAATTCACCAGGTATGTCCAATGTATTCGATTTCTGGACACAGAAAATATATATGTGCTCAAACTTGCTTACTATATTAATCAAGTTATTCAATTTTCCAGATGAATAACGTATTATCTTGTGAAAAGGAACACAGGTATAAACAATTTTAGAACACAGATTAATGATTAACACTACATACACAATCACACTTGTTAGCTACTCCTTTAATATAATGGATTACTTTGTCAGTTTTGAAATAGTCCCTAATAATCCTAATTACTAAAGACAGGACTCCATCTTTTGAAGTAAGATATTTTTAAATTATACTTACTCATCAAAGTATGTTTGGAGAATATCTTCCATCTCACAAATTACACCCATCGAAGCTACGCACGATTTAACCACATCCTTAGACGGTTTTGCTTTTAAAAGCGAAAAACTTTGTTTCATGCTCAAATGTCTGCTTATCAGACGAAAATCGTATCCTCATGAAATTTGAGACGGACGCTAAATCCCGTAAATCGTGAGCTACTATTACAAGGGAAGAGCATATTTTTTCATCGAATGCAACTGCAGGGAGGACTTAAAAGCGGCTGCCCTTATTTTGAGTGGCAGTATATTGGAGATACTTATTTACCTAAACATTGTTTTATTCTTCCAATACATCATATCATCATAATACGTTTGGTGAATGGGTAAGAGATGGGGATTTACATCTAACTTTCCTATAAATAGACCAGCCCCTGGTTTTCTAAACAAAATCAGACATATTCTGGTTCCATGCGAGATTCAGGCAAGTATTCCCACGACACTATTACAACGAATAACGATGTTATGAAACAATACTTCGATCCGGCAGATCTTGCCAGAAGATGAGTTGGTTTAATTATTACGACGCGTCAATGATGACAGGTTCAAAAATTATTCTTTAAGATGAAATGTCTCTGAAGAAAAACTTTGAGAATGTAGTTTCATATTTTTACCCCTAAAATTGAATGACGTCAGTCAGGAAGAATTTTCACTTAAATGCTATGGGACACGTTAGCTCAGGTGGAGGACTCTGACTCATAATTCATGGATCGTGGGTTCAATACTCTCCCAGTTTAACCCAAAATGATGCTTATGTGTCCTTGGGAAAGGCACGGCTCTCTTTGTTTTGGTTGAACTAGCCAATTATGTCTTCAAAGTAAAGCTAGAACCCAACCAATCCACAAACGAACATCGCCAGAATGTAATGCAGGTAGCGACTGCTGTAAGAGCCGATATGTGTAAGGAATTCGTATGGCCTTGTTTCATTTCCTGCTATGTTGTCCGGATAACTCAATAAACGAAAGAACCGAAGTAGAAATATCGTTCTTTACTCCTTTGTGCCGTGAGAGCAAGCGAGCTATCCCTCTTATGAAGCTTGAAGTACCCCTTCACTACCTTAGATGGGGCACGGAGACGCCATTGCAAAGAGGGGTTTAAAAGAGACAGTGGCTTTAAACCAACGGAACTGATTTCTATAGAGCGGAAGCCTGTTCCTAGAAATCATAGAAGAGTCTTTCATAATAGAAGCCGAATCATCATGGCTGAACTATATACAATGTCAATCGATAAGCCACCAATTTCACTGTTTCTCTCTGCTGCGAGATAATGTGACAACGATAAAACAACCAAACAAAATCCAAAGCAAGCAAACGGAAATCTTGGGATCCAGCTTCCTTCGGAATCTAAGATAATTGTCGACAATCGAGTTTCTGGAAAAATTCAGAATAATTTTTCGAGATAATACCATTTTCCCAAACGAAAGGCATTAATTATCCTTTTATATCCAGAAGGTTCCTATAAAACAAAACACCCGAAAAGACTGATCCACTCTTCGCAGGTGCAGTAGGTGGGGGCCGCTTTGAGCTATGCAGGCGTTTTATTTTATTTATTTGATGTTTTTTCTTTTATTAAATAGTGATTTCGGACGTTGATCCTGTAATGTCTAAATAAATCAGAGTTGTGTCCTCTGATCTGTTAAGACAGAACCTTACATAGTTCCAAACTTTGATCATTTGTTTTGGCAGTAACTGGTATCAGAGGATTATTTGCATGGGTCTTACAAAAGGCTGCCCAAATCGCATTGGCAAATTTCAATTGGCGAGGACATTATGAGATAAAATGTGACTCATTCAGCGATGGAAGATGCCACAAGGAATGATCATCGATGCATATTTTTCAGGAAACAAATATAATAGAAAAACGTTTGAAAACCACATGCGTAGATTAGCGAAATTTCAGACGGAACGAAACCGGTTTTTTTCCTTATAGACAAAACTCTTAACCTAGAAAAGGGCGAAACAAAGGTTGTCTTGTCTAAGTATAAAACATTGCTCGCCTTGTGCTTTTGCAGAATGTCGTCCATGGGTAAGATGATAGTTTCTATGATGTGCCACTACTATATCCATCTTATGAGGACCCAGGCACGGAGATACAGAACAAAGGAAAGTGTCAGAAGTCAATATAATATCCTAACATCAGTTTCCTTGCAGACCTGTGAATAGGACTATGAAGGGATGCATCTTAGAAGTCTGGATTGCCAGCATAATATCCCTCACAACTGTGTTGGTTGAGAAAACTATATATATATGTATATATGTGTGCGTATCGCCGTGGCATGCCTTTTCACATTGGGAACAATGAACTGACTTGTTTAAAACCACATGTATTTACTTTTGTGTGTAATCCCTACCTTGTTTTCCCAAGAAAAGTCTGTATTTCCTGCTGCAAAATGTCTGCCTTGATTGTAGATTTTAGGAAACCCTTGACATGTGGATGGTCTAGAAAGGTAATCCAAACGATGTTCGAGACGATGTGCAAGACCCAGTGATGGTCATGACAGAGTTGTTCCCATTCCTGATGAGCTGTTGAAGTTTGCCCAACCAAGAAGTTGAATTATGGCATTTCGATCATGACATCATTTCTTCTGCAAATACATTAACGATCACAAACGTTAGAACATGAAATGGCTTGAAACTCAAGACTTTCGAAACTTCAACGACGGATACTGCCTCCATCTGGCTTGTTGGAGCAACGGTAGTACTAAAAGCCGTCTGCTTGCCGATTCGGGAGACAGATGAGAGTAGTCACCTCTTAGATAGGGGTTGGTGACAAACAGTATATATTCCCAGCTACTCTTTTTGTTTGTCGTGCCAAGTCAGCATTATATTGCATGGGTCGTATTCCTTCTACACTTTGCCTTTAACAAGTTTGAATGATCCCCTGGGCGTTTATTACAGATTGTGCATATTAATGTCACTCAGACCTTATCGTTAAAATATTGTTCACGTTTGTTTTATAGCATAGTCGTATAATAAACCTGCAATCAAAATCTTAACTGCCTTCATCTCAGTACTGAACCATTATTTGCTAAATATCAGTAGCAAAATGATTTACGCATATTCATCTAGTTATTAGCTGAATGGCGATTCTTTATGCCGATGTTTTTGTTCTTCCTAACTACATGTATTTATCAAGAGATTCAAACTTATTAAAGATAATGATCTTTCTGTACGAGCTACACAGTGTATGGTTCGAGCTATACTTTCAACGTTTCCTATCACAATACGTTTTTTTTTTTTTTTGAGCCGTCGACATGAAGGTCATTAAGCTCACGTACAAGGATACGCAGTCGCCATCTTTCACATGACGAGGTAAATTAAGGAGGAAAGATCGCCGGCCCAGACAAAAAATCTTATTTGATTTCCCTCTCGGCAAGCGGACGACATTTTAGCACGATTGACTGTAGATTAAGACATAAAACAAAACTGTACGCCGTTTGTACTTGAGAGGAGCGGGAGGCTGGTGTTTCGTGATAGTAGATATTCTTCTTACATATTATGATTCAGAAATGGCAATGTGTATTTGAAAAGTAATACCTACAACCATTATACAGTTGCAATATTATCATTAGAAGGTTTTACAATGCTTCAAAACAAATGGTCAAATATGTTACTTTTCTGACAAATATGGTATATTATCACATAAGTTCTTACTGCCAAATAACCACACACACACACACACACACACACACATACATGCATACAAGTAGAAGATGATAGAGGATGTTTTATTTTTGCAATTGTCCAAAGAGAGCAACTAGGAAAATATTTGAAGATTCGGTCAAAGAAGGGAAAAAGATCTCATTTGCATTATGACCAGAAGTATTATCACAGATATGTGATGTAAAAATATAAAATGAAAACGTAAATAGGAACAATGTACTCTCTAGTCTGAACGTTTTTCTTTCTTGCTGTTTAAGCATTAAAGTTCATGTCATTTGTTGATATAGGTGAACATTAACATATTTGTGTACCCTTACACAGAATTTACCAATTAATCTTGTATCATTCTGTATACTTGAATTAACTAGCGTATTGAATTAAAACATTACTAGAGATGATGAAAACTGGACTTAGCATCGACAAATAGAGTCAATTTTATATGAGTAAATCGAAAACATTCATTTAGAATTATTCCTTTTTCAGGGCGATTTATGCATTTGAAAATTCTTGTGAGTTCCCAAAATGCAACGGTGCTACCACGTGAATCGCCGGCATTTCATGAATGTGGCAACTACATTGGTCACTCCAGCGATGGTAACATAATCACAGTAAAATGTCCCGGAAAAACGATCGGTAGATGGGTCCGGATACAGGCTGTCCTCGGGCCTGTGGAATATTTCCATTTTTGCGAGGTAGAAGTCTTCGGATACTAGAACTTTCCAAAAGAATGTAAAGGGATGTTTGGAAAAGAGATCAAGACAACGGAAGGATAGTATCAATATGAAGATTGCTAATCGTTCTTTCTTCTCACTACGGTACTATGTAGGTTGCATGTTCCATGTAAGAATATAAACTTCTAACCTTTTTGTCTTTCTTGATTGTCTTTGACTATCTTCCGTTTTGTTTCACATGCTCCTTTAGATGTCAACTTTCATACTCGTCTTACTGTCAATGAAGAACGTATTCTGAAAACTTTTTTAAAAAAATAATAAAATTTCAAAAGTCTTGTTCGTTGCGAAGAGTACTCGTTAGCATTTGAAGATTATATATATTCAGACTCTTACGGACATCTTTTAGACAATTCTACTAGCGTCATATCTTTTTACCTAGTAAGTTAGACCAAGAGGAAGACAATCAGTTAATACTGGAATGCCATGAAGTTACATTACATAGATCAGCTGGTCTCACAACCTTATGTAAATTTGCATGCATACGGTTTGCTGACACACCTATACAATCCTAGTTACATGTATATAGGGCCCAGCAAACACTTGTTAACAGGAAATGCATGCACTTTGCTGTATTTCCCAAAAAGATAAAATCCTTCAGAAGTGGAACGACATTCAAGGATGCAAAGCACACCAGACGTGTTACCTCTATTATTTGCCTCATGCAAAGCACACCAGACGTGTTACCTCTATTATTTGCCTCATGCAAAGCACACCAGACGTGTTACCTCTATTATTTGCCCCATGCAAAGCACACCAGACGTGTTACCTCTATTATTTGCCTCATGCAAAGCACACCAGACGTGTTACCTCTATTATTTGCCCCATGCAAAGCACACCAGACGTGTTACCTCTATTACTTGCCTCATGTCAAGCACACTAGACGTGTTACCTCTATTATTTGCCTCATTCTACATGCAGAAAGACCCATATCCATCGCGAACCTCCACACGCAGGAGCAAAATGGAAATTGAAAATTAGAAATAGAAGATGCAGATGGTTTCATATTGCAAATTTAAGCTATTTAACGAAGAGAACAGTTTCTTCTTTGGTGATTAAAACTACTCTTCACTTTTTATCTATTGCAAATGATTTAAACTCAATGTATATGAGTCACATAATCTTAGCGATTCTCTTTGATAAAACCATACATTGTGGACAGGCATAACATTTGTTGAGGTAAATAACCACAGCTGCATGTATTACGCTTTCACCTGGCATATGATGTAATAAATATACCCATATAAAGTGGAATTGCTGCAATGATATATAATGATATGGGGGATTGGGGGTATAAAGGACGGACTCAAACGCGCAGTTTGCGGTAATTTTATTAATTTTTAAAGGAAGTCAAAGAAAAATTGAATACATATTCTTGTAGATAAATAAATAAACATGAATGTTTTTGCCCATATCAAATATAAGCCAATGTTTACTGGCTTTATATCTTCCGAAAACAGTAGTTATCTGCGACACCACCCAAAACCTGGGCATATCGACAAGCATCCAATTAACTCAAAATCTATGAGAGATGGAGTATAAATCAGTATTTCTGAATAATATTCGAATCTCATTCACATACGTACAAACTTTCGCATGTGAAGCTATAATAAAATACATTATACATGTAAATTCAAAATATCAAAATACTATTTTCTAAAATGTTTATTGTAGAGCACGAGGATGGCAGAGGAATTATTTTCTAATGCGAAACGTACTATTGTAACAAGGAAAAACAATTCCGATAAAAACTAACCAAAACTAACTTCTTTTAATCACTGTATTCTAATTATACAGGAATATATATGTACATTTCTTCCAAAAGTAAATAAAACAAAACAATTGTACAATAGATTGTTTAATTTCACGTTATCAGAATAAACAAATACAGTTAATGAGAAATTCAATATGAAAAAATTAAATTTATGCCCTTAATAGTTTAAATGTCCATTATAAAATATCACGACATAATTGCAGATTAAAGATAGAGATATAATAAAAGTTTACAAAATTTACAAACAAACAAATCAGTTACAATACGTACAACAGAAAGGATAGTACAAATAGTAACACAGCTGAGGTGAATTGCTTGTGGTTTCCTGAGAGCTGCTTAAATGGGCCAAAGAAATTGAGGAACATATCAACTCTTCCATCAAAATCGACAGGTGAATTATGCAGCCCTTCGATATGAAATGTAAAGTCCTTTCGTACCGCATGCCTTGCCTAGTACGCTCAGCATATGAAATGGGGTGTCTATTCGTACCGCATGCCTTGCCGAGTACGTTCAGCATATGAAATGGGAAGTCCATTCGTACCGCATGCTTTGCTCAGCATATAAAATGGAGAGTCCATTCGTACCACATGTCTTACCTAGTACGCTCATCATATGAAATGGGGAGTCCATTCGTACCGCATGCCTTGCCTAGTACGATCAGCATTTGAAATGGAGAGTCCATTCGTACCGCATGCCTTGCTTGGTACGCTCAGCTTTTGAAATGGGGAGTCCATTCGCTTCGCATGCCTTACCTAGTACGTTCAGCATATGAAATGGGGAGTCCATTCATACCGCATGCCTTGCCTAGTACGTTCAGCATATGAAATTGGGATTCCATTCGTACCGCGTGCCTTACCTAGTACGTTCAGCATATGAAATGGAGAGTCCATTCGTACCGCATGCCGTGCCTAGTACGTTCAGCATATGAAATTGGGATAGTACATATTTTATCCCAGATAATCTTTGGAATATATTGCTCACCCATTCTTTCAGGAGTCCATGTATCTCCCTTCCATCGGAAAAAGCTTTTTGGTTCATATCTCTGGTGAGTCTCTGTGCGGGTATAGAAACAACAAATTCAGAATAATTGAATTTCACGTTCTGTTTGATCAGAAGCTCCGGGTCCATTGAGATAACTGTTTTATGTCTGGTAACAGGATCATATACAGATGGTGATGATGACAATTCTGACATCTGTTAATTTTGTAAAATATTTTCTTAGATTCAAAGTCGGCAGAGTTAGAATAACTAAGTATCTTTTCTCGTTTTATTCTCCATTCGCCCCACGTTGCATCAGCGTCAAAATGCAATTGCTCTAACAATCCTGTATTCATTTTATTGATATTATATGAATCTGTGGCGAATCAAACCGCGATATTATAAAATCTGTTTAGCATCGATATTAAATGTATCGAAACATACGCTAACATTGAAGGTCTTAAATGTGTAAGCTGTGGTGAGTCACTATCAGTGAAACTCACAATTGTGCCTAATTTACTTCCGTTCGATAAATTAACATTAATTCGATTTATAAATGTGTTTCTCTCTGTTGTATCAGTAATTATAAAATCGAGTTCAGAATCGTCTATAATTAATAATATGCAATGTCTGTTATGATCATTTGATTCTCCTTGCGTAAATTTACCGATTATTTCTCTGCCAAAATCCTTTTTAATTTTGTTCTCAACATCAGTTCAATCGGGACTTTCTTCAGGGTAATATTTATTTTGATGTGGTAATCAAACTTGTTTCTGCTGACGAAATGATATAATTGCTACACTTACAGCCAACGATATCAATATTTTTACATCAAGCATATATCGTAATAAAACTATTGGAGTCCAACTTTTTTATAAAAAGTGTTTACCAACCAGGCATAAAATAAATCGGATGAAGACCTTCCGCAAATTCGAATGACTCAATGCATGCAAATCCAGTCAAGTCAAAACACTGGTCATCTCGTGTGTTGTGTGTCCAAATCTCTTAAAGTATTTAGAACATTCTCCCATTCCATGAAAACTTCCGCTATAACGTGTAGCCATATCAACAGAGATAATATCCTTATAATCGTATTTAGTATTCCGCAATCCGCCGTGTCCGTTTTCCATACAACTGTATGTGGTATCTTCAAGAAATTCAAACCGTGTTGGTTTCCATGAATTTTCTTCCTGAGCAAAATTAGCAGCAACTGACGGAACGGTAAAACAATGAATGAGTAATTTTTCGGCATCATAAGTGTAGTTCAATGCAAGATTTTTCATTTCTTCGTGGAGAGATTCTGTACGATCAATATATCCATTATGTCGTACAAACTGATCATAGTTCTCATCATCGGAACTTTGAAACAGCCATACGGCTACATGATTGCTTTTTCTGATAAAATCGAATATATCACCATCATAGAATTGAACTTTCCGATCTTTTGGAAATATTGTCACATCCGAAGTCCACGTGTGATCAATAATCTCTATCGAAACTTCAGTTTTTATATTTCGATTCGTACAAATTCTCTCCGGTTAATGTCGTCACTCCTATTGGAAATCTTAATATTTTTTCTAGTCATCGATGTCTTTGATGGACGCTACGATATCATTAACTGTTTCTGCCCACTGATTTTTCTTAACGTCGTAAATCTGGCAAACCGTTTCCGCGTATCGCGTTTGTGAAGTGTTCTGTAACTCGTTCAGCAACACAATTTAGCCTTGACAGTTTCATCGGTTTGAGATCATTAAAGCTAGGTTTATCACTCAGCGGATATATCGCATAAACAACTTCAGTCACAGGATACACTCGTTCATTATATGGTTTGTCAACACCAGTCAAGATTACTGTTTTGGAATTTTTATTTAGCTTTCCAATATATCAAGTATAATGTAATCGAACAGGGCCACGTTTGTCACGGATAATCCAAGTATCATTTATTGCCGCAATAAATTGTATTCTAAAAAGGTATCTATGATTATCGAGATAATTAATAATAGTCGCTGCTCGCTGCTCATTCATTGTATCATCGACGCGACGCGACGTTTGTCTACGTTGTGCATAAATCTGAATGTTGACCATACATGAACCGCGCCATCTTCGCGAAATTATTTCTTGTCGCCACGAATACGTTTAATCAGAGTTTCATTCGTCGGATCAAACAGAGCTCGCCCCGGCAAGTCAGGAGATATTCTGTCAAGATCGAATCAAACACTTCCATATTAAAATTAAGGCAATTATATTAAATATACATTTAGTTGAAATATAATTATATATATATATATATAATGGTTAAAGCAAATAATAAATGTATATGGTTCACGATTGGTTCCGCAACTCTTTTTAACAAAGTCTGCGTAAATGAATTATGTGTATATCACGTACAAAGCGTACGAAGAGGGATTCCATGACCAAAACCGTGATTGAAGTGTGGTGTTTGGGTTAGAAGAGAAACCCAACTGTGTGTAAAATGCGGTGAAAAAAAATACAGAGAGCTAAAACGATATAATGATAAAAATAACTCCGACGAATCTCCCATAACAAATGCAAAAGACTCTCTTGCCAGATTTTCAAATAATTAGACAAATAATATTATTATATAAATGGAATAAAATGAATTTATAATACATCCCATCATCACGAATTATGAAGCATCTCGAGATGGTATTATCAAGAACTGTTGACTGAAGAAAAAACTGTCGGTTATGTCACTAATGCTAGTTATCTTATGTTGAATGCTAAGTGGAATAAACATTATTACTCACATAAAATTGTCTACGAGTGTTTGCCCGGAGTAATCAAAAAATGCTCTTATGATTGATCATATTAATTCAGATCAGAAAAATAATTCTTTATGCAATTTACGAGCTGTTGCACATAGTCACAATTGCAAATTTGGAAGAACCAGTAAACACGATAAACGCGCGAGGTCTGTTGTCTCAATGAATGTAGAAACAGGCGAAAAATAATATTTTCATCGACATATTCAGGTGGCAAATATTTTAATATTTACACGTATTAAATGCACCTTGTCGCAAATAATATGTAACTAAATCAGCGTTTTCAAGAAAATACAAAGAAATAAAAACATTTCTGTATTACACACAGCAAGAATTTTGAGGGGAGATAACTCTGTCAAGAAAAATTTCTCCGATATAGTGTTTAAGCAGTTGTCTCGATTGTTACTGCGTAATATTATATGACTAACGCGATTATCTTTTGTGATCGTATCTGTTACATTCAGTATCTTAACTATTTGTGAGGCAATTAACTGTCCGTGAATCAGCGTTATTTGTAACAGTGCAAATTAGTAGAAAGGGATCTACACCTTTTAAATTCGCCCCAGATAAATTCAGAAAAACAAGAAACATGAATCAACTGCGTGCAATACATCTAACTTTTTTTAGGTCTCTTGGTAATATAGCTGTATAGAGACCTACATGTACTTTAACTCCCAATGACATCCGGCATAAACGTATGTGTGATTATTAAATGTAGATATTTTATACTGTGCACTTGGGAATTTGAAATTAATCTACTCTGCAGTTTACAACAATTATGATTTATTCAGTATAATGATCATTTGTAGGAACCCAGTATAGGTAACTTCATAATAATTTCTGAAATATATATCCGCAAGGATGGTCCGTCATGCACTGTGCGTTTGGCGGATTCTCATACTCGAGGTCTGGTGTTCCAATCCCGTGACTGACAAATGTCCACAGTGGCATAAATGTCGCAGTTTTTTATTAACAACTGGGGTCCGTCCCATTCGCTCGAAGCTTAACAGAAAAAAGTACACCGTCCCACCATACCACCACGTGGTGGGTGCTCTTTTGCACTCCCCGGGGTTGATTATGGGGAGGGTGTGCAGAAATTCGTTGAACGTAGAGAAGGCCCTTCCCTCGTTTGTGTTTGTTGTGCCGTCCATAGAATTAAGATTAAATCCATCGGCAACATGACAAAGAATGTCAGAAAGATGAAAAATAAGAAGAACAAAGAATGTCAGAAAAAAGAAAGAATAAAAAGAACAAGGAATGACAGAAAGAATAACAAATAACGTCGGCCATAAGATAGGCCTCGTATGAAGGGACTTCATGCATCGCAAATACTGGCAAATGAAGAGATCCCAAGGAATCATTGCTACTATTTATTTTATCTTTTTATTCAGAATATTTTTATTCTTTCAAAAATTATTCAGATTCAGAAATATTTTAATTTTTTATTTTAAACAGATTTTTTATATAATAAATTTCGAAAATAATAATTATATTTATCTGCAATTCAAAAATTACAGCAACACAGGATAAGAATTTTCTGATCAACTTGAGCCTGAAAAAGTATTTGTGATTTTAAATCATTTCAACAAAGAAGATTCGAAAATACATACACATTACCAGCTGATTATCGTTTCATTAGGCTGATTTAGCTGTCAATAATGCAACCAGTGGCGACAGTCAAAGATACACAAGTTGGACAATTCGTTTCACTTGCACACACAATCGAAAAGATTAGATCAGAATTGTCTCAAACATAAGAAACAGAAACGATTGCGAATACGCGCGTAAGGCAGTTGAGAAAGATTATGTCCGATCGATAAGCGATCCATTGTAAAAATGAAAATGAATGTGCTGTCACAAGTGACTATGAAAGTAAAAGTAGTGAAAACTTCAGTAACAGCTAAACAAAGTGAAAGTAGTAACTGATTGTGATTACGAAACTAATGAATATTCAGAATCAGATTATAATATTTTTAAGCTGATCAAATTCAATGCAAGAATGTGAATAATTCAGAATCTAATCTCCATCGCACACAATCATAATAATATGTTCTCGCTTCAACTCATTTAACTGTTAACAAAAATTCTTCATCGCCGTATTCATCAATAATTATATTAACACTAAATTATTCTGCCTTCATTGTGTCAGTTGAGGTTATATTGTTAATATTATTCAGACGGCTCTTTCGAGTACTTCCTTGTTGTATACGAAAACCCTATCGCGTATTGGTACATATATAATCCCACATAAATAATTGTTTCTAGCGTTTGTAATACGCCAACTTCGACTCAGAAACAGATTTTTATAAAATCCTCTATGAACACACATACAGATTTATATTCCAAACGTTATGTCGCATATCAAGCAAGTGTCCGGTCTGGTCAGTAAGCTTGAAATGTATCTGTGACAATAGCGGATTATGACATCGCATATAAGCTGGATTAACGGTTATAACACAATCAAAAATCCAGGGGGTGCTTGAGGTGTGAATGTATAGAAAATATATCCCTGCTGGGCCTGATTTGATGTTCCAACATCTGTTTGATAGCTGCCATAAATTGCATCACATACAAGATTGTCTGCGATCGTTAGTGTGATGACGACAACACCTGGCGAAATATGACGACCTCCACCGTATGGATCGTTGCTATGTCTGAGAATGTTTGCTAGTGAGTTTATTTTGTCCATGCGGCAATAAATGTAGGCTAGTTTTTGACGATTAAAACGTTGATTGATTTTTTATTAGCTCGTCGTTGTTGAATCATGGTATTATAAATTTTGATAATTCTGATTCGGCTATTTTATAGTGTTCGAGAAATAATCCTTTACGTGATAATTTTTTTTAAGGAACTAACATCCTATGTCCGTAGAAAACTACTGTTTGAATCATTACTCTATTAACAAACTTGAGATCTGATGCAACTTGTTTAGATGTTATATTGTTCTAATAATATGTTATTTTGTATCATCATTGTAGTGATGTGATATAGTAGAAAACAGATTTAGTAGATCGCCGTGTACTCTATCATATTCATAATTAATTTCATTGGAAAATGAGTTAATATACTCTTCATCGATGTAATAAGTTCCTTCTTTGCTAAAATTATATATAAATTCTGATATGTTAGAAAGTTTTTCATCATCAGCTATAGTAAACTAAAGGCTTTTCACCGTCTACCCGTGATTCAATATTCAACCATGGTTGTTTCTTTCGATATTATGGATGTTTTAAAGGTATTCGTTTATCTGTGACATAATCCTATTCTTTAGGTTCTGGTGGTCCTTGCTAAACAGGACGAACCTCAGGCCATCCTAACACAGTTTTGATCGATGGTTGATATATATCTACGGCATAATCTAGAGAATGTATTTCTATGGCGGCTGATAATGTTGTTTCATGAATAGTGATAACAATTAAGGATTCTTTTTATACGTAAATACCAGTGAATTGTTTTGCTTGTTATCCACCAAATGATTTTGATCTGATATTAGGTCAACTATAATATGCTTGAAGTTGTGCTTAGGCAATTTCTTTGGCTGGAATCGCAGTTGGAAAAACCACGCTGAACTCAGGATTAGATGAGCTTGCTGACATCAGCGTGATTTTTTTACGGAATTGTATTAGAAACAATCTGTTGTAGTAATTCGTTCGACGCTGACATTATTATTATTTGTTAAATCCTGATTCTAAATCAGGAGTCTAATATCGTTTTTCGCAGATTCTAACAGTACTTGCCTCATGGTAAATCTTAACTATTTCTGTCAACTCTTTACCTGAAAGGATTCCATTGCTGAGCCATGATGATATCAACGAAGATAATTTGGAGTATGCTAGCGTCGCTGTATGCAGCTTTATTGGACACTCGTGTAATGTATGAAACATTATTGTACACTCGTGTAATTTGTCAATTGCGTACGTGGCAACTTTTTGCGATAATATTAAGAATGCTAGTAACACTGGTCATAACGGCGACACCAATTCCCATTGTTGATACCAATTCTGGTGCTATTGCAGATGTAGCAGACAATGTGCCGATGACTGTTACTGTTCCAGCGATGACCGTAGATGCAGAGTATACTATCATATCAATAAGAACAACACGTCTGCAGTATTTTGTGTTTGTTTTACTGTATACTCATAGATGATATTTTCAGCTGGTTATGCCACGAACACACTTATTCGTATCTGAAATGTTAAACTTCGATTGGGTTTTGATTCATTATATTTCAAGCAAGTGGTAGTTTAGCGTAATTCAAGACACCAATCGAACCACACGGGATTCCACTACAAATATTACCTCATCGTTTTGATATAATACTACTAATGATACAGAATATCCAGTTAGTGGATAACGCCGTGAAATTGTAGTAGATATCGCAAATCTTGTAACGCCGAATAGTGATAACCTGTATATACCGGTAACCTCTGCGCGATGTTTGATGGATTTATTGAGTGATGTCCATAATGCTGATCCATACAGTACTATATATGCTACACTGTCGGTGATACTTTTTGTTTCAAACAACTTAATGTCAACAATTGCTGGATTATCAAAAAATTCATGAATGGTTCTATTTGTTTTTCTACGAAATTTGTAAATGCTTGTACGTGAATAGAAAATTCAGATATAAATGTGGTCAATCCATCACTGACCGTCATTAAGGTGTTCATCATCGGGATGTTGCTATTGTCGACGAATTTCTTCGTTGCAGCGTCATCATTGATTCTGGTTCTATAAGACCAGTATTCTTGTTATTAGCCATATTGAGAGAACCAGTCATTGTAAACGATCATCGATCTCATAACTGATCGTGTTGTTGTTGCTTTATCCGTATCCTTTTTGGCACATGATCGTCTGCTGTTGGTTCCCTCACATTAATATTTGTATTTTTACTCATGTTGAGATCACCATGCATAATATCTCTGATTCTTCTGATCTGATACGTCCAGTAATCTTTCCCATGAGTGTTAATACTGATTCCTTCGAGTTTTGAATTTAACCGTTTTTAGTAAATACGGGTAAGTTACCTTCGGTCGCATCTATAAAAAACATTGTAATATATATGTCAACGGGATATTTCTCGTCTTTAATCGTCCTTGTTTATCCTGAAAAACAACGACTTCATTTTAGCCCACATTTGCGATACTCAAAATATCAGCAAGTTCATTTTTTTACCTCGTAAAGAGCTGCATATTTGGACAAATCGCCTTGCTTAGTTTTACTCAGGTGAGATGATCTTCCGTAAATATCAACCATTATATATTATCTAAGACCTGTTTAAAAAGTTGGATAAAATGGTATACTCGTGCACGGTTTTACGAGTGGTGCTGTTGACGATGACACAGCGTCGAGTAAAGCGAGTACTTCACGTCCACCTATCGACGGATCGGTTAATGTCCATGTTGGTAATGTTGAATACCATATTGCAGGAATGCTACTTATTCCAGTGCTCACATATTTTAAAAATTCTTTTGGTGGTGCCAGTCCATACGAATCAAAACAAACAATTCCACGTGGATCAATTGCGTTTGCAACCCAATGAGTACCTGGACCAGAACATTCAGTTAGATTAATGATACCAGTTTCCTGGATATTTGGTTGTTTTTGATAATTCAACACGTATAAAAACACCTCTGAAACTTTTTATGTTTAATCGCTTAGCAGCAATAAGTGAATCAAAATGGGACACATGAAGAATCAATGAAGTATTAAACCATATCCGTACCACCAATGGGGAATTCCTAGAAGTCTTAGATCTTTCCCCTTTTTGGAAGTCTTGATTCCGTGATCTGTTGCTTTTCACAATGCCATCCCAGCAGCATTCCAATAGCAATAAGAGCAGCTGCTTTTGCAAGAGCTGGGAAAACAGCGGATACTAACGCTGGTATAGCTGCAAGAAGTGGAAATACCTGTCTTAGCCATGTATTTAATGGTGCCCGCAGGATAATTAATTGGTAAGCCGGTCTTTGATCGTTCGGCTTCATTGAAGTAACTGAGTTGACGTTCTGACAATGGTAGTGTATTCGGACCACCTTCGATTTTTCTTTTTTTTTGTGTAATCATATGTATTCCACAGTTCTCGTTTGATACAGATTGTAGTTTTTTAATCTGACCAGGAGTCAGAGTAACACTAACATGATGATATGATATTATAAATCATGAGTGATTTAATTACTGAACGTTCACGATCCAATTACATGTTTTTTGCTCCAGCATCGATAACTCTCATTCGTCCACCAGCACCTTCAGGTAGTATTGTTTTATCTGAGAGTATAACAACGGTTGCTCTATAACCAATGGTTAGTCGAGCTACACGAGATCAAAAATATATATCAACTACAGTTCGCATGAATAAATCCAAATGTTCCAACGAAACTTAATATATTGGATGCAGCATTGTGAAATCCCGCTGAGATATCTGCAAATCAGAATCCACATTCTGATCAAGCCCCATGAATGTCATCAACTGATAATAAGCACGTGCGATCTAATTTTCATCAAAATGTAGCAAAACTTCTTCAGAAGGTTCTTGATGTCCATATATCCTCAAAACACCTTCACTAACCCCAATGGTTCAGATATCATTGGATTTCGTCCCTGTGATACTACTCTTGCATTTTCTTAAATGCGGTGGATATATGTCGTGATGCTGACACTCCCTGCTGCGATGCTATCTGCCATGTGAATAACCCAGCAGCATTACTTTGAATAATGTCTGTGGACATTGTCACAATGATATTATTCATTTACCACCATGACTCATGAAAGAAAGTAACCGTTGTTCTTCGTCGATCTAAGGAGTTATTATTACAGGCATCCACAGAGAAAGTTTTGTTAGTATTACTTTAGCATCAATTGCGTTGGGTCGCCAGATTGCATCATTGTCGGTGCATTTTCTTACAAGTACCACGGTGTGTTTAGCGCCAAATATAACTTTTTTAACATTTCTATTGAATCCAAATATATGTAATAGTGGAATCACATATGAATATTTTTCTTCTCCATTTAACATTGATCTACGTGCGGTAAATCCTAGGTTGAAATTGTCATTAATTGATACAACTGCGTCCCCAGCAACATTCAGTCTCACGTTGCTACTCTCGGTGTGATACGATGTATCCTTCGCAAACATCATTGACGGAACAGCTGACCTCGAGTACTCATCGAAATATCTTGCAGACGCAGTATCGTCGTGGGAACATCAACCTTTCGAGACACAATTCAATATTTTTTTCATCAATCATGTATGTGGCGCTGTTAAATAACGCCATCACACCATTGTTAACCAAACCAGGTCGATCTAAATGTCCGTACGCTCTATCATCTGCCTTCAAAAGTCTACCTTCGATCTCATTGAAAGCCTCAGTGGGTAAGAAATATCTACTTGTATCCTGAACTTGCAACTCTATTCTTTCTCGTGCGTTAGGTACAAGTGCGTCATAAGAATAATATTGATAATCTCACACAGATTCATCTTTTAAAACTGGCGCATCCATGTCAAATGCTGGATCAGATACACGTTTGAACATCTTTATTATACATGCTATCGTCTAACACGAAAACCAGACTAGCAGTTATACCTTTCTTGTTATGACATGGGTACACTTTCACTGCTGGGTAATTTTACTGATCGCGGTTTTCGTCGTATTAATCGCGCTAGTCTGTCCTTGATTGCCGAGAATGCTTTACGAGCAACATCAGCAAGAGCACCAATACCTTTATCACGAACAACGTCAATAGCTTTCATTTCCAGTTGCTTTACAAGCGGTATTGCTTTTAGTGCTATCCTTCTGAATAAACCCGAATATCATCACCAAGTCCATCTCCGTAGATCGCTTTATAAGTAGGTAATCGCGAACTTATCCCCATGACTATTACAGGTCCACGTTCAGCATTATGTATGATCATCTAATTGGCAAGGACGTTATTGGGGCATGGAGTAATAAGACCACTTCCTCGAGTAACAAGACCACTTCCAGTTGTTTCTTCTGCTTCTTTTTTATTTGGTAAACGTGACTCCCTCCTTCGTCTACTTTCTTCAAATTCCAATTCTTCTTTTTCTTCGTTTTCTTTCCTTGCTTGTTCAACCATTTTACGTTTCGACTTATTTGTTTAGATTCTTCACATTTCGACTTTATTTCTTCTTCTGTTTGTCTCCATTCCTACCATGATTGTGTAATATACTCATTTACTGCCTGTTTAAAAATATTAAACTGATTAACATCTGTATCAAATATGATTTGTGGAGTATCAGTAGCGATGGAATATACATTTTTGACCCAATCGGCAGCTTTTAGAGTTTTAAAATGTCCGTACTTTACATACTTATTCCTTTCATGATATCCAAACGTGCCAATGTCAATTACTTGGTCATGGTCCTTGATAATGGCAATACCTTCAGGCGTGAATTTATCTGTAATGTTAATTCTAACTTTTGGCAGAGGTTGCGGTTGATGAGGTTGTGGTTGAGGAGACTGATGGGGTGGTGGTTGAGCTGCTTAAGACGACCAACAATATGAACAGGCAATGTCTCAAGAGCTTTTTGAGCCGCTTCAGTTGCTGTAACCATTTACTATTTTGGTTTCGACAATTGGTTTAAATAACTGTTCTGTACCTTCTGTAAATTCCACTTGACGAGCTTGTAGTTGTTGCTTGACCGAATCGTGAACTGGAAGATACTTCTTAATTGCCTCTAGTTGCTGTCGAACTAGCTTAGCTGTGTGAGATTCCATTATTGATATAATAATGATCTAATTACACCACACTGTAGCAGCAGGTTGGGTGACGACAAAAAATGAGTGTCCTGGTGGGTAAACGACCACGCATAAAAATATGAAAAACACAAGAGTCAAAAATAAAATAACAAAATGAGCTAACCCAGTTAGAAACATCTCGGTTGGTTAGTGGCTTCGGTTTGGCGTTATTGACCTTGTATTTTTATTTTTTCGTAGGAAGCTTTATTTTCGAGTACCATAGAAGACCATGGATTTTACACATTGCACAATAACTGAATTGCCTTGCTGAAAACATTTTAGGTAGTTGTCATATACCATTGCTACACTACACGCACATATCTGTATATCCCTTGCGTGCTGCACGTGCAGATGCAGACTTTTGTATAGAATATTTTTATGATCAATTGTCGTTGTCTTTTGACAGGTTCCAAGCAGCAATACAAATAATTATATAAAGATATTCCGAACTTTTCGAATACCTATCGTCACATAAACCATCTAAAAGTTCGATTTTATCTCTGTTGGATATATTATAGTTCGTTAGACAAAGCTTAAAACCTTGTTCTATTCTCAAAATATAACAAAAGAAAATTTTTATACTACAGTTTTATCAATTGTCATGCACAAACAGCATACAATGACAACCAAATAGAAAAGATGGGTTCCAGTACATGTTATGATAATGGAAGTCGAAAGTACTTCCTCATCACAATTTGGCCTTTTCGCAGAAAGAAATCCTTATCCACTGTGGATATTTATCTTCATTAAATAGCATTCCTACTGTTGCCGTTGCATTCCGAATGTTGCCGTTGCATTCCTACTGTTGCCGTTGCATTCCGAATGTTCAGCTTATTCTCAGCATGATTAACTCGGCTTTCATCCCTTTGACTTGAATGTATATTTTATATATAAAATAAAACTATATTTATAAGCAGCGATTTATTTTGTATTCTTCTATATATTTGGGTTGAGTATGGGAGGTGTTGGGGATGTTTATTATACATAATGTGTTCATCTTAATTTCATCTTTTATCCAATATTAATTTCTAGATTTCTTAGAAAACTGAATGTTATGGCAAGGTGAACGAAACGACCGGAGCAAACAACAGATATCACTTGCATAAAGCGTGGCTTTATTCATCTGCAGCCACTGTCTTAAAATTACATTCAGATTCATTTAAGAAGTATTCGTTGTTGAATATTTAGCAATTGTAGCTGCTTTCCATAAGAGGAAAATGCAGATCTGAATGGGAATTATTTGACCAGAAAATACCTATCAGAATGATTTGACCAGAAAGTACCTATCAAAATGAAATATGTTCGACTGGACTTCATACTTTACATGATGTAAGTTCCTGACTAAGCAACTACCGAAATGAAGGAAGGAAGGAATACTGGATAACTTTTATCATGTGGTACAAAAAACACGACATTTTATCAAGTGGCTAAGGCACGAGTTCAAATCTATCGTTCTTTTGTACCAGACGATGAAAACTTTAACATTTCCTCAAAAACAAGAACATTTCCTTTTCCTTAAATACCAAACTTGCACCTACGTCGAAGCTTTGAGAGTTAAACTCAGTCTTCAGTACACTACCCCCACCTCCGCCCTCTTCTCATAAATTCACTTCAATTTTCATTGGATAAACACATGACTGAAGCGAGCGGTATGATTGGGATGACCTAACCTGTTGCAGTAAATTACATCTTCGACATTTTGTAAACAATTTGATAATATCTGATCACCAATCAAACCCGATGCAGCGTCGCATCACATTGGGTTGGGTTGATAAGTGTTATCAAAGTCATAAAGGGAAATAGTTTCATTGAAACTCGAACGGTGTCCAGTCAAAATTCTTCAGCAGAAATATTGTCCATGTTTCAAAAGTAACGCAGTTTCCGTTTATTTGCGCAAGCTCAAAGAGTGCTCGTTTTTCTTGCTTCATGTATAACTTTTGTAGGCACAAACAATCAAGTGTAGCATGGCGTGGTGGAGAATAATATATGGAATACATTTTTACATGTGACAGATTTGGAATGGAAACAAAGCTGAGTTGAGAGAGAGAGAGAGAGAGAGAGAGAGAGAGAGAGAGAGAGAGATTACATCAAAGGAGTAGTAAGTATATCGAGATAAGGAAATCAATCGTTGTTTTCGTTTTAGATACGGGAATATTAGAGATAAGAGTGATCTTAAGTCGACCATCCTTCTTGGTTTATTTTGAATATCATAAAAATCACTAGGCTAGTCAGACTCAAGATAATAGTTTCAGCATGCATCATGGCAGTGTATTACATTCAACAGTGTTTAGAAAGGTGACGTAAACATTTTACAAGATTAACTTGTAGGAAACAATGTCAGTATAAAGAGATAATGAATATATGTTTGCATATTTGGATGTAATAACATCGTAATCAAAGTTATCTGTATTTAAAAAAAAAAAAAACATACTTGGCAATAAATACAACGATTGTTATGCAATAAATACATCGATTGTTAGGCAATGAATACAACGATTGTTATGCAATAAATGCAACGATTGTTAAGCTTCGAACATCAACATAGACATACTGCAAAGCATTAGAAAAGATACTAATTGGCAGGTTACATTTGATTATGATTTTGTTGTTGTTGCAGAAGTTGTTGTTTGGGGTATAACGCCGCTATTCAGCACGCGATAGATTATATAAGTGGCCAGTATAACTGCTGCAGGAAGAACTCAGAAAAACACCGGTCAAGAAACACCAACATTATCATAAGAATCAACTGGCCAGCTTTCTCACATACCCACACTGGCCGAGCTCAAGATTCAAACAACACGGTCAAGGGTTAAATGACAGCAATCGATACAGGCTGTTCTAGATTAGCCATATGAATAGCAAAATTAATCATAAATCGGATAATGTTCGTACGGTTGAAAGGATTGAAAAGTATTGCGAAATGTTGAAAAAAAGTATTTGTTGTTGATATATGTCATATTGTTTGCGTGTATGTGCGTTCTTTATTACTTTAAGACAATCTATCAGGTACAATGTGTTCCTCTGATATTTATTTTCAATACTGTTTTGTATGTTGTACCAAAAACCCATCTCCATTCGAGACGACCGACAAAAAGCAATATTTAAGACACCTTTACCCCTCCTGGAAGTCCAGTTGACTACACTAATATCAATAAACAACTGACAGGAAATGAGCAGGGCAACAATTTAATAAAATGCACGGACTTGAAAGAATGGAAGAATGATTATTTGATCATTCCATATACACATTACACGTGCAAGCGAGAGAAAAAAAATAATTTAAGACTAGGGTTCGTTTGCCACTTGGATGAAATGTCGTATACTGATATGGTTGGCATGGAAAAATCAAAAGATACAGTAAGATTTATAAATACATTTTTACAGTTATGAAGCTCTTATCGAGATCATCTTAGGTTATAAAAATGACAAAAGAGGGTAATTAAATCACCAATGCGATTAAGGGATCACATAAGATAGACCCCCAAACAAAATACAATTTGATGAAGAAAAATAAATGTACAAAACAAAGTTATGGATTTGGTGGGGGAAAAAACAGTACTTTTAAACTTTGATAAAAACCATCTGCAATGGAATGTCTGACTGAACATTAAGGGCTATAATGTGAGAGTCCTTAACTAAAACCTGTCGTAATAAAAGTGTTTAACAGACAATTCAAAGTACAAATTCGCTTGATCAGTCATTCATGTACTCAAAGTAACCAAACCAGCTATTGTCATCTTCGAACTCGAATGACGAAAAACAGCATCATCAACTGAGTTGTTAGTTTGCATGTGCTTATGTTATCACAAACGGAAATACTTTGTGGCTTCTGTAAACTGCGATTTCAACTGATACCATGCAAATAAAATATATTTAGTAAACCTATCGTAGTTACTGAGATGTTTTCTATTGCTAGATTGAAACACTGTTATATACTTTGTCTCAAGCGTGAGATCAGCTAAAGTTATTGTGACTGCTGCGTCCAAAATTTTCTCCATATTAATTAACTATTGCCCGGTTGCGCTTTGCACTGATTATTCACTACTCTTCCGTTGAAAGTTGCTCGAGTATGGATAAGACTCCGCCATGTAAAGCGATCCTGTGTGCGATCTCCCAATGCCTCAGGGTCAATGTTGAAGTGTTTCCCAAAGTCAATATTGACTGGAACAGTTCAGTAAGTTTTTATGCCATGTGCGAGAACCCGGCTTTCGTAGCTTCTGTTGGTAAAGCATCTTCCCCAGGTACTTTGCCATTTGACAGCATGACAATTTGTTTCATAGTTTCTGTCAGCACAGGCGGTTCAGCAAGTGTTGTGTTGATGTGTTCTTGGGAAATCAGAAGTTAATCAATCGCATCCTCGCTGAATAGATAACTGTTGACTGAGGATGCTGGTGAAGTGGTGTGTCCATCTTTGAAGAATATGTTCTTTGTCTGTAAGCAGTATGTCGGGACTCAGTATTGGAGATATTCCCGATGAAAGTGGCCCGTAGAGTGCCTTGAAAGCATCATAGAAGTTCTTCACATCATTCCTGTCTGCGTAGGACTGAATCTCGTCTGCCTATTGTTCAAACACGAGTCTTGTAACTCTCTTAGTTTCAATTGGACCGTCTCTTGATGTTGTTGAAAGGTGCCTTCTTTGATGAAGTGATATTTTTTAAGCAGGCCTTCTGTTGACTATGCTTTATTCTGAAGTCTCCAATTGCTGATATGTTTTATCCAGGTAATTATAGCATATGACGTCATGGAAATTACAAATATTAAGTGATCACCTGGGGCAATGGGGCAATAGTTTCGTTGATTTAATGGTTCATGATATTACGATTAAAGGAAATAATTTGGGTATTTTAAAGATTATCAAATTTTGTACATTTATGTTTTTTTCCTTCACTAGATAGAGAGATAACAGGATTTTTCCTTTCTCTGGTAAAATTCCGAAATTAGAAATTAAATTCCAAATAGTTGAAGCAGTCCAATACATCCATGCAAAATGTTTCCTCGAACTTTATGTTGTTGCTATTTCTCACTATAATAATTTGTTTTTAACCATAAGATTCTTATCTTTTTACGATAAAAACTAGTGTATGTCTCTGCTGTGAAATTAGCACGCTCTGACATATTAAACCAGATTGCTTCCCTAATCGGTGTGTCTGATAAGACTGTACATTTGCAGCAGACAAACACGTTTTATCCTACTTATATCCATCGTGGTCGATCGTCACTCAGCTGTCTCTCGTCTAAAAAGCCAATTTGCTTTCCAGAACATCGGTCAAAGTAAGTTCTGTTTTATTGGTTATTAGAAATTATTTTGCAATTAACCAAAATTAATGTCTTAATCTTACAAATCGTCAGATTAGTGACTCTATTATCGATTGATACGCTTTGAATGTCAATTGATAGAAAATAAATACAATTATTAAAATATATGCATTAGCATTGTTTTGAATGTACGTTTATATCTGTTATCTTATCTCTGACGAATTTGCAGTTGCTCAGCGGATATCATACAGGACTAGCATTCAGGTATTGCTGGTCAGAAAATATACTAAAAAACCATTAAAGCATGATAGATACTCTCCGTCTAATTCGTTGATAACACGATTAACATTAAAGTCTATAACATATTAAAATCAAACATTTCCATTTACCATTTCCTCAATAGACTGACGCGAAGTATCGTGTTCCATTGTAGACTTTGGCCACTCCTTGTACTAATCAGTTACCAAGTCAATATATTTGAAATATCTTCATATCATAATGATACGTGGATTGATTAACTGTTGGAAAAGTATTCTTGCACTGAGAAGTAAAGGATTAAACCAAACAAACCTAGCATTTAATGGTAGACATGTTGACTGTATGTGTTTCTTGTCTCATAAAGAACCCATCAATAATTGGCATCAATACTCAGCAGTGCCATTCAAGTGGCGTGCTTTTTTATGAACTTTTTGCAGTACGAATCATACATGTCACTTTCCTCACTCTATGTTAGTTTTCTAAATTTTATGTTATTGCTTTATAGACTGATGAACACAAAGCATCATCATCTTGCTTTTTCGACTAACACAGTATCCTTCATCTTACTTTTCACACTAACAAAGTTATATCCTCTTGCTTTTTCGACAGACCAAAAAATAAAAGTTAACATCATCATTAGAAAAGAAGGTTTCTCCAGCCAATTGATAGACATTACTGACATCTCAATTTTTCAACTGTACATATTTCAGGATTTTTCTTTTTCTCAAATTTTCCAATTCGTTTCAGAACATAAAGTTTGTCATCAGTTTTTAAAAGTCGTTTTCAAAATGATTTGACGTTATTTGTGTCAGTACTATATTCATTTAAAATGCAAGGTTTAAGGCACTGTCTTTTTGTCATACAACACAATTATATATATCCTTACAGAAGAAACTAAATTTAAGCCGTACAAAAACAATCTTTAATATTTGCGCACTTCCTATCCATATAGAGATTTTACAAAACCTTGAATCTGACTACCCGTTAATATCCTAGAGCTTGCACACATAAGTTGCTAATACAATTTGAAAACAAATATATGTATTACTGATTGGCTAGTCATATTAGTAGTATAGGTAATAACAGGGTAATAAATTAGTCTAAGTTTCCATACCGTCGTACGTTGTTAATAAACTGATCAAAGCTACCATCCTGTCATCCGTTGTTAATATACTAATCAAAGTTGTTATGCCGTCACCCGTTGTTAATAAACTAGTCAAAGCTGCCATACAGTCATCGGTTGTTAATAAACTAGTAAAAGATGCCATACAGTCATCGGTTGTTAATAAACCAGTCAAAGCTGCCATACAGTCATCAGTTGTTATTGAACTAGTCAAAACCCGCCATACCGTCATCGGTTGTTACTGAACTAGTCAAAACCCTCCATACCGTCATCGGTTGTTAATAAACTAGTCAAAGCTGTCCTAATGTCTTCCGTTGTTAATTTACTGCTCAAATTTACCATACCGTCATCGGTTGTCAATAAACTAATCAACGTTGTCATGCCATCACCCGTTGTTAATAAACTAGTCAAAGCTGCCATACAGTCATCCGTTATTAATAAACTAGTCATAGCTGCCATAAAGTCATCCATTATTAATAAACTAGTCAAAACTGTCATAGAGTCATCCGTTATCAATAAACTAGTCAAAGCTGCCATACAGTCATCCGTTATTAATAAATCAGTCAAAACTGCCATACAGTCATCCGTTATTAAAAAACTAGTCAAAGCTGCCATAGTCATCCGTTATTAAATGAAAAAACCCATATAATGACTTCGTCAAAATTTCTATTTTTGGTACAATGTGTTGAAATGATTACCCAGCATACAAGTGTAGAAAGATGGAACTTGTGAATGGAGGCTAACAGGTATTATATAAAAGAAATCGCTCAGATGAGGTAGTATTGTGCTGATTGAATATAAATCTCATATGCCTTGCTCATGCATACCCATGAAGAGTGAATCTCAACCAGAGTAGATACTTCGACAGTGTCCACTGCCATTCTCGATTGCATCCGATTCCACCTTCTCGGCCTTTTCAATTTAATTCAATTAAGAACCTGAACTATGATTTACCAACAGGTTGGGAACGCACCGTTGGCCAATGTGGTTACAGCGTCTGCCTCGGATGCGAGAGGTCGTGGGTTCGAGCCCCGGTCGAGCCATACCAAAGACATAACAATGGTACTAGCTGCTGCCTCGATTGGCGCACATCATTAAGAGTTTAATGTTAGGACAGGTCGGCCAGGTGTCATGATAATATGATTGGGTGGAACACCATGCTACATGTCTACAGCATGATGTCCCAATGCTAGACGTATTGTAAACTGCCACACTGCAGACGTCGTAGCGATATGACTGAATTTTTTAAAGCTATGTTAATAATCCAAATCATACACACACCATCACCAACATTACCACAACTATCTCCAGGATACAACTCTTGTATTTTCAAACGTTTGAAAACGTCTACAGCCAGCAATCGAATACGAAGTGTTATCATGGAGTTTAGTAATATTTCTTATGTTCAGTAAAGATAAATTGCATAGCTCTTTCATGTCTATTTCTAGGTTTGCTGGGTCTTGTGCACTTATCATGATTTATTTTCATCTCATTCTCTTTAAACCACTTAATCCATTTAGCTGACCACTGTTTCAGTACAGTTTTATAACATTAAATGAATGCTGAGCATAAGCGTGTATGTTTGTCATGAAGATATCTGCAAAATCTTTACACAATAGGGTCCAGCTTTATTATATAGTCCTCATTCTTTTCTGAATCTTTAAGAATAGAATAGAGTCCAGCTGCGTTATATAGTCCTCATTCTTTCCTGAATCTTTAAGAATAGAATAGAGTCCAGCTGCGTTATATAGTCCTCATTCTTTCCTGAATCTTTAAGAATAGAATAGAGTCCAGCTGCGTTATATAGTCCTCATTCTTTCCTGAATCTTTAAGAATAGAATTTAGTCCAGCTGCGTTATATAATCCTCATTCTTTCCTGAATCTTTAAGAATATAATAGAGTCCAGCTGCGTTATATAGTCCTCATTCTTGTCAAAATCAACTTCTTCATTTATATCTTTTTTTTTTTTTGGGGGGGGGTTGCTAACACCTTAGAGATTCCAAATGTTATAACAACCAGGCATGCGTTACAATCTTTTCTGCAAGCTGTAATTCTTTACCAATCAGTTTAAGAATAACCCCAGAATTTATCGATTTCAATTCTCTTTTCAAGAACTGATCTGGTAATGCTTTATATAAATGCACTAGATGCAAACATAAGTAACAACATTGACATTACTGCTGGGTTCAGCTGTATGTATTGCCTTTAAGCTTTTATGTTAATATATAAAAGTATGACTTGCAAGCGCCTCCAACATGGTCATATGGCTTGCATTTCTTTTAAAGTTATGCTTCCTTCCCTATTTAAGATGTTTGGTGTTTTAGCTTTAGTCCTGTCGCAGTACTTGGCATGTAGTTGATTTTAATCCCAGTGTCTTACTTTCATATTTGTTTTCCTGTACATGCTGTCAGTTGTTGCATTAATTCCAGCGAAGTATGTCATACACGTTATGCTGTATATGATATTTCTGATTGCAATGTCTTCAGATGAATGTATTCGCAGTGCATTTTACATTTATCGTACGCATACTTTCTGCATGTTTGTTGTTATTCTTATCCGATCTTTGTATTTGTATATTAAATTGTCTGCATATACAAAATTTATTGTATACGTGTAATTTCCCAATCCTTACGTGTGTGTAACTGTGAACATACACGGAATCTGCAGGTGTAAAAATTTTTTTTAAATATATAGGAAAATTAATGCCCGTGTGTATGTATTATGTAATTGGGCTTTTTAGTCTTCAAGTTTTTCTAGTCAGTAAAATAGCTTCACTGAGCTATTTTTTCTTACTATGTAAATGAAAATCAATTTTAGTTACAATTGTTCTACTGCTTATTATCTATTATCGGAACAGAATCGCGTGACGCATATCAAGGCAAAACGAGAGATCGAAATCGAAAGAGCATCACGACAGAATTTGAAAATCATTCGTATACTGTTCATATTCTTAACACAAGAAAATAGAATACACAATATTAAAAGGCGTGTTATTGGCATTAAAACGGGCCAATATATGGTGGCTTCATTGAAGACGATTATAATTGAATATATTTAATGGCATTAAAACAGGTCAATATATAGAAGACTTCATTGAAAACGATTGCAACAGAGTTAGATCGTTGCCGTTTTGCGACTTGTTGACGCCTCTGTTTGCTGCCATTTACATGTGTACAGCCGTTAGTTTTACAGCCCTTGTCACAACTGAGTCTCCTGCGACAAGTTTCACTAGAAAGCTCTACATTTCTTCCTCTATTTTGACTTAATTAAGAAAACATTTTTCTCACAGAAAATTCAGCACTGACCTGAGATTACAGTTCAGCCAATCATAAATGTTCCTTAAATTAGTCTTGCCATATCTAGCATGTCACGTTTAGTGGTTCTTCAAAAAATTTGAGGAATTTATCTATAGACTCCATTTTCAAGACTTGAAAGGTCTCATAAGTTAAACTGCAAAGTAAGGATTTGATTTTGCATCTTTTCCACAATCTCTTTGTCTAATAAAAAAATTACCGATGTTGTCGTCATTGTCAAAAGCAACACGAAATCAAATCTAAATTTGAACAGAATTGTTGAAACTGGGTTCTGGTCTTAGACGATCGGTTTCAGAACATTTTATTTATTTATGTAACGAGTCCAGAGTTCAGAATCTTCTTCCAGTTCCAGTGTACTTCTGGCTTTCTTTGCGACTATCGTATCATTTCTATTGTTTCAATATGATCCAACAGTTATCAAAAGTTTTGTTGCTAACCTCTACTTGATACCGATAAAATACATTCCTGCACAAACCACATGCTTGCATGAACACACACACAACTAAATTTGACTTTATACATAAGAGCTTTCTGTATAAATGCACTCGAACAAAATGTTTCTTGATTTATTAATTCTGCAAATTTGAAGAACTCTAAAATGTGTAATCTATAAGTGTTCTTCACCAGACATATACATAAAAGGTTTCTTCATTTCTCAAGGGAAAAATCCGAAGTTAGAAATAAAATTCTTAATAGTTTAGGCAGTCCTGTACATTCACGCAAAACCTTCCTTCGTGCTTCGTGTTGTTGCTATTGTGACATTAATATTTTTTTTTTTTGTAATTGGCAGCTTTTAATCTTAATGCAATCAAATCTCATTCGTATCTTAGGTATGAGATTGCTCGGCCAGACATATAAAAACACAATTTTTCCGTAAACAATCTCCAGTTTAATGTGTCATATAAAGCAAAGTGTTTGCACTTCCTTCTAAGTCAAACATATCGTGTCTGATCGCCACTCAACAGATGGTTGTCTGAACAGTCAATTTTCTTTTTGTCGAATACATCGGCCTAAGTAAGATTTGTTTTAATTATGGATAACAATGTTGCCGAGAACCTAACTTAACTCATGTTCTCTCTCTCTCTCTCTGTTTGTCTGTCTCTCTGTCTGTCTGTCTCTGTCTGTCTGAATGTATCATTCTCTCTCTCTCTCTCTCTCTTTGTGCGTTTGACAGTTTTATTATTGCGGATCGTGTATTTGATGAGCATATTTCTTCACGTTGGCTGTTAATATTATATACAACTATCCGAACACATACACAATTATTACTGTCAATGAATGATTCCATCAGTCATTTTAAATGTAAGTGAACCGCTGTCATTGGGATGCTGGCTCCAAACTTGTCTAGAAAAGCTTGCTGTTGTGCTTATGTGTAAGGCATACAAATTCTAAAATTGATGACTTTAAATAGTTCGTATCCAATTACTGACTGAATGCTATTATTGCCTGGGGAGATATAACAATCTGTTGTGCGCAATGTGTAATATCCTCCCGGACTTCCATGATTTTGATAAGATATTTTTGTCATTCTCAAAATACATAAATTCAGTTCCTCTTGGTCTGCAAATCTCGTTAAAGTACTGTTTTCTATTATTATCAAGTATTGCCAATCAGATGAAACAAATAATTTAGTAACTTTTTGACCTCTTCTTTTGTCGTGGTGGAGGATGTGATTGGTACTCTCACCGTCCTTCAAAAGCAACGCATTTATGACATTAGTAATGATACAACGTACGAACAGAAGCCTACAAATATATTTGTTTCTCACAGCATGAATTGTGGCAGTATTAGGTGTGAAATATATACTTGCTTGTGGTGGAACTAGAAAGTCTTAGGACATTAAATAAAATCACTTCAACTTAAAACTTTTTGAATTAATAAAAGATAAACAAAGCAACTGTATTTTTCAAAACGCACAAATGACGAAATCAGCTTCATATGCATCCATATAATGATGTCAAAAGAATTAGCAAACTTGTTACTCTTTGATCATTGATTTCCTGTAACCAATACCAAACACATGGAAAACATCCATGCTCATAATGGAGAAACTAACTGCGGCACGTTTCCTGCTTATATCCTTTAGCATAGCACTGTTTGCTGTGTGGATAAACACGAATGGACATTTATAAATTGGCAAATGGGTAATCTTTTTACGGTACTTAGTGCTAATAAACACTATAATATGGAAGGAATACATGATAATTCTTCAGAAGTAGTGTAAAGGTGCTTGCACGTTAACAGTTCGTGTGGCTATACAACACATTTCTGCATGAATTGTGTCTTAATTCTGGGCAATGCGGCACGCCATAATTCAACATTTCGGAATTTAACATCGCCAAGACATCTGCTTATCTCCTGACATACTTTATCGACAAAGTAAGTACGCTCTCTGATGAAGTTCAGTACTTTGGCATCTGACCTTATTTCTCCAGGAGTACCTTCCCTGTCTCTGCCGGGCAGATAATGTTGAGTGAGTAGCTGGTGTCAAACCTTGCCACTTATGCAGACGTCACTTTAGCTTCGGTTACTGTCTTCATTACAGAACAATATAAATATCCTTGCAGCAGAATGTTCTTAACAACTGAACGTTAGCTTTAGCAAACGAAATCCCAACACCACACTAAGAATCTAGTTTATAGTGTACATGTTGATTTTTGTACTATTCATGATGAAATAAACGAATTAATTTCTCATGTATACTTCGGCAAAAATACTCAGCCAAAAATGTACAAATCAAGTGATGCCTACACTAACTTATCACAATGCCTAGAGTAGATTCCTAAAGTAATAACATGTTTTTGTTTTTGTTGTTCTTTCGGGTCTCCAAAGAAATATTTGATAGTTTTCATCATGAAATCCCCATGGAATTATTTCAAGGAAGATGTTACCCGGCTAGATAGGCATTACATTTATTTGAATTTCACATGCTTTCTATGACACACCTGAAATATGTTCAGCTGCATCACTATGAATTTGCACCAAGTTTATACCTTTGCTTACGTTTTTGATTGCACTCGGATAGCATCCTAGTAAAAATATGGTAAAGCGCAAACTATGGGTTTCTCTCTTTATAGTTTACAACATGAGTGGAATCATAACAACAGTATTGTTCCTGGCTGAATTTATAGCAATTGTACTGGGTGAACATACAATGTCTTCATGGAGCACATGCTCGGTATCGTGTGGATATGGCGTCCAAACACGTCACAGAATAGAACTTCGGTCATCTGAAAAGGATACTTATATGCAGAAACCACAGCGAAGCGAAACTGAGCATCATCAGCATAGGCAATGTGTAATCGATTGCCCTGTTGGTAATATAAAACTCTCTCTCTCTCTCTCTCTCTCTCTCTCTCTCTCAGGAATTGTGGTATAATAATAAAGCTCGCATCTGGAATATTGAATCAGAGCGCCATTTTTAAAATGTGAATACGAAGGTTCTTTGAGCAGTGACATCCTAAAGTTCGTCCTAAATCTATTTTCATATTCTTACATAAAAGATGACTTTTCCATAATAATATTCTCGATCATTTACGTACGGTAGACGGAGTGTGGGGACCATGGCAGACTTCTTCAGCCTGTTCAAAAACATGCGGCGGTGGTTTGCAGACCTTACAACGTTTGTGTAACAATCCTGCGCCATTGTTTGGAGGGCATGCTTGTGTCGGAGATATCAATGGAAGTCAGTCGTGTAACACATTTCACTGTCATATAGGTAATAACTTCATCTTTCTTTAAGTTTCGACTCTTCTCAATCTCATTTTTTTTTCATTCATTTAATCCGTCTCTAATTTTCCAAACTCTTCTTTCTCCTCTCTTTCGTCTTTCCCACCACTGTCTTCGTTGTATTTTGCCATCGTTATTTTAACAGTCTCGACTAGTACTGATAGAGGAATATGTCTGATTGTCTTCCAATGTGTTTTTATTCTTTCCATAAATGTGTAAATATTATAATTGCATGTTTTCTTAAATTGGTAGTGCATATCAGAAGAATAATTGTCGAAATGCTGTCGATATAAAATACTCACAAACTACGCCAGGTTTTACGGATTTTGTAGTCAAAATATTGTTGTTGTTGTTATAAGGTTTAACGCCATTGTTCAGGACAAGACAGGCCGTACATAGCGGCCAGTATTGCAAGTTCAGCAAGAATCCGGGAGAATCCCGGAAAGAACCACCGACCCACGGGAAGTTACTGGAACGCTTTCTTATGTACCTACTTGTCAAAGTGTAGAAGGATCTTGTAGTCAAAGAGAGTCAAAGAATATAGAAGAATACAAGCTGTGCTGATCCGTTCTTCACATAAGACGGTGAATTCAACTTGTACTTATGTATGTTTCAATGCCAATGATTTTATAATGGAAGACTAATGCTTGTAATTTACTAGACTTTTCGCGAACAAAGTCAGGTTTTAAGAAATACAGAGTTTCAACTGCATTAAAATTTCCAATGATGACTAAGCTAGTTTCTGAAGTTTAGACGAAAATATATTTTTATATAAGAGTAAGTTTCGTTTACTTTAAATTCATGCTGATCTTGCGTTTTGTTTTGAGAGATGGCGGATGGAGTGACTATCATCCCGTGACAGATTGTTCCACCACGTGCGGTGATGGTGTACAGACTTTGCAACGATACTGTAACAATCCTATCCCGAGTAATAATGGCAAGGTCTGCGAAGGAATGGATACCATGATTCAGGGTTGTGATAAAGATCCGTGTCCTTCAGGTACCAGACCTCTTATTACTCTTCATCTTCCTATTATTATTATTATTATTATTATCTGTTTCTCTAAGACAATTTGTCATTTTGCTAGACATCCATTCCCATTTTAAAGAACAAGACAAGTGTACAGAGTACATCAAGATAAATGTAAGAAACGCTACAAAGTATCGTAAATAGTTTAATCTATGTAAATAATAATTTAATATTATATAACTACTCCACATTGAAATCAAATTTTGATTTTGCGACCGTTAATGATTTGTATGCCTATATCCGATGCGAGTATGACAAATATCATGTCTATATCATATGCGAGTATAACAAATAGCATGCCTACATCTCATGTGAGTATAACAAATAGCATGCCTATAGCCCATACTAGTCAAAATTGCATGCCTATATCCCATGCGAGTATATATCTCATGCGAGTGTAACAAATAGCATGCCTATATCCTATGCGATTATAATAAATATCATGCCTATAGAATATGCGAGTATAACAAATTGCATGCCTATAGCCTATTCGAGTATAACAAATTGCATCCCTATAGCCTATGCGAGTATAACAAATTGCATGCCTATAGCCTATGCGAGTATAACAAATTGCATGCCTATAGCCTATGCGAGTATAACAAATTGCATGCCTATAGCCTATGCGAGTATAACAAATTGCATGCCTATAGCCTATGCGATTATAATAAATGTCATGCCTATAGCCTATGCGAGTATAACAAATTGCATGTCTATAGCCTATGCGGGTATAACAAATTGCATGCCTATAGCCTATAGCCTATGCGGGTATAACAAATTGCATGCCTATAGCCTATGCGATTAAAATAAATATCATGCCTATAGCCTATGCGATTATAATAAATATCATGCCTATAGCCTATGCGATTATAATAAATATCATGCCTATAGCCTTTTCCGATTATAATAAATATCATGCCTATAGCCTATGCGGGCATAACAAATTGCATGCCTATAGCCTATGCGAGTATAACAAATTGCATGCCTATAGCCTATGCGAGTATACAAATAGCATGCCTACAGCCTATGCGAATATAACAAATTGCATGCCTATAGCCTATTCGAGTATAACAAATAGCATGCCTATAGCCTACGCGAGTATGACAAATTGCATGCCTATAGCCTATGCGAGTATAACAAATTGCATGCCTATAGCCTATGCGGGTATAACAAATAGCATGCCTATAGCCTATGCGAGTATAACAAATTGCATGCCTATAGCCTATGCGAGTATGACAAATTGCATGCCTATAGCCTATGCGGGTATAACAAATAGCATGCCTATAGCCAATGCTGTTATAACAAATTGCATGCCTATAGCCTATGCGGGTATAACAAATTGCATGCCTATAGCCTATGCGAGTATAACAAATTGCATGCCTATAGCCTATGCGAGTATGACAAATTGCATGCCTATAGCCTATGCGGGTATAACAAATTGCATGCCTATAGCCTATGCGGGTATAACAAATTGCATGCCTATAGCCTATGCGGGTATAACAAATAGCATGCCTATAGCCTATGCGGGTATAACAAATTGCATGCCTATAGCCTATGCGAGTATGACAAATTGCATGCCTATAGCCTATGCGGGTATAACAAATAGCATGCCTATAGCCAATGCTGGTATAACAAATTGCATGCCTATAGCCTATGCGGGTATAACAAATTGCATGCCTATAGCCTATGCGGGTATAACAAATTGCATGCCTATAGCCTATGCGGGTATAACAAATAGCATGCCTATAGCCTATGCGGGTATAACAAATTGCATGCCTATAGCCTATGCGGGTATAACAAATTGCATGCCTATAGCCTATGCGGGTATAACAAATATCGATATCAATATTTAAACATGGATTGACAACCTGCTTATGCGAGACTCTTGTTTTAATCCTAGAACCTCTTTCATGCTTGGTTAGGATATGTTTAACTCTCGTATTAATCGTCGAACCTGCTTCATTCTGGGCGAAAACGTGTTTCACCCATATCTTACATTTAGACCGTCATACAACACATACCACAAGTACACTTTATAGTCATCAGCCAGATACCACAAGTACACTTCATCGTCATGAAACAGATACCACAAGTACACTTCATAGTCATGAAACAGATACCACAAGTACACTTGATAGTCATGAAACAGATACCACAGATACACTTGATAGCCATGAAACAGATACCACAAGTACATTTCAAAGCCATGAAACAGATACCACAAGTGCACTTCATAGTCACGAATCAGATACCACAAGTACACTTCTTAGTAGTCATGAAACAGATACCACAAGTACACTTCATAGTCATGAAACAGATACCATGAAACGGATATCATAAGTACACGTCATAGTCATAAAACACATACCACAAGTACACTTCATAGTCATGAAACAGATAACACAAGTACACTTCAGAGTGATGAAACAGCAGCAGAGGGGGCGAATCCGACATTTTGTCCAATCGTCATTTGGCTTAATTAATACTTTCTGCAACTCAACGATCTAGTGTCGTCAGCGCCTGGTAAAAAAAAAACGACGTCGTCGTTGGGGGGGTCGTCCAATCGTCATTTGGTTTAATTAACACCTTCTGCGCGCCGATCCCCAGCGTCGTCAGCGTCCGGTAAACACATCGACGACCGCGTCGATGTCATCGCCCCCTCTGCTGCTAAATGGTTATTTACAATGAAAATCTTTATGATCTTACAAACAGAGTGATCACTAACTCCTCCTCCTGTAGATCAATTAGGTTATTTGACTGATCGGTAATTTTAAAATTAATTCTCGTTAAAAACCGATCATGGCATCGCATATAGACCGGATTAATCGGACTCTCAACGATCAAAAATCCCGGAGGGGCTGTTGGTGAAAATGAATAAAGGATATACCCCTGTTGAGCTTGATTTGATTGCTTGGTATCCACCTGGTAACTCCCTTCGATAACATCACACACTAGATTGATTGCTATCACCGATGCGATATTTACGTTGTACGGGGCAATATGCCTACCATCATCTCCGTTATCGTGTCTGAGGATATGAGTTGATGGACTGAGAAAATCATTAAGAGACTTTCTTAGTTCTGGCGCGTTGTATCCTGGAAACCTAAAATCCGGTAAATCGGCTTCTGCGATATTATACTCGGTTAGGAATCGTTGTTTATTATCATCGCTGTTAGCGGATATTGTCCCGATGATTCGTTCATTAATATATTCCATGTCTGATATAAGTTGATTTAACACCTCAACGTGTTTTTGTGCTTTTGTTTCCCGTAGCTGTTCTAGTTGTGATTGGCAAATACGATTAATCTCGGCAAAATACCTATTAATATCACTTAATTTAACTGTGGCCTCGCCGGACAATTTAGGAGTTTCCTTATACGGAAATATCCATTGCATGGTATTCCTGTCTTGAAATATAAACCTACTGGGTAATAACGCTTTTTTCATAATAGACAAATCAATTTGATAAGCGGGATTAATCTCATGATACGATTGCACATTCGTGTGCAAGTCCGCGGGGATTTCATGAGGTGGATTCTTAGGCCATCCTAGTATGGTTCTTATTGAACTGTTATAGATATCAACCATATACCCCGGTGTGCTTATTTCAATCGTCGACGATAACGTCGGTTCATGAACCGTAATAGCGATTTTTGATTCCTTTCCTGTGATCGATTTTATCCTGCGTTGAAATTCTTTATTGATTTGTTCTATTTGGTATGACCCAGTTGGTATTGTAACCTCCTCCCATTCTGGGGTCCCATCGGGTTTATTTGTCCGTGCAAAAACCAGCGAGTTATTGGGTTGTTGTCCGTTAAATGCGTTCGCTCGAATATTAGGCCAACTGTGATATATTCGCAATTTTGCCAGCGCTATTTCCTTCACTGGAACCGGCGATGGGAAGTTCACACTAAATTCGGGTTTCGTTGACGTTATTGATATCATATTTGTTTGTACCTGAGTGGTGTTCTCCGTGATCCTCTGAAGCAACTGAAACCCTTCGGGGTTCAGCGACATTATTATTATTTGTTGTCTTTAGTGTTTAATATTAATAATCAGAGCCCATTGAAGTGGTTCCGGCTTCCAGTTGAAAATCCTCGATTTTTGACATCGCGGAGCTATACAACTGGACCATCGTGGAGAATTCAACATCGGATACGAACAAATTATCAATCGATAACGAGATCAACCCGGATAATTTCGAGTACGCGTCGGATACTATTTGATGTTTTACTGTATACTCGTTGAGTTTTTTCTGAAAACACGATGATATCTTCCTAGTGATTGCGTTGGCGACTCCAGCAACTGTTGTCATTGCGGAGATAACGATTGGAACAGCGATCGGGGATGTCGTGGTCACCGTGGATAAAATAACACCGGCGCCAGCTACTATACCCGACACCGAGTACACGACCGCGTCGATGGCGGTTATTTTACGACGGTATTTTTTTATTTTTGCACGGTATTGTTCGGAAAGCGTTTTTAAGTTCGCGGAGAATTCTTTTGCGGTATCGAATCGATATTGATGTGACGTCGGTGATACCTCTGATTCAATTTCCTTGGTGGTCATTTTTATTTTAAAAGAGCTAGTGTTTTTAATTAATTAGATTCGCTACAAATTCCACATACCATGTGATGTTTGCCCCGGCTAGATTTCCATCAACGGCATAAATTGTAAACTGTTCAGTTGCGTTCCTGTCTATAATTGTTGATATTGTATTGTTAAACCCGGATGAACTCGACGATAATATATTAAACTGCATCATTGAAACCAGTGTCAATCGATAAATGCCCTTAACAGTTGCGGTAATATTTACTGTATTCTGTGTAGGAGTCCAATCGAATGATCCATGCCGAATTGTGTATACTGTGTTGATGGTGTTTTCATGAGGGATTTTTATTTTTTCGAATTGCTCTACTACTCTCGGTAGTCCGTCTTTAATCGCTTCAACATCAGTTCCGATTATTTCTATTCTCCGCCAATTCGCGTCTATATTATTCTTGTTCGCTGCAACATTAGTTTTGATTGTTTCTATTTCCCGTGTATTCTCGGTCATACTTTTTTTATTCGCTGCAACATCAAGTTTGATTGTTCCTATTTCATATGTATGCACGTCTATACCTTTTTTGTTCGCTGCAACATCAGTTTTGATTATTCCTATTCCCCGCCAATACGCGTCTATATTTTTTTTGTTCGCTTCAATATCGGTTTTGATTGTTCCTATTTCCTGTGTATGCGCGTCTATATTTTTTTTGTTCGCTTCAATATCAGTTTTGATTGTTCCTATTTCCTGTGTATGCGCGTCTACACCCTTTTTGTTCGCTTCAATATCAGTTTTGATTGTTATTATGTCCTGTGTGTGTTTGTTCATATTACCCATGATCATTGTAACATCAGTTTTGATTTTTTCTATTTTCCATCCATGCGAGTCTACATTATTTGTGATCGTTGCAATATTAGCGCCGATTATTCCTATTTCCCGTTCATGCACGTCTACACTCCATTTGTTCTCTGCAACATTAGCTCTGATTGTTTCTATTTCCCGTCCATACGCAGTGATATCATTTATAGTTGTTGTAATCTCATCCAGCTTGGTATTTTTTTTACCAAAGAATTTATCAAAGTTGTCATCGATCCTGTTAACATTTTTTCGTAACGTGTAAAATTGGCCCGACAGCGTTGTAAACTCCGAAATAGTATTTTTTATTGTTGTAATATTCGGTTCGGTTACCGTCGGGGTCCCAAAAAAACTAGCGGTAGTGAGTTGTATATCGGTGACAGATTTTTTCACCTCGGTGACAGATTTTTTCACCTGCGTGTCAAGTTCGGTCACCGATCTATCCAACCTTATAAAACCGTCCTGGACTAATGTTACCCTATCCGTCACCGTCGACAGATGTTCACCCGGTTTGAGTCGTCCGTCGCCGGTATACAACGCGATAGCGCCCTCGGCGGCATCACGCTGTCGTATTAAAACGTCATTCAGCGACACATTACCGGATTTCAATTTACCCTGGCGGTCTTGAAATACAACTATTTCGCCCGGGTCAACACTGGTTAAGTTCAACGTATCAGCGATTTCATCCTCAATTAGTTTTTTTATGTCATCGGTGGCGGGCGTTTCCGTGGGCTTTTTCAGCGCCGAAACCGGTCGTCCCCAAATATCAATCATCGTTATTGTAAAAAAAAACGGTGTTTTTAATTAAACCGCCGGGCCTCTACGACCCCACTAGTGTATTCGTTTACAACCACATGAGGTGGTTTTCGCGATGATGAAATCGCCGCAAGTACGTTCAATACCTCACGGCCACATATCGGCGGGTCACTTAACTGCTGTGTTGGCAGAGTGGAATAAAAAACCCGGGCTGAACACGCCCGGGCTGAACACGCCCGGATATACCGCATGAACTCGTTCGGCGGGGCTAACCCGTATGAATCAAAATAGACGATCGCACGCGGATCAATCGCGTACGCAACCCAATGGGTTCCCGCTCCGGAGGACCCATCGAGGTTAATTATGCCGGTTTCAATATTCCTTGGTGCCGCCGGTAATTGATCCCTCATAAAAACACCTCTGAAGTTTTTTATCGCTAGCGCGTTTGCGGCGTCTATTAAATCAAAATTAGACATAGGAGTCATTGACTTCTGCGTTAATAAACGGTTCCCGGTAGTCTTAGACCCTTTCCCGAGTACCATGAATACGGAGTTCCCGGTAGTCTTAGACCCTTTCCGGCCACGGGTCGTTTTTTTTGTAGCCTTTCCCGGTTGCCTTCTTCAATGCCATTCCCGCCGCGGTACCAACGGCCCCCAACGCAGCCGCCTTAGCCACTGCTGGTGCGGCCGCGGCAATCAATGCCGGAATTGCAGCTAACAGCGGAAATATTCCACCGGTCTTTTCCATGTTTTTAATTGCTGCGGCCGAAAAATCTATTTGAACACCCTTTTTATTCTTCATCGCATCATTGAAATGTTTTATTTGACGCGCCGTCAACGATATCTTATGATTACCACCTGCCATCTGTGACGGCTTCAGCGTTATTGTGGTCCCGCATTGTTTAGCCGACTTTGATCGTAATTTCTTGACTTGACCATCAGTCAACTCTACACTGACGACACTATACGACATTTATTGTAAACGCGTTTTGTGCTTTCAATTACATGTTTTCCACTGGCGCATCAACGATTCTCATTCGTCCACCAACGCCTTCTAGCAGCATTGATTTATCGCTGAGAATGACAGCAACCGCTCTGTAATTAACACCACCCGGGGCTATACGAGCTCGGAAGTGTATATCAACGACGGATTGTCTCGTTAAATCAAGATGTTCCAACGAAAAATAATAAATCGGATACAACTTTTTAAAATCAAATTGTGATATTTGCAAACCAGTGTCGACGTTTTGATCACGACCCATATATGACAGCAATCGATGATACACACGTGCGATATGGTTGTCGCCGTAATTAAGCTGTATATCCTCGGATGGTTCCTGTTGTCCGTTTATTCTCAGCGAAACATCCCTGACTCCTAATTGATCAAATATCATATGGCTGTGTTCTTGACTGCCCAATCGTTCCCTATTCTGTAGCGCTATGAATATATGACGCGGGGCTGAAACACCCTGTTTTGATGCCAGGTGCCATGTAAACGTATCGGCGACGTTATCCTCTTTAGCATCAGTTGTTACCGCTAGCCAACTCAACAACGATTTTCCTCCCTGTTCCATAAATGCTAACAATCGTGCTTCCGTGGTAACTGATGGAGTCAGCACCGGCATCCACAATGCCATTTTAGTTAAAATGACTTTACCGGCAGCGACGCCAGCAGCACGCCATATTGCATTGTTATCATTCCCCCTTCGCGTTAGCGCGATTGTATGCTTAGCCCCATAGATAACCTTCCTGACATTTCTGCAGAATCCAAATATGTGATGGAGTGGAATCGCGCATGAAAACTGTCGGCGTGGTCTTTGCAACATTGTTACTCGTGCTGCGAATCCCATATTGTAATTATCGTTAAGACTTTTCATAATATTGAACTCAGCGCCCGGTCTTGCCCTGCGGTCTGGATTGGCTGCTTCAGCTTGATTAGCAAGTGCGGTATCTCTTTCCACCAGCACGTTGACGTACTGAAGATGATCAGCGTTATCGGCGGAGTCCTTCGCAAACATCATAGATGGGCCCGCCGATCTTGTATAATCATCCGAGTATCTCGCTAACCCAATTATCGTTGTTGCAACATCAACCTCGCGTTCTATTGATTCAATTTCTCGCCCGTCAATAAGATATCTGGCGCTCTCAAATAACGCCATGATACCGTTGTTGACAAAGCCAACTCGAACACGATTGTCATCTGCGTATGGCGCATTATCGGCAGCATTTGTCACGAGTTCTCCCTCAATTTCGATAAACGCTTCACACGGCAAAAAATATTTACTGGTATCTTGGACCTGAAGTTCAATTCGCGATCGTAGGTCAGGTTGTGCTGCATAATAAGAATAATATTGATAATCACGGACAGAATCATCCCTGCGCACTGGGGCGTCCATATCAAGCGCGGGATCAGCGGTACGCGCAAACATTTTATTATTTATCATGTTGATGTTTTCAATTGCGATTTTTTCGTCGTAAATTCTTTGAATTCTGTTTAAGACCACTCCCCCGCTATTGCGTTCATGAGCGCGTTGGTTGACGCATCGGTGGATGGCGAAGTCGCCATTGGCGAGGTCGTCGCCGCCAACGACTCTAGTTTTTTTTCCACGGCGTTATTTATTACTTTACTGACATTTGCAGGCATCACTGTCGTTGATGGCATCTGTTTTTTTCACCTCACCAACGACATTAGTTTGTCCCGCGCGGCTGAAAGCGCCTTTCCGGCAACATCTCCAATAGCGCTGATTCCCTTATCACGAATAACATCAATAGCCTTCATTCCTAATTGTTTGGCTAACGGCGCTACTTTTGGAGCCATTCTTGTAAATAACCCCGCAATGGTGCTACCGAGACCATCTCCATAGTACGCGCGGTAAACAGGCAATCGCGAGTTTACCACGTAGACGAGTACTGGTTTATCGTGGTTGTAGTGTATGATCATCCTTATTATAAAAACACCAGTTTTCCAATTAGTGATTGTGATCACCAGTGATTGATCGCCCCCCCCCACCGAATCAAAAACCGGAATAAATTTTATCAAAATTTCCTTGGGTTTTTGCCCTCGATAAAAATCTGGTTTTTTTCTGGTTTTTTCTTGATTTTTAGTCATTTTTGGTCGTTTTTTGTTGCCTATAGTCGTTTTTTTCTCGATTTTTCAGAAAAACATCGATTTTCTCTAAATGATTTCCTTGGGTTTTTGCCCTCAAAAAATGGCCAAAAACAGTCAAAAAATGGCCAAAAACAGTCAAAAAACAGTCAAAAATTAACAAAAACGATAATTTTATAATTTTATAATTTTATAATTTTTTTAATCATCCACGAGTTCGTCTATGAGCGTTCGATATGCATTAATGTCCATGATACCGCCTGCAAATAAACGCTTGCAAATATTAGCGGCCTCATTGATTATTTCCGGAGAGTTATTTCCGGCTCGTTTTCCTCCAATTAGTACCTCTAGCCGTGATATATCACTGAGAACACTACCAGGACAGGTAACGCCGTAGGATTCTTTACCAACAGAGTATCCTTTTCCTTTTTTTAGTCTTCTGTCTTCAACTTTCTTGTGGAATGCATCGTAATCGGGATCACCACGATGTGGTAATGCATCTTTATGTTTACTCGCTAAATACACCATTCTTGTCCAATCCTTTAACGACTTTATATTTTTCTCGTAACCGCTATTGATATGCTTCTTATCTCGTATTTTCTTAGCAAAATTTGCATCGGCAAAATCAACTAATTCTTCATCGTCGAGGGCTCTAATTTGATCTATTGTGCTCTTCTTGAGTACATTACGGGGTATATTCCCCTCTTTCTCTTTTTCTTCTGGTATTTCTTCCGGTATTTCTTCCGGTATTTCTTCTTCTGGTTCTTTCGCAGTAGCACCTAGTTCTTCCTCGTCGGCCATTGTAACATAAGGTTCTTGTGGTTCCGTTATAGCGAGTGGTGGTGGCCTCCGTGTTGTAGCAGCCGCTATTTTCGCAGGAAGTGTTTCTAAAGACCTTTTTGTTTGTTCGGTCTGAGTTGCTATCTTTTTAAGCGCACCAAGAACGGGTACAGTTGCCGCCGTAACATCCTTAGTCGCTTTAGTTACCGGGGCAAAGAGTTCTTCGCTTCCAACAGCAAAATCAGTTTGCATTTGTTGCTGCGTTTGAAGTTGTTCTCGGACCCTGTCTCGTAACGGTATGAACTTTTTAAGCGCCGCTAGCCGCTCTCTGGCTAGCCGAGTAGTGAGTGATTCGCCTACCATTATTGCAATTGCTCCGCAATTTCTAATTTCTCGCCGAGTGTGCCATCGGAGGCTCCGTCTATAATCCTTCTAATGTTTTTGATCTTACTAGAAATCTCCCGGCGTCGTTCATAAACACGTCCAAGTTTTTTTCGTATTATTTCAAAGGCAGTAAATAGTCCAATGAATGCATTTGCGTCATTGTGGTACAGGTTCTCATTAATCGTATGTTGTAATCGTTTTATAAAAAAGTATTCGCGGGCCAGGGTAAAACGCCCCCGTTTCGATTGTTCGTTAATAATCTCATAATCGGATAATATTTTTTCGCTGTCGAGACCATCAGATAATTCAATTCCTTGATTTTTTAATTTTGAAATCTCGGCTAATATATTATTGATGTCTTCGATATTCATTATTCTTATAAAACATCTTGTTTTTAAATAAAAAAAATGAACCCCGTGTATCAATCCCGAGGTGTTCAACAACACTGAATACTTTGTTTTCTTCCGGAACAGACGATTTGTTGTAGCGTTCGCACTGTCATGGCGACTTCGTCAGCGCCATAGGCGCCGGTGGCCTTGTCACGGTGACTTCGTCACTCGCTAATTTCTGTTATATATGAAAATCGAATTCTGTGCCCAGTCTTTTTTGAGATCGCTGAATTCTGTATTCCTTCTGCAACAAATCGTACTGAGGTTATACAAATGTCGAAATATTTCCCTGCCGCATTCATGGAGTGAAATGTTTTTTCTTCGTGCGTTGTTGTATCAAACGATTTAACACCCCTTGCTTTCTTTGGGTATTTACCAGTTTGGCCTTTTTTGGCATTCTGACTTTGCGAGATAGCTTGCAAATTTATAAGAGAATTATCAGTCTTATTATTATTAATATGATCAATCACAAGTCCATTCTCGATTAATCCGTTGAATACCTCAAATACCGCCCTATGAACATAGTACTTCTTCTTTCCGGCACCAAACATCAAATACCCCTGATTATTTTTCCATCCAACCGGCTTCTTCAGTCTGCGGTTTCTGACAATGCCGTCGCGAGATGCCTCGTAATTGACGAGCAAGGGGTGAGGTCTGAACTCTTGGTCCATTTATATAATAATACTACTTGTCTAATTTATTATTTGGTTTAATTATAAATCTTTCAACGTAGTCCTGGGGGGTTTTGATGACGAAGTCGGCGGTGGGGTCAATGACGGCGTTTTTAATTCGCTTGTCATAATAGCGTTTTAGTTCCCTGTATCGCTTTCCGCCACAATTAATACACAACTGCGATTTTCCTCTTACACCGACGTGGCAAACCAAGCACGGGAGGGGGCCAAGAGAACCATTACGAACGCTTTGTAAATGATACCCGCAGAATTCACCTCTACATGATTTATTGCACGGGGTTGTCGACCCAATCATCAACCATTTGCATTTATTCATTATACTATATTCTTTTATTTAAATACTTGTTTTAATTATATGGATGAGTTCGAGAGATTAGCAGCAATTAAGCCCTGGAAAAATATTAGGTTTAATCTCGATAGAGTCCTCAAGGACGTACCAAAAGCGTTAATAAACGATAGAACCCTGTTAAATAAAATACGCGATTGTATCAATGAATTCAAGCGTGATGGTGCATCTCATAGTTGGTCAACATTTTGAATTGATGGCGTTGTTGATGCTACCATGAACGACAACCGCGCAGCAACGATAATATCACAACTTGACGGTAAAAGGTATTTCTTCAGAGTAAAATTCATTGTCCGGGTGGAATCAGGTGATTGGATCATACGTGATAAATTTGAACCAGTTCTCAGCGACAAGAAAACAGTCATTGTTAGCCGCGACTCCAAGCCGGGGTTGTTAACCGGAATTGACAGACCATACTATGAACGAGCGTATCCTGAAACAGCAGTTGTTTATGGAATATACCCGCTAAATAAGAAACCTGATATCCGAAAACTGAAACCAATGAAACAGTCAACTGGGATAAATTGTGTAGCAGAACGAATAATAGAGCATTTTACAAATGCATGTCGAGGAAACAAATTGACTGATTTACGACGTAGCAAAATCAACCAGTGGGAACTAACCGTAAAAGAGCGTGGAGCAACCATCAGCGACATAGCGAGATTAGAAACATCGCTGAGATTTCCAATAACCGTTACAACGATAACCGGTGAAGTATTATACGAATCGAAGTATAAATCAAATGGGGCCCCAATCAAAATTATTGATCATAACGAACACGCATGGACGCCCGCGATCACAATATTTCCACGGGATAGAACAGTAAAGTATATCCCGGGGGAATTTTTGGAGAGGACGGTTTTCTCGCGGAGAGGAAACTATTTGATGCTATTGCTTGTTTGTGTAAAAACGACCCTGTATCAATGTGGTTACTTCGCAGCGCTGAAAACGATGCGGATACCTTTGATCAGTTTGTAAGACCAAACGGTGAATTATATCGCACTGAAGCATTTCACAACAGGATGAAAAAAACCGCCATGGAATTTGAAGAGCATAATGAACAACTGCTAACAAATTGTTTTACGATTCCATCGGTTGTAGCTCATGTTGCAGCAAGGAAAAATGCGTGGAGACCAACGCGCAAGGAATTTCTGCCGGATGTACAATCCAGTTGTTTGGAGTATTATCACGGTGGACTATGGAACACTGAATACAACCGCGACGCTGTGATCTCGGTTGATATGGTTGCCTGTTATCCAGCGAGTTTTCTCGGGTATGGATCCGCCGCTAAGTACTTTAGACGATTTGGACACCCCAGACATGAAATGACTCGTGTTGCTATTAATGGACCACTGCCTGATTTTGATTTAACCGGATTCGCTCGCATAGTATCATTTGAATTCGCAGCAGGACTTCATCGCTGTTGCTATATTTGGATCGGTAGACACATGACTGAAAAGAAGTGGCTGCCAATAGCGCTGCTACGGTATATGATTGATTGTAAAATGCTAATTTCGTTGATTGTCAGTGACGCGATTATATCATACCGGGCGCAGACTGAAGTCTGGTTACCAGAACCGGAGCGTCTAGATAGTATAATTGACGAATCCAAAAAACACATTGATGCCGACGAGGAATATATCATCGAATGGTCCAGGAGGATATTCAACCAACGAAACCGCGAGGCAAAAGATCTCGGTAGAAGAATAATTGGTAAGTTCACACAAGGTGGAAAAAACTGCGATTACAAACGATATTGCTCACGGCTGATTATAGATGACGCGGAATATGATTTCATAATCAAGGACGCAGTGGCGAAAAATAGATACGTGAACTGCAAAACAGCTTTCTTGTCCAATGGAACGAGGTTGGGTACAGTTGTTACCTACAGCGATGGAGACAGCCCGGCATATCCACATTTGAGGGCGTCTATGCTGGGTTATGCCGCTATCAATTTATTCTCGATGATAAATAGATTCCCCGATACCGCGGTTAGAGTAGCCGTTGATTCATTTTATATAGACGCGAAGTATAAGAAAAACGTAGCCGAGTTTACTAGTCCGGACGAGAGTTGGGGTACATGGAGAATTAAAAATGAAATACGACGCGATTATTCCCCGTCAGCAGATGTCACCGTTGAGAACGACTACTTACGCGGTGATAAATTGTCAGAATGGTCTGATGCACCACCGTGTTCTGATCCAATTTGTAGACACAAAACAGTTTATTTAAGCGGCTGTGGCGGGTCAGGAAAGACGACTCGGGCAATTGAATTATTTCGAACGCGGGCAAGTATAATCGTGCTTACACCGACCCATAGACTAGCGCGAGAGATAAAACAACGAAATGTTGACGCCGTTACTTATCACAGCTTTTTTCGATACAGCGGCGGTGAGTGGACTCCTGATCGAATGGGTGAAAAATTTATTCCTGAGGTTATCATCTGGGATGAGATATGTACTGTTTCGTTAGATGTTTTACAAATGTTTCTTGAGTGGTTGCTGCGCGCGAATACAGCGGTGATCATGTGTGGCGACCATGGCCAACCACCACCATTTGTCGGCGAGGGCCCACATGATTGGTTAAAGGGTTTTGTGGACTATTATGAAGAAACCGATACTGATTACCGAGCACTTGATGAACAACTGCGCGAGGTTAAAAAATTAATCAGATTACAGCCGGATAGAATTCAATGTGAAATAATTCGCGAGGTGATTCCGGAAACGCCGTTAAATGAATTCTGGGAAACATGGAGACCAAACGATTTGATTGTAGCGAGTAGAAAGATAGTCAGAGACACACTTCAGCGAAGGTTGTTTACGTTGCATAAGGAAAAGTTTCCAACGCGTCCAGTGCCGTTATGCTATAGACCCGCGGATACACGGCGGCAGAACATTGAAGTTGAAATTCCAGGCCTGACAGAAAAACAAATTCTCGTGCTGAATGGTATCGTGCTCGTTGATATCAGCGTCGTCGAGGACGCGCTACGTGCTGATAAATCCCCGTGGACGCTAGGATACGCAACAACAATACATTCCTCGCAGGGACTAACCATCACGGACACAATTGTTTGGATGGTTGATAATCGCATTGAATGGTCGAATCTAGTCTATCTTGCAGTGTCCCGAGTACGGAGAATAAATCAGCTTCGAAGAATTGTTGTTGACGAAGTCAGTGACGGAGTCACCAACGACAACGACATCATCGATGCAAGCGTCATTGATAGAAAACTCTCGGGTTACCGCCAACAGGATAAAAAAAAACAGCGGCGTTTTGATATTGATGCCGAATTAATAATTGCGTTACGACAACAACAGAATAATCACTGCGCGAGTTGCAATTGTATAATGAGTTGGCGTTATTCGGATAAAGACGCTCGCCAATTTACCGTGGACAGGATCGATAACAGTCTCGGTCATGTCAAAAACAATGTGAGGTTGACCTGTCTTGAGTGCAATAGACGCAACGGCGCTAGTTAAGACCACGCGGGGGTAATTGAGTATCGTTAGGTATCACTTGTAGTTGCTCGCGTGTAAATCCGCGCTGAGGAGCAGTTGAATCCAGTCTATAGATCGGTGGTCTACCAGTTGATCGTGTTATCGTTGATATGTTATGTGTGGTAACACTCCAAATAGGATCAGTAGCTCTTTTTTTACCGCCTTCAAGCTCTCCTGGTTCATATAGATATCTCACGGTAACATCGCCGAGAATCGGCTTGGAAACGCTATTTATTTTTGATCTTCCGGGTATATACTCGTATTTAATCGCGTCGCTGGGCTTCATGTTGATTGCTCGGGTAATCTCGTTATTTAACGCGGCAATTACGCCTGGCAACCTTTTGACCCATTCACGAGATCGTTTTTCTTGGATGAATTCCTTCGCGTATTGATACCCAAATAACCGTTCAGCAAGAGTCCGATTGAATCGTTCAACAATTGCCTGATCACGATGTAGCGCAGTATGACCTCGTCGTACCGCGACGCTATGATGTTTCAGCGTTGATAAAACAGCGCCGCGAAATTCACTACCAGGATCAACTTGCAATAGATTTGGCCAGCGCAGAGGACCTCTTCGATAAATCCGCTCAAACGCATCGGCTACTTCAGTTGCTGACTTTGTTTTTAACGGCTCCGCTTGTTTGTATCGACTCGCAACATCAACTACGGTTAGCGCGTATTTGTAACCGTTGTCATGCGGCAGAAATAGTATATCAGCCTGATGAACTTCATTAGGTACGATGACATCAAAGCGCGAGAAGTTGATTTGTTTAGGCGGTGGTAGATAGATTTGCCATATAGCCTGTTTGGACAACCAATTAGCCGCAGTGGCCCTCGTTACTTTTGCAGCGCTTGCAAGCTTACCAATTGCGACCTTTCCCTTCCAGTATCCTCTCGGAGAATAATAGATGGATTCCATATTGTTATTATAAACGCTAGCGTTTTCAATTACCAGCGCGAGAAGCTCCGCTTCCAATCATTAATTTACCTTTCATAGCCGATTTTACCAACCATGAAGCCAATTTTTCCTTGAAGGATTTATCAGAAATAGCATTTAACGCGTGAATTAATTTTACATCCGCGATATGACGCTGTTGCAAATCGCTACTTTTGTAAGCAACATCATGAGCATGACACGCCTTATCGATAGCGTTTATTGGGTACTCACCGGGTTTGGGCTGATTTTGATCATCGAGTCTGATATCTAATCGTGTTCCGGGGCCACAGTAGCTATATCCTGGGAGGTGCTTTTCTCCTGGATACTTTGCCCACGGTGTTCCCGGGAGTTTTGATAACCTGGCTGCGATGTCACCTCCTCGCTTTTTTTTAAAACATCCCCGGGTTTAATAGAAATAAATCTAAATTTCTTTGTACCGCATTGTACACACTTGCCAGTAAGCGCCGATCTGTTATTTCTTGTTGTGGCGGTTGTCATATCATTTGTGCCAGTACGCACTCTACACTTCACACAATATAGATCCATAATTTATGTATAGAGATATGAATATAATTGATTTTTCGGCGACTAAAACAAGAGAACCAGTTAAGCATGTTGCAGCGTTACCAAACTCGATCCGGATGATTATCATCGGACCATCTGGATCCGGCAAGACGCAATTGTTACTTAATTTAATAATGAGATGGATGAAGTGGGATAAGTTGTATTTGGTTGCTCCTAGCGTAGATGATCAACGATGCTACGAGGTGTTGAAAGATTTTAACGAGAATGCATCAGCGATCGCTGAAAAAACTGTTATTGAGTTTATTACAGATATCAATGATGCACCAGGTATCGATGATATTGATGGCGACGTTAACAATCTAGTCGTGTACGATGATGTTATGTTAGACAATCAAAAAAACCCAGCTAGGATATTTTCCAGAGGCAGGCATAAAAACACCGACGTGATATATGTCACTCAACGATACACTCAGATTCCAAAGGTAATCAGAGACAACTGTAATATTCTTGCTGTATTCAACGGCGTCGATACACACACGCTACGAAATATTTGGCAGACATGGTGCGGCGGTGACATGGACTTTAATGTTTTTCGAAACTTTTTTAGTCATGCTCAGTCGACCCCACATGGATTTGTAACGATAAATTTACATGACCCTCGGACACGATATCGTATCGGACTTGACCAAATATTCGGTTAAATTGTAAGATTATAAAGATCTTCATTGTAAATAGCCACTTAGCAGCAGAGGGGGCGATGACATCGACGCGGTCGTCGATGTGTTTACCGGACGCTGACGACGCTGGGGATCGGCGCGCAGAAGGTGTTAATTAAACCAAATGACGATTGGACGATCCCCCAACGACGACGTCGTTTTTTTTTTACCAGGCGCTGACGACACTAGATCGTTGAGTTGCAGAAAGTATTAATTAAGCCAAATGACGATTGGACAAAATGTCGGATTCGCCCCCTCTGCTGCTGAAACATATACCACAAGTACACTTGATAGTCATGAAACAGATACCACAAGTACTTGAAACAGATACCACAATTACACTTGATAGCCATGAAACAGATACCACAAGTACACTTCAAAGTCATGAAACAGATACCACAAGTTTACTTGATAGCCATGAAACAGATACCACAAGTACACTTGACAGTCATGAAACAGATACCACAAGGCCACTTCATAGTCATGAAACAGATACCACAAGTACACTTGATAGCCATGAAACAAATACCACAAGTACACTTCATAGTGATGAAACATATACCACAAGTACAGATGATAGTCATGAAACAGATACCACAAGTACACTTGACAGCCATGAAACAGATACCACAAGTACACTTGATAGCAATGAAACAGATACCACAAGTACACTTCAGTCATGAAACAGATACCACAAGTACACTTCATAGTCATGAAACAGATACCACAAGTACACTTGATAGTCATGAAACAGATACCACAAGTACACTTCATTGTGATGAAACATATGCCACAAACACACTTGATAGTCATGAAACAGATACCACAAGTACACTTGATAGCCATGAAACAGATACCACAAGTACACTTGATAGTCATGAAACAGATACCACAAGTACACTTCATTGTGATGAAACATATGCCACAAACACACTTGATAGTCATGAAACAGATACCACAAGTACACTTGATAGCCATGAAACAGATACCACAAGTACACTTGATAGCCAGGAAACACATACCACAAGTACACTTGATAGCCGTGAAATAGAGACCACAAGTACATTTCATAGCCATGAAACATATACCACAAGTACACTTCATAGTCATGAAACAGATACCACAAGTACACTTGATAGCCATGAAACAGATACCACAAGTACACTTCATAGACATGAAACAGATACCACAAGTACACTTGATAGTCATGAAACAAATGCCACAAGTACACTTGATAGCCATGAAACAGATACCACAAGTACACTTGATAGCCATGAAACAGATACCACAAGTACACTTGATAGTCATCAAACAGATACCACAAGTACACTTCATAGTGATGAAACATATACCACAAGTACACTTGATAGTCATGAAACAAACACCACAGGTACACTTGATAGTCATGAAACAGATACCACAAGTACATTTCATAGTCATGAAACAGATACCACAAGTACATTTCATAGCCATGAAACAGATACCACAAGTACACTTCATAGTCATGAAACAGATACCACAAGTACACTTGATGGTCATGAAACAGATACCACAGGTACACTTGATGGTCATGAAACAGATACCACAGGTACACTTAATAGTCATGAAACATATACCACAAGTACACTTGACAGTTATGAAACAGATACCACAAGTACACTTCATAGTGATGAAACATATGCCACAAACACACTTGATAGTCATGAAACAGATACCACAAGTACACTTGATAGCCATGAAACAGATACCACAAGTACACTTGATAGTCATGAAACAGATACCACAAGTACACTTCATTGTGATGAAACATATGCCACAAACACACTTGATAGTCATGAAACAGACACCACAAGTACATTTCATAGTCATGAAACAGATACCACAAGTACATTTCATAGCCATGAAACAGATACCACAAATACACTTGATAGCCATGAAACAGATACCACAAGCACACTTGATAGTCATGAAACGGATGCCACAATTTCTCTTGATAGCCATGAAACAGATACCAAAAGTACACCTGATAGCCATGAAACAGATACCACAAGTACACTTCATAGTCATGAAACAGATACCACAAGTACACTTCACAGTCATGAAACAGATGCCACAAGTACACTTCATAGTGATGAAACATATACCACAAGTACACATGATAGCCATGAAACAGATACCACAAGTACACTTGATAGCCATGAAACAGATACCACAAGTACACTTCATAGTCTCGAAACAGATACCACAAGTACACTTGATAGTCATGAAACAAATACCACAGGTACACTTGGTAGTCATGAAACAGATACCACAAGTACATTTCATAGTCATGAAACAGATACCACAAGTACATTTCATAGCCATGAAACAGATACCACAAGTACACTTCATGGTCATGAAACAAATACCACAAGTACACTTGATGGTCATGAAACAGATACCACAGGTACACTTGATAGTCATGAAACAGATTCCACTAGTACATTTCATAGTCATGAAACAGATACCACAAGTACATTTCATAGCCATGAAACAGATACCACAAGTACACTTCATAGTCATGAAACAGATACCACAAGTACACTTGATAGTCATGAAACAGATACCACAGGTACACTTGATAGCCATGAAACATATACCACAAGTACATTCCATAGCCATGAAACAGATTCCACAAGTACATTTCATAGCCATGAAACAGATACCACAAGTACACTTCATAGTAATGAAACAGATACCACAAGTACACTTGATAGTCATGAAACAGATACCACAAGTACACTTGATAGTCATGAAACAGATACCACAAGTACATCTCATAGCCATGAAACAGATACCACACGTACACTTGATAGTCATGAAACAGATACCACAAGTACACTTCATAGTCACAAAACAGATACCACAAGTACACTTGATTGTCATGAAACAGATGCCATAAGTACACTTCATACACTTCATATGCATGAAACAGATACCACGAGTACACTTCACAGCCATAAAACAGATACCATTAGTACACTTTACAACCATGAAACAGATATACAAGTACACTTTATAGCCATGAAACAGATACCTCAATTACACTTTATAGCCATGAAACAGATTCAACAAGTTCACTTCATAGTCATGAAACAGATACCACAAGTACACTTCATAGTCATGAAATAGATACCATCAAACAGATGCCGTCAAACAGATACCACAAGTACACTTCATACTCATGAAATAGATACCATGAAACAGATACCACAAGTATACTTCATAGTCATGAAATATATACCAAAGAGATACCCCAAGTACACTTGATAGCCATGAAATAGATAACATGATATAGATACCACAAGTACACTTCATAGTCATGAAATAGATACCATCAAACAGATACCATAAGTACACTTCATAGCCATGAAATAGATACCATAAAACAGATACCATAAGTACACTTTATAGTCATGAAATAGATACCATCAAACAGATACCACAAGTACACTTTATAGTCCTGAAATAGATACCATCAAACAGATACCACAAGTACACTTCATAGTCATGAAATAGATACCAAAGAGATACCCCAAGTACACTTGATAGCCATGAAATAGATAACATGATATAGATACCACAAGTACACTTCATAGTCATGAAATAGATACCATCAAACAGATACCACAAGTACACTTCATTGTCATGAAATAGATACCATCAAACAGATACCACAAGTACACTTCATAGCCATGAAACTGATAACACAAGTACACTTCACAGTTATGAAACAGATAGCACAAGTACACTTCACAGTCATGAAACAGATACCATAAGTACACTTCACAGTTATGAAACAGATAGCACAAGTACACTTAATAGTCATGAAACAGATACCATCAAACAGATAACACAAGTACACTTTATAGCCATAAAACAGATACCACATATACACTTCATAGCCATGAAACAGATACCATAAGTACACTTCATGGTCATTAAGTAGATACCACAAGTACACTCCATAGTCATGAGATAGATACCATCAAACAGATACCACAACTACACTTCATAGCCATGAAACAGATAGCACAAGTACACTTCGTAATCATGAAACAGATACCACAAGTACACTTCGTAATCATGAAACAGATACCACAAGTACACTTCTTAGTAGTCATGAAACAGATACCATCAAACAGATACCATAAGTACACTTTATAGTCATTAAGTAGATACCACAAGTACACTTCATAGTCATGAGATATATACCATCAAACAGATACCACAAGTACACTTCATAGCCATGAAACAGATAGCACAAGTACACTTCATAGCCATGAAACAGATACTATAAGTGCACTTCATAGTAACAGAATGCAGAAAGCGAGGTTAAGGGATCAAATAGGGTTCTATTTTAATGACTCACAATTTTTCTTTGACTTAGATTAAAAACGGAAAGAAACATATCTCATTTTAGATGTAAAATACAAAGTTTCCACTTTTGCCGATTCCATGTGTTTTATGCTTAATTTTTTCGGCTTCCAACACTCCGAGCTTATTAAATAAACTTAATCATTGAAGAAACGTTCCATTTGAACTTTAAATTGAGAGATATTTTGATCGTGCACTCTGCCATAACACCAGTAATAGTATGGTGTTGAATTGCAGTTTTTAAAAGTCATAAAACTTCTTCATCACTCCTTGTATTCAGAAGGAAACTTCAGTATAATATTAAAATATATACAGGCTTTCTGCCCAGTTACGACAGGATTTACTGTTTTGCTGGCGTAAATCGACAATAACGTCAAAATAACGTTGTCCAGAGAAGAAACATCGTTACGTAGAAGACTTTTCTGATATGGGAAATGCGCGTTCATCACAGATGATACGCATTTGGAATACATCACTGTTGGAAGGCTGTTTTGACCCGAGTAGCATCTATGCGTTAGTACATCCACCTTATGCATCAGTTCACTAGCACGTTGACTGGGTACCCACAAAATATGTCCTATCAGAGACTTAAATGCAAATTAAACCAACGAAAGAAGAACCAGATTGCGTTTGTAAGCATTAGAAGTTTCAACAATTTGTGCATAAGTAATTTTTTGCTTAAGTTAGTCAGTTCCGTTTTAAAGCGAGTTAGTTCTTTTTAAAGGTGAATCCTGGGATTTACCTAGGTTGTTTCTGCGTTTTTGTATCGGCAGTCCACTTTTTCTCCACATCCTTAATTCTATAATACTTCGTTTGTGTTTTAGATATACATCTTTGTGACAAGGTCGGTATGTTGGTTGCTGTATTCAACCATTTATCAGTCCACCATAGCGACGCTCACTCCTGTACAGACGAGGTCTTCTTTTCGTCTAGGGCCCCACTACTCAAGTTCTGTAGTGCACCAAGCAATAGCACGTGGAAACTGGGTCATTCGGTACGAAAACAAAATATATTTTACCGTTGCCACTTGTGTTACGAATCTTGGTCTTGAATTACGTAAAAAGATAAAACGAAAACCGCCAATTCAAGTAAAATCTAGAAGCAATTTATTTCTGTATAATACACAGTGAACATTGAAGAGATACTTACCATTTGCAAGAAGTCCATATTTTGTGGCAAATCTGATTTTAAAAACAGCTGAACAAAAATCTCGTCTGCTGATGGAAAATCTAGACCAAAATTCATCTTTGAATGCTTCAAGCATAACTATGGAGACTGATTATCTTGATCAGTACCTGCGTCTCTTTTGAAAGGAAATAATAAAACAATAGAAGCAAACACTTATACATATAAGTATATTGTTGTAAAGGACATTCATTTTATCAATTAAAAAAAAATGATGCAATTTTATAAATTGTATTGGTATTAAGGCCATAGGATACAAAGTTTCTAACTTATGAATCTCAGTGTGCAAACATAACAGAAAGTATTTCTTTCAGTACCGCTCATGAAAATGAGGTATTTTCTCAACGTTATAACACTAACTGCGTATCAACTGATGTGATTTACTTGATAACCTGTAAAACAAGTAGCAAACGTTATGTTGGACAAACACTTCAACAAGATTCTCAGAGAATGATTAATCATCGCTTTCATATAAAAAAAAAAATGATATCAGTAATCACTCTCTATTCGACTTTTCTTTCATGCCAATAGATAATGTGCCTGGTGACATGGTGATATGAATAGACTCATAAAAGAAACTTATTGGATTCATAAGTTAGATACTTTGTATCATAATGGCCTTAATGCCAATATACTATACAAAATTGTAAAACAAAAAGTTTCTTTTGCTTTTTCTTTAAAAATTGATAAATTGTATATCCTTTATAACAATATAATTATATGCATGACTGTTTGTCTCTATTTTATTCTATTATTTTACTGATTCAGGTTTCATTAGAGACTCGTGTCTCTTTTTGATCATGTCATATATATATTTATCACATAGTAGGTATAGTTTTCCTATCGTATGTGCAGTTTCATATTTTTTATATTACCACATGTTACAATATCACTTTATGTGATTCTGATTGGTCCAAATAAGCCCATCAAATTATTGTGCAATATCCTCTTTAATGATTGGCTGGGATCGTGGGAAAACATTTTTAACCCCACCTTCTGGAATATTTTGTTTTGAATGTACATTGTTGGCGGCCATTTTTGAACTTGACTCGCGAAAGGAAATTGAGGAAAAATTATTTCGGCTGTCTGAATATGGATATGCTACCCCCACAGGGGTTTGTTATGTCATGAATACCAATATCATAATGAGAAAAAAGGCGTAAAACTACAAGACAAGAACAACAATAAGAAGTAAAACTAAGGGTAGTGCTTATTTAATGGCGGGGTGGGGGAGTGTCGGTATATATGTAACATAGATATAGAATCCACCGTATAATCAAGCGTGGTTTAAATGTTAACTTACAGAAGTAGATAAACTCACCTCTGTTCACGGACGAATTTGAACATAAAGGGGTCTCTTAACTGATAGAACTTTATCCAACCACAGCTGATCTTTGCGCAGTGTATATGGGATGCACATCCGACTCAAAAAGAACTTTGTTTACGTTTTCTGTACAGTCTTGTTGCAGTCAAATACTGCATATATCCGGTGACAAATGCATTGCAGTAAATGTGGGAATTTCTGCATCCAGTAATCCTATTTCACATGAAAATCGCAACAATGTAATGTTTTGTTCTGAAAGGGACATTCTAGGGTAAACATGTACTCTAGGGCAACTGCGTTCTGTATCTAACAATGTGGCATCACATCGCATAGATCATTCTGTTTTGAAAAATGATTTTGCCGTTATAAAATGTTCTGTTTATTCGGATGGAAGATTTTTCTTTGGTTTATAGTTTGTAAAAAGGTAGAATCTCTTTTTACTAGTTCAACTTTGTGTTGGTCTATATTTTATGCACAACAAATGAAATGTGCACCGTGCGTCAGACATATGAAATTATTCGTTCTTCTTTCTATCTAAATACTTTCCACTGAAATAAAAACTATGTGATGAAAGAATCTCAAACGGTTAATGACATAATATTAAATTTATGAAACTCGTTGAATAATGTAAGCTTTTGATCGCCAAGGCTTGCAAAAGTTGGACATTATTCAACTCGTTTCATAAATTCAATATTATATCATTGCCCATTTGAGATCCTCTTTATAAAATTGTTATGATGATACATATCATTTATGAAATTACGTAAATGACATAATTATTTTACAAAATGTAGACGTCATCCGTTTCTTTCAGACCATTTTGTGCCTGAAGAAGCATCAATTAAATGCGAAACTAGTTGCACAGAATTATCGGCGTTTGTGTTGTTTTTTTTTTTATCCCAATTTTGAAAGGAAATGCATTATCTCCAAGAATGTAAAAAGCCTTAAAACACAACGATTTGTGCCAGGAACATGTCCTGTTTTCGAGAAAAAGTCTGCAAGCAAACTATCTTACAGCAGACTCCCCCCAACCAAGCTAGGTATCGATTGTGTGTGGAAAAAGAAATACACAAATAACCTGTGTTTCTTTTAAAAGTAGAATCACTTCTTCCAGGAATGTACAGCAGACTCTACATTGCATCTGAATATTGACTTCCTTGCAGTTTCATGCACAAGCGGATCAAAACATCATCGTACTGCCTTACTCAAAATATTTTCCCAAGCTTCAGTCAAAAACCTGTATACTTACTATCTTGAGTCCTGTTGGTAAACATACCGATGTATTTCTTGTTGTCCTTTCTTGTTCCTGGAACATCGAGAAATGTAATATCGATGGCAACAAGAGTTACAGAAACAAAACCCTGTACAGAATTGACGTATTCTGACACAAATTTACCAAGATCTGTATGTGGAGCAATATGTGCAGACTACAAGTTTTGTTTATGACGGTCCTGTATATTTCTTGGACTACCAGTCCTTGACAAAGTTAGGCTCTGACAGTAAGACTTTACTGTGCTCAGTTGTTTTATAGATATGTTTCCTTCTATTGCTGTAGATAATCGGGAGAGTTTACAAACACAGAGACTCGGCCTACCTTGATATATCTATGAGTAAGACGTTTGGCGTGCTTTTTCACAGTTTGAATGGTTAGGTCTATTTTCATGACCAGAATGTCCTAAATGGTAATATAGGCATGATTTATCAACTAGTGAAGCAACAAAATTGCAACACTGAATATTTTTGTTTGAAAATCAGAAACGCATCTAGATACAACTCGCATACACACCAGGGCATGTACATTATGACTGCGCCCGTCGGGTTAGTAATTATTGGGGCTAATTACTGAAAGAGATAAATTAACGTCAACTGACGTAAATGATGCAGTTTAATTAATGTGAACAAACGATTAAATATATTAGAACTTATTAGAACAATTAATTGTACCATGCACTAGCTCTACGGTTTGTTGAATTTATTTTATATGAATAACAAGGCAAAAAAAGAGGTAATTAATATATAGCATGTTGAACGGACACAATAATTAAGTTTGAACCATATCAGTCGTGATCTACACAAGTTGTACATGGTAGTTTAAGTAACTTATGATGATTCTGTAATGGATTTCCAGGTAACTGGAATGAGGTGTGAGGACAGAGTTATGTACACCCCGATCTCTATGTCCCATGATCAAACCGGACAGATTGAATATGGGGTCTACTTCGGATGTCATAACGGAACTATTGAGGTATTACAAGCAATTTATATAAGTTAATTGATTTTTATTCTATTTGTAAAAATGTACGAGAAGTTCAGTGGTTATTCTCGACGGTTTAATTGTCGCAAAGTGTAGCTTTGAAGTGAAGGGAAGCAGACTTTCAGCAAAAGACCTTTCATGCAATGATATATACCGGCTAAGCTGTGCACACGACGGAGCCAGAAATGGGATTTCCTCCCCTTCAAAAGAAAGCGCTGGCAAGGACCAGACCTAAATGAGTGATTATATACCTTACGTGCTATTAGAAAATCGTACTACGTTATTCTTACTGTGACACTTTTCAGTAATCTACGAGCCATTTTAAAATGGACATTTACTGTGACACTTTTCAGTAATCTAGGAGCCACTTTAAAGTGGATAAGTTTTGCCTTTCAACAAGCTATTACAACTATATGGTATTAGATATCTGACAAGTTATGGGACAGAAAATTTCAAAATGTTGTTAAGTTTTGTAACAGTGTCAAGTTCATTCCAGGTCACGCGTATTTTCAACATTGTGTAACGCTACAGATACATTGTCGCGCCAATGCGAAAATGCCAAATTATATTCTATAAGCGTGTAATTACACTTAATGACTAAAATGTCTCCTACTTGTATTTGAAAGAAAAAATGCTAGCCTCTCAACAACTTTCACCAAAGTTTGTGAACAATTTAACCAAATTTCCATGTCAAGATCGGAAGATTATTACATCATCACCACAATTAGTTTACGACTCATTAGCTTGTTTTCCTGAAAGTATGTGTTTTGCTAATAGATAACAGTAGCATGCATTGTGTGAAAGTTGGTGGGAATCGGCGCATTTACGAGAAGTATATATTTATAATATAACTCAGAAATATTTTTCTTGTGAAAAGTATCGGCATAGGTATAAATATATCTGCTGGTGTCTTCTCTTCTGGCGTGAGAATTATCAACAAATCTGCAATATTGAGAATAATGGATCTTGGAGAGAAAATAACTGTGGCAGTACGATGAATCAGAATTTATTTTTACATTCTCTGGCCCTTTACCTGTCACGGGTCTTAATTCGAAGAAATGTGGCAACTTGTTGGAAAAGAGACTTTCTTCACATTAAAATGATCTTAGATAACCTTAAGTGTAGCTGTAAATGTGAACACCATTAGGAAGTTAACGGCTAATTGTGAAACAGAATTATCTGGATTTAGTTACAAACCTGGTCTCCAAATTAGCTTTTATTTAAAGGACAGTTATTGCAAGAGCTTTATATCAAGTGTCTCAACACTGAACATGTTCATCATTTCGATTCATCCTAATGTCATGTTTGCGTTGAGTACATGTGTAAAAAAATTACTAAATCTGATGCCCTTGCTACAATGAATGCACTGATAAGAAGATAGAGGAAAATATGCAAATGAAATCGATAAATCACGCGCGCCAAAGAGCTGTTGAGCATCAGAACTTGTTATGGTTAGATTATGCACACTGATTTATTCTGAAGGAGCGAATCTGCATGTACTCGCCCCAAGTCTATGGATGCGGGCCAATATATCGTTTCAAATTAATGAAAGCTTTTTCATTGGAAAAGATGTTTCCTCGTATGTAAGCACAGTGTTATTATAATGTATTCTCTTTAATACTGACAAAAATAATAGAAACTCGGTCGTTATATAATTGCAGGTTGTGAGCCAAAACTGTACAAGTCCACTTAAGATTCATCATGTACTCGAAGCTGATGCTACCGAATTTCGATTTCTCACCTGGTAGTGAAATATTACATCTAATGTAAATATCACAGATAGTCAAATGATAACCTTGCGTGGTATTACGTGACAGGTTTGTTTAACATTTTGAAGATATTAATATTGGGTGTGTCTTTAATTATCGAAACCCACAGCATTTGGCGTACTTCCTGTAAACAATATATAAACATGCAAATGTCAATAAATGTGAGCCTCAACCGTTTTCACTGTCTTAATTTATTTTTTCTCTCTTTCTCCCTCCCTCTCTCTCTCTCTCTTTCCTGTCCCCCCCCCCCCGTTTCGCGCCACATTTTAACATTTTAAATTCGATTAGTAGTGTCATAGTACCAGTTTGTATTATGTTACTGATCTAAGTCATATACTTTTGCCCCACATGACTTTTCCTCATACCACACCAAATCATACGCGTATGAATGCGAAACTGCTGATTGTGATCCGTGAATCTACCAACAGACGCTCATGCAAAAAGATAGTTATGTGAGATACAAGACAGGAACGTCGATCAGTAACAAACAAATGTTGCTCTTATAACAGTACTTATGATCATGCAACTGCAAAGCACGGGTGGAATATTTATAATCCTAGTAGCGATTCAAGCGTTGATAGCGACTGCCGCACCGGCGATAGCAAACGTGGCCGTGTTATGGGATGTAACTGAATTCAGAATGGCTTTGGCAAACAAATCATGGCTTTTTGTCGCGTAAACGAACGAAAGAAGAAAATACCTTCAATTACCAGGGACAAGTCGCAAGACATTATTGGACCGAGGTCTACTATTACACGCGTCCGTTAACCAATCTTGATTACTCAGGATAACATAATTGGTCAAGCATTTCTGTGTTGTTTTTAGGTGTAATGAACCAACGATTCGGGTCCAGTCGAAAATGAGTTTGATTTTGGACAAGGTCAGCTGCACAATTACAATTTGCGCATAATCCATAGCATATAGGGAAGTTTAAAGAAAGACTAAATGACAATGCAAATTAAATATACATAATACTATTTATGAACCAGACACTGCGCTGATGTGGAACTGAACAGGTTTGCCACCAAAGCCGATTTAGTTGAGTTTACCAGCCTGTTTACTAATCATGTTGAACCGGTGAGCTTGTGATACGAGAAGATCAAACAAGCAAACTTAAAACGTCTTGAATGGACATTCGAGATATTGTTGTGAGGCTGAGAGGTACTGTCGCGCAAAACCTAGCCGTGATAAGTCAGGTGGGAGTAAATCAAAGACTATGGTATATTGACTGCGTTTATTAAGGACTACATCTTCACAAATACGGTGTCGAAAGTTTTAAAAAAGAGAGCCTGGCGATGACATGAGTGAAGACTTTATCATGAGTGGAAACAGTATTCAACTCATGCAGGAGTCAATTCATGGTGATGATGCTGCGACAAAACACTATGTGGACATACAGTTCAGTGAAATCAGATGGACGAATAAATTGAATGGATTTTTGATGCTAGTGTACTGTGAATATCTACTGTAACAAATATATATATTGTTCGGTTTTATCCTAGTAGTGATTTATTGCCGACAGATCAGGATAGTATTTCTTTATTTTGTACGAGTCTACTGACAATGGGGATCTATCACTTTAGTTTTTACGAGTCTACTGACAGTGGGGATTTGTCACTTTATTTTGTACGAGTCTACTGACAATGGGGATCTATCACTTTATTTTGTACGAGTCTACTAACAATGGGGATGTATCACTTTATTTTGTACGAGTCTACTGACAATGGGGATCTATCACATTATTTTGTACGAGTCTACTGACAATGGGGATCTATCACTTTATTTTGTACGAGTCTATTGACAGTGGGGATGTATCACTTTATTTTGTACGAGTCTACTGACAATGGGGATCTATCACTTTATTTTGTACGAGTCTACTGACAATGGGGATCTTTCACTAATCAGCTACTGGATGAAAAACAATTATTGTAAGATCCTAATGTTTAAGCCTAGAAAAGACCAATGAAACTATACATTTAATCAATGAAGTGCTAATAATGTCTTTGATGTTTGTGTTTATGATTAGATTTAATAGTGCATATAAGTAAGAGATTCTGATCGCGGTTATAAGTCTGAGGAATCTGCTGACGGTGCTGACCATTGATGCCAGTATTGATAAGGATTTTGTTCCACTGATTCATATCTACGTAAAACTTTGGAACCATCCATATCAGAGGCGTAGCTGGGGGGGGGAGGGGGGGCAAGGGGGGTACATATGTCCCCGGGCGCCAATGTACAGGGGCGCCAAAATGAGGCTTACAACGTTACATTATAATAAGTAAACAAGGGTAATATTCAAAAATGTGATTAAACGGGGAGGGGGCTGGGGCGCCAATTTTATAGTTCGTCCTCGGGCGCAAAATATCATAGCTACGCCTTTGATCCATACTGCGCCGATATCAAGGCGAAGCCGGATTGGAATCGTTGATTGAGCACGTGAAAATGTACTCAAACGACGTAGTCTAGAACTAAAGTTACTGCGCAAACTGAAATGGGTGAGACGGTGTTTTCACTCAACAGGGCTGATGTAGTTCTTAGTTTTCAGTAAGCTCTGGATCCTTCCATAAGGGCATATCCCACCTTTTCTTTTGACATTTGCATATCCCATCTTTTCTTCTAACATTTGCATATCCCACCTTTTCTTTTGACATTAGCATACATTGGAAGCAGAAGTAGTAATAGCAGTAGTAGTATTACCGAAGTGTACACTATGTCTAAATATATAGTGTGCTTCGGTAATACTGCTACTACTCTGTGTGTGTGTGTGTGTGTGTGTGTGTGTGTGTGTGTGTAACCTAAGTGTTCTATCTAATCCCGAAGCACATGCATACCACCTAAGTCTAATCATTAGCTATCCTGTATATCAGCCATGACTAACAAAGAATATAAAAAGGGGAGTATTACGGTGGAAACTGAGGGGCATCGTGGGGATGCATTAGACATAAAAAATGTGCATCCTCAGAGAATTTCATGTGTATTTGATGCGGAAGCTCACATCCCTGAAAGCCTTCAATGTGATCCCTGGACAGGCACATAATTCTGTCTAAGTGGCTTTCAAACTTGAAAAGGTGTTTTTTTTAACACTAAATCGTTACTCATGATCATCAGACTGGGGTTCTGTATATGAACATTTTTTCAAAGACAAACTGGTCTAATCTAGTTTACAGGCATTTTAATCAACCTTGTATGTAAGGTGCAGTCCAACCAATGCTCTACAATTCTGACTTTTTCCAAGTCCTACATTTAAGACCTTGACACTGATGTTTATGTTATGGGCGTCAGGGTCTTACTGTCTAACTAACATCACTGTGTATAGTGTTTTTACATCAACTAACATTGTAAAGAAAGTCAAAGACTTTACTTACTCTGATGTCTTTTCTCTAATAAATACCAATTCTCTCAAAAGAAATGGACCTGTTTTCAAATTTTGTTGGCCAACATTTCAGTTGATTAGGAAAGCGATGAAAGTCATGAATGCCAAAATCGGGTTGAGTTGAAATATTATTCTCTAATGAAACGAATTAAAATATATTTTATCTATTGGAACTGTAAGCAATGTTTTGTTTCCTTTAAAAAACATATCCCCCCACATTAACATATTTCAGCATGCCTCGACTACCGTCACATGTCAGCAAATTCAAATGTATGCCTATCAAACATGAAAAAGTGTCCAACTGTTAGTGTCAGATTTTGATTCCACCAGGATAAACACAGAACAGTAAGTATATTCATTACATAGCAATTTGTGAAAGAGTGTTGATATGGGCTGGCAAGTGTGTGAGATATTCCTGTAACTTTGGCTACTTGTTCCGATCTTAACCAACATCGGAACACGCTAAAGACGACCGTTATTTGGGTAGTGTGTGTTTGTGATTTGGATTTTTAACAAAGCTTTAACAATTTTTCAGTCACATCGCTACGATGTCTGCAGTGTTACAGTTTGTATGTGATGATGTCCCACCCAGTCACATGAACCTGACATATACACTAATACACATAAATACACAGACACACACAGACATAAATACATACGTATATACATACACACATACATATATATATATACATAGAGATATATACATATATACATAGAGATATATACATACATATACATATAAATATATAAATACATATATATATATATATATATATATACACACATACATATACACACAATCATATACACACACATACCCCCGACACACATACATATACACACAATCATATACACACACATACCCCCGATACACATACACACATACATATACACAAATCATATACACACACACATACCCCCTGACACACACACACACCCCGACACACACACACACATACACACATACATACATACATGCACACATGTACACATACATGCACACATACATACATGCACACATACATACGCATGCACACATACATACATACGCATGCACACATACATACATGCACACGCATGCACACATACATACATGCACACATACATACATACATACGCATGCACATACATATATATATATATATATATATATATATATATATATATATATATATATATATATATATATATATACACACACACAAGAATATTTGGAACATGTGTATGAAACTAACCTTCTGCATCTTCATGCAAATATCCATTTTCACTCTACACTTACGATGCCTTGGCTTTTGTTAGTCCAAAACCATGAATGTTAGGATGGAATGGTTTCAGTGTAATAAAAAGTTGTGACCTGGCACCACGTCAACCCATTCACTTACAATGATAATTCAACACTTCGTCTTTTCATGCTTTTGAATTTTGCTTTAACATTTTTAATTACTTGCACAAAAAGAAAAAAGTAGATGTGGGGCCAGTTAGTCAATACTGGGCAATCGGAGTGTCTAGTATTGTCCAGTTCTTGCCAACGAGGAGGCCGCCCCACGTGAAGAGCCACACGTGATGAAAACTTGTCATTCTAATTATGGATATAATAAAGTGTCCTGTAATTAGATTACACGTTCATCTCATGTTTTAGTCTCATCAGACCAGTCTATAAATCTATAAAGACAATGATGCCGTCACACTTGACTATTATGAAACCTTAAAAACCTCAGTAAGGCAATTTTGTTCAGAAGTTGGACCAGTTTTTGGCATAAATAAGATATTTACTGTTAGTGCCATGCTGAAAACATTTAAAAGTCTAGAAGTCTCATTTAAGACTGTTGAAGCAATGGTATTGTTTCGTTGAACTTAAATTACCTCCAATGCAGTTTCACACACTGAAGTTTCAGAACCCTTTGAAGCTCAAAAGCTTCTAGATATCTCCTGATGTAGTCCTTAAGAAAACAAAACAAAACTTTGACTGTGGAAATGGCAATATTCTTTCCGCCATGTGAATATATTCAAATCAATACATGATGTCCATAAATGCAGTTATTGCCCTTCCTGTTTTTTCCCCCATGAATCTTCTGCAGTGGTAAAACTTATGTCACTTGTTGGAAGCAAGTTTTAAAAATAGTAATAAACAGATCAATCATGGAGACATTTTGCATCGCCGAATACGCACAATCTAACGCATCTGAGATGCTCTGGACAAGGTAATCTGGTTTCTTAATTCCACTGACTATCATGAACCCAAGATATGAATCAAACAATGACAAGTCATAATTCTGATCTGACTGCAAACAAGTTGTATTTTAAGGGTTATTTCTGTAAGATTTGTGGTGAAATCGAAGGGCTGACAGGTCTGTTTCATATGAACATAACATTTGTTTTCATTAATCATTTTTGTAGCAATTATCCACGTATGAAATATATATTTTTAACTATACAGACTATCTAAGCATCAGTGTAAATAAATGCAGAGGACACAAGTATTAACACAAACTAAAATGTTTTCATCACGTGTCCCATTTCAGGCTCAAAATAGGACTGAAATGGGGGGGGATATTTTTTTGTGATATAAATATAATGTACCATGTATTTTAAATATTAACTATTAGCATCAGTAATATTCAACAAAAGGTCATTAGTGTTTTATTGGCCAGTCAACATACATGGCAAGGCAAACATAGCAAGCAAGGCGCATAAAGAACGTACAAGGCAAAGTGATATGGCAGAACAATTCACTATTTATTGATATCTAGAATATGGCGCAGGTAATTAGAATAGCTTGTTCATGGAAGCACTTATTATTCTGTGAATATTATAAAATATCTTCCATATCCTGTTATGCAGTCAATTTAAATATAATTAGCTCTTTGAATAATATAAACTAACCGTGTTTATAATATGTTAGCATAGTGAAAGTTGCAAGCAACGCAATATACGGCTTCTGAAAACATTTGAAACTGTCCCTTGCAAGAAAAGTGCGCTCATGTCATACACATGAAAATGTTATAAATTGGTTAATACCAGCAATAAAATCTGAATTCTAAAATTAAACTGACAACAAAAAATGTGACACATAAAAACCATGTCCTTTGCAATAAGTAAGCACATTTGTTCTAGAAATCTAAGAGGTTAATCTGGCATCCTCTATAAGGAAGGGAATACTTTGAGGAAGGGAAAACTTTGAGATAGGGGAATACTTTGAGGGAATCTTACAAACATCAAGATTTTTAATCCAGATTATATATATATATATATATATATATATATATATATATATATATATATATATATATATATATATATATACATATCTATACACATATAATAATAATAATAATAGTATAACAATGCACATTATACGAAGATAGCAATAATTACTTATCGACATAATCGGCAAAAAATGATATTGTTACAAATATATTTACACATATATTCACATATACATACACATATATACACATATGTTTGTTTGTGATTTGCATTTTTAACGTAGCTTTAACAATTTTTCAGTCATACCGCTACGATGTAGTGATGTATAGCATTGGGGCATAATGCCGCATACATGTAGCATGATGTCCCAACTAGTCACATTATCCTGACACCAGGCCGACCAGACCTACCACAAACATCTTAATGCAAAGCGCATAGCGAGGCAGCTGTTGAGTACCGTTTCGTAAGTTTTGGTATCACTCGACCAAGTAGCCACCCACGACCTCCCGATTCACAGGTGAATTCTAAAACCACTGGGCCTTTAGAGTAGTATATACACATCTTTAAATATATTCACTGTTTACATATATTCCATATATACATATACATAAACACACATACATATGACGCACCGTGTCATACTGAACCAACGCGAGGTCACACAAGGCTAGGGTTTACAAGGCAAGGCATTAGCAAAGACTATGCAAAGGAAGGCTACGCAAGGCTAAGCTAAACAATTCAAGGCAATGTATTAAGCAAGGACTACGCAATGTGATTCATGACAAAATGTGAACACGATTAAAGTTAAAATTTGACAATGCAAGGCTAGGCTAAACAACACAACGCAAGGTATTAGGCAATGGGTACGCAAGGATATTCTCGGCGAAAATGAGAACAATTAAAGACATGATGGCCTCATGACGCAGTGTGAGGCTATACAAGGCTAGGATAATAACGCCATACAAGGCATTAGGAAGGACTATGCAATGTGAGGCGTGGCAAAATAAAACACGATAAAAAACAATATGACGCAAATGACGCAGGATTTGGCTAAGCAAAGCTAGCCTAAAAAACGCAACACACGCCATTAGGTGATTCAAGGCAAAATGAGAACACGATTAAAGACAAAGTAACGTCACGAAGCAACGTGAGGCTATGCAAGGCTAGGATAATTATGCAAGGCAAGGCATTGGGCAAGGACTATACTAGGTCAGGCATGGCAAAACAAGAACACAATAAAATACAAAGTAGCCAAATGACGCAACATTTGGCTACACAAGGCTAGACTAAACAACGCAACCCAAGGAATTAAACAAGGGCTACGGAAGATGATTCAGGGCAAAATGAGAAAACTATTTAAGACAAGATGGCCTCACGACGCAACGTGAGGCAGTGCAAGCATATGCTAATAACGCAAGGCAATGCATTGCGCAACGACTATGCATGGCAAAATTAAAATACGAAAACGACAACGTAGAAAAATTACGTAATATTTGGCCATGCAAGCCTAAGGTAAGCAAGGCAACGCGAGGAATTAGGTATGGGCTATGCAAGATGATTCATGGCAAAATGGGAACACGTTGAAAGACAGGGTGGCCTCACGCCGAGACGTGTGGCTATGCAATGTTAGGCGAATAAGGCAAGACGAGGCAATAGGCAAGAACTTTGCATGACAAAATAAGAACATTATAAAAGACAAGGTAGCCAAATGACGCCACATTTGACAACGCAAGGCTTAGCTAAACAACGCAATGCAAGCAATTACTCATTGGCTACGCAAGATGATTCACGGCAAAATAAAAACGTTATTACAGACAAGTTGACTCACCACGCAACGTGAAGCAATGCAAGGCTAGGAGAATAAGGCATAACACGGCGTTGTCCAATATTATAAATATCAATACACACACACATATATATTAATCTATACTTAGCTAAACACATACACGTATATATACACATATAATAATAATAATAATAATAATGCAAATAGTGCTTCATTTATAGAGGGTGACTGATTAATCAAGGACTATTCTCCCTTGAGGCCCTCTTAGCGAGAGTATAACAATGTACATTATATGCAGATAGAAATCATTCCTTATCAGCATATTCGGCAAAAAGTGATATTGGTACAAATGTATTTACACACATATATATACACATGTACATACACACATATATATATATACATATATATACAATTAATACATTACATATATATACAAATATATTTGTGTGTCATTCATGATTTTTAACATAGCTTTTAAAAAAATTCAGTCACGTCGCTACGATATCTGCAGAGTGACAGTTTATAGTGATGTCTAGCATTGCGACATCATGCCGCATACGTGTAGCATGATGTCCCATCTAGTCACATTATCCTGACTCTAGGCAGACCAGACTTAACACTAACCTCTTAATGAAGAGCGCAGAGCGAGGCAGCTGTTAGTACCATTTTCGTAAGTCTTTGGTATCAATCGACCAAGGAGCCACCCACGACCCCCGCTTCCGAGGCGGATGCTCAAGCCACTAGGCCTTGAAAGCAGTATATACACATCTTTAAATATATTCACTGTTTACATATACCCTATATATACAAATACATATACACACATACATATTACGTACGGTGTCATATTAAAGCAACGTGAGGTCAGACAAGGATAAGGTATACAAGGCAAGGCATTAGCAAAGACTAGGCAAAACAACGCAAGGCAAGGTATTAAGCAAGGACTACACAATGTGATTCATGACAAAATGAGAACACGATTAAATTCAAAATTTGACTATGCAAGGCTAGGCTAAACAACACAACGCATGGTATTAGGCAATGCGTACCCAAGGATATTCTCGGCGAAAATGAGAACAATTAAAGACATGATGGCCTCATGACGCAATGTGAGGCTATACAAGGCTAGGATAATAACGCAATACAAGGCATTAGGAACGACTATGCAATGTGAGGCGGGGCAAAATAAAACACGATAAAAGACAATATGACGCAAATGACGCAAGATTTGGCTAAGCAAAGCAAGCCTAAAAAAACGCAGCGCACGCCATTAGGTGATTCACCGCGAGATGAGAATACGATTGAAGACAAAGTCGCCCCACGACGCAACGTGAGGCTATGCAAAGCTAGGATAATTATGCAAGGCAAGGCATTGGGCAAGGACTATATTAGGTCAGGCATGGCAAAACAAGAACACGATAAAATGCAAAGTAGCCAAATGACGCAACATTTGGCTACACAAGGCTAGACTAAACAACGCAACGCAAGGAATTATACAAGGCCAACGGAAGATGATTCAGGGCAAAATGAGAAAACGATTTAAGACAAGATGGCCTCACGACGCAACGTGAGGCAGTGCAAGGCTATGCTAATAACGCAAGGCAATGCATTACGCAACGACTATGCATGGCAAAATTAAAACTCAAGAACGACAACGTAGAAAAATTTCGCAATATTTGGCCATGCAAGCCTAAGGTAAACAACGCAACGCGAAGAACTAGGTATGGGCTACGCAACATGGTTCATGGCAAAATGGAAACACGTTTAAAGACAGGGTGGCCTCAAGCCGAGACGTGTGGCTATGCAATGTTAGGCTAATAAGGCAAGGCGAAGCAATAGGCAAGAACTATGCATGATAAAATAAGAACACGATAAAAAGACAAGGTAGCCAAAGACGCCACATTTCACAACGCAAGGCTTAACTAAACAACGCAATGCAAGCAATTACGCATTGGCTACGCAAGACGATTCACGGCAAAATAAGAACGTTATTACAGACAAGTTGACTCACCACACAACGTGAAGCAATGCAAGGCTAGGCGAATAAGGCATGACACGGCATTGGGCAATATTATAAATATCAATACACACACATATATATAAATCTATACTTAGCTAAACACATACACATATATATACACATATAATAATAATAATGATAATAATAATAATGCAAATAATGCTTCATTTATAGAGGGTGACTGATTAATCAAGGACTATTCTCCCTTGAGGCCCTCTTAAGGAGAGTATAACAATGTACATTATATGCAGATAGAAATCATTCCTTATCAGCATATTCGGCAAAAAGTGATATTGGTACAAATGTATTTACACACATATATATACACATATACATACACACATTTATATATATATATATATATATATATATATATATATATATATATATATATATATATATATATATATATATATATATATATATATATATTTGTGTGTCATTTTCGACTTTTAACATGGCTTTTAAAAAAATTCAGTCACGTCGCTACGATATCTGCAGTGTGACAGTTTATAGTGATGTCTAGCATTGCGACATCATGCCGCATACGTGTAGCATGATGTCCCATCTAGTCACATTATCCTGACTCTAGGCAGACCAGACTTAACACTAACCTCTTAATGAAGAGCGCAGAGCGAGGCAACTGTTAGTACCATTTTCGTAAGTCTTTGGTATCAATCGACCAAGGAGCCACCCACGACCCCCGCTTCCGAGGCGGATGCTCAAGCCACTAGGCCTTGAAAGCAGTATATACACATCTTTAAATATATTCACTGTTTACATATACCCTATATATACAAATACATATACACACATATATATGACGTACGGTGTCATATTAAAGCAACGTGAGGTCACACAAGGATAAGGTATACAAGGCAAGGCATTAGCAAAGACTATGCAAGGCAATGCTACGCAAGGCTAGGCAAAACAACGCAAGGTAAGGTATTAAGCAAGGACTACGCAATGTGATTCTGACAAAATGAGAACACGATTAAAGTCAAAATTTGAGTATGCAAGGCTAGGCTAAACAACACAACGCAGGGTATTAGGCAATGGGTACGCAAGGATATTCTCGGCGAAAATGAGAACAGTTAAATACATGATGGCCTCATAACGCAATGTGAGGTTATACAAGGCTAGGATAATAACGCAATACAAGGCATTAGGAAGGACTATGCAATGTGAGGCGGGGCAAAATAAAACACGATAAAAGACAATATGACGCAAATGACGCAAGATTTGGCTAAGCAAAGCTAGCCTAAGAAAGGGAACGCACGCCATTAGGTGATTCACGGCAAAATGAGAACACGATTAAATACAAAGTAGCGTCACGAAGCAACGTGAGGCTATGCAAGGCTAGGCTAATTACGCAAGGCAAGGCAGTGGGTTAGGACTGTACAAGGTGAGGCATGGCAAAACAAGAACACGATAAAAGATAAAGTAGCCAAATGACGCAATATTTGGCTACGCAAGGCTAGACTAAACAGCGCAAGGCAAGGATTTAGACAAGAGCTAGCAAGACGATTCAGGTTAAAATGAGAACACGATTTAAGACAAGATTGCATCACGACGCAACGTCAGGCAATGCAAGGCTTGGCTAATAACGCAAGGCATAGCAAAGGGCTAGGACTATGCAAGGTGAGGCATGGCAAAATTAAAATGCGAAAACGACAACGTAGCCTAATTCCGCAATATTTGGCCCTGCAAGTCTAAGTAAACAACGCAACGATATTCTCGACGAAAATGAGAACAATTAAAGACACGATGGCCTCATGACGCAATGTGAGGCTATACAAGGCTAGGATAATAACGCAATACAAGACATTAGGAGGGGCTCTGTAATGTTAGACATGGGAAGACAAAACACGATAAAAGACAATATGACGCAAATGACGCAGGATTTGGCTAAGCAAACTTAGCCTAGAAACGCAACTCACGCCATTAGGTGATTCACCGCGAGATGAGAATACGATTGAAGACAAAGTCGCCCCACGACGCAACGTGAGGCTATGCAAAGCTAGGATAATTATGCAAGGCAAAGCATTGGGCAAGGACTATACTAGGTCAGGCATGGCAAAACAAGAACACGATAAAAAAACAAAGTAGCCAAATGACGCAACAATTGGCTACACAAGGCTAGACTAAACAATGCAACGCAAGGAATTATACAAGGCCAACGGAAGATGATTCATGACAAAATGAGAAAACTGTTTAAGACAAGATGGCCTCACGACGCAACGTGAGGCAGTGCAAGGCTATTCTAATAACGCAAGGCAATGCATTGCGCAACGACTACGCATGGCAAAATTAAAACTCACGAACGACAACGTAGAAAAATTACGCAATATTTGGCCATGCAAGCCTAAGGTAAACAAGGCAACGTGAGGATTTAGGTATGGGCAACGCAAAATGATTCATGGCAAAATGGGAACACGTTTCAAGATAGGGTGGCCTCAAGCCGAGACGAGTGGCTATGTAATGTTAGGCTAATAAGGCAAGGCGAGGCAATAGGCAAGAACTATGCATGACAAAATAAGAACATGATAAAGAGACAAGGTAGCCAAATGACGCCACATTTGACAACGCAAGGCTTAGCTAAACAACGCAATGCAAGCAATTACGCATTGCCTACGCAAGATGATTCACGGCAAAATAAAAACGTTATTACAGACAAGTTGACTCACTAAGCAACGTGAAGCAATGCAAGGCTAGGCGAATAAGGTATGACACGGCATTGGGCAATATTATAAATATCAGTACACACACATATATATAAATCTATACTTAGCTAAACACATACACATATATATATACACATATAATAATAATAATAATAATAATAATAATGATAATAATAATAATGCAAATAGTGCTTAATTTATAGAGGGTGACTGATTAATCAAGGACTATTCTCCCTTGAGGCCCTCTTAAGGAGAGTATAATAATGCAAATAATATGCAGATAGAAATAATTCCTTATCAGCATATTCGGCAAAAAGTGATATTGGTACAAATGTATTTACACACATATATACACATATACATACACACCTTTATATATATATATATATATATATATATATATATATATATATATATATATATATATATATATATATATATATATATTAATACATTACATATATATACAAATATATTTGTGCGTCACTTTCGATTTTTAACATAGCTTTTTAAAAAATTCAGTCACGTCGCTACGATACCATTTTCGTAAGTCTTTGGTATCAATCGACCAAGGAGCCACCCACGACCTCCCGCTTCCGAGGCGGATGCTCAAGCCACTAGGCCTTGAAAGCAGTATATACACATCTTTAAATATATTCACTGTTTACATATACCCTATATATACAAATACATATACACACATATATATGACGTACGGTGTCATATTAAAGCAACGTGAGGTCACACAAGGATAAGGTATACAAGGCAAGGCATTAGCAAAGACTATGCAAGGCAATGCTACGCAAGGCTAGGCAAAACAACGCAAGGCAAGGTATTAAGCAAGGACTACGCAATGTGATTCTGACAAAATGAGAACACGATTAAATTCAAAATCTGACTATGCAAGGCTAGGCTAAACAACACAATGTAAGGTATTAGGCAATGGGTACGCAAGGCTATTCTCGGCGAAAATGAGAACAATTAAAGACATGATGGCCTCATGACGCAATGTGAGGCTATACAAGGCTAGGATACTATCGGAATACAAGGCATTAGGAACGACTATGCAATGTGAGGCGGGGCAAAATAAAACACGATAAAAGACAATATGACGTAAATGACCCAAAATTTGGCTAAGCAAAGCTAGCCTAAAAAACGCAACGCACGCCATTAGGTGATTCACGGCAAAATGAGAACACGACTAGACTAAACAGCGCAAGGCAAGGATTTAGACAAGAGCTACGCAAGACGATTCAGGTTAAAATGAGAACACGATTTAAGACAAGATTGCATCACGACACAACGTCAGGCAATGCAAGGCTTGGCTAATAACGCAAGGCATAGCAAAGGACTAGGACTATGCAAAGTGAGGCATGGCAAAATTAAAATACGAAAACGACAACGTAGCCTAATTCCGCAGTATCTGGCCCTGCAAGTCTAAGCTAAACAACGCAACGCTATTCTCGACGAAAATGAGAACAATTAAAAACATGATGGCCTCATGACGCAATGTGAGGCTATACAAGGCTAGGATAATAACACAATACAAGACATTAGGAGGGGCTATGCAATGTCAGACATCGCAAGATAAAACACGATAAAAGACAATATGACCCAAATGACGCAGAATTTGGCTAAGCAAAGCTAGCCTAAAAAACGCAACGCACGCCATTAGGTGATTCACCGCGAAATGAGAATACGATTGAAGACAAAGTCGCCCCACGACACAACTTGAGGCTATGCAAAGCTAGGATAATTATGCAAGGCAAGGCATTGGGCAAGGACTATACTAGGTCAGGCATAGCAAAACAAGAACACAATAAAATACAAAGTAGCCAAATGACGCAACATTTGGCTACACAAGGCTGGACTAAACAATGCAACGCAAGGAATTATACAAGGCCAAAGGAAGATGATTCAGGGCAAAATGAGAAAACGATTTAAGACAAGATGGCCTCACGACGCAACGTGAGGCAGTGCAAGGCTATTCTAATAACGCAAGGCAATGCATTGCGCAACGACTATGCATGGCAAAATTAAAACATGGGAACGACAACTAGAAAAATTACGCAATATTTGGCCATACAAGAATAAGGTAAACAACGCAACGCGAGGAATTAGATATGGGCTATGCAAGATGATTCATGGCAAAACGAGAACACGTTTAAAGGCAGGGTGGCCTCACGCCTAGACGTGAGGCTATGCAATGTTAGGTTAATAAGGCAAGGCGAGGCAATCGGCAAGAACTATGCTTGACGAAATAAGAACATGTTAAAAGACAAGGTAGCCAAATGACGCCACATTTGACAACGCAAGGCTTAGCTAAACAACGCAACGCAAGCAATTATGCATGGGCTACGCAAGATGATTCACGGCAAAATAAGAACGTTATTACAAACAAGTTGACTCACCACGCAACGTGAAGCAATGCAAGGCTAGGCGAATAAGGCAAGACACGGCATTGGGCAATATTATAAATATCAATACACACATATATATAAATCTATACTTAGTTAAGCACATACACATATCTGTACACATATAATAATAATAATAATAATAATAATAATGCAAATAATGCTTCATTTATAGAGGGTGACTCATTAGTCAAGGACTATTCTCCCTTGAGGCCCTCTTAAGGAGAGTATAACAATGCACATTATATGCAGATAGCAATAATTACTTATCAGCATTTTCGGCAAAAAGTGATATTGGTACAAATGTATTTACACACATATATATATCCACATATAAAAACGAACACACACACACACACACACATATATATATATATATATATATATATATATATATATATATATATATATATATATATATATATAAACAAATATATTTGTGTGTCATTCTCGATTTTTAACACAGCTTTTTAAAAAAATCAGTCACGTCGCTACGATATCTACAGTGTGACAGTTTATAGTGATGTCTAGCATTGAGACATCATGCCGCATACGTGTAGCATGATGTCCCATCTAGTCACATTATCCTGACTCTAGGCAGACCACACTTAACACTTACCTCTTAATGGTACCATTCTCGTAAGTCTTTGTTATCAATCGACGAAGGAGCCACCCACGACCTCCCGCTTCCGAGGCGGATGCTAAAACCGATAGGCCTTCAGAGCAGTATATGCACATCTTTAAATATATTTACTGTTTACATATACTGCATATACTTGGTATCAGCATAGTCGGAAAAAAGCGATATTGGTACAGTTTTAATATGTACACACACACACACACATAAACAAACACACACACACATTATATATATATTTGTGTGATTTGAAATTTTGACATAGCTTTTTCAAAAAAATCAGTCATATCTCTACGATGTCTGCAGTGTGACAGTTTATAGTGATGTCTAGCATTGCGACATCATGCCGCATACATGTAGCCTGATGTCCCATCTAGTTACATTATCCTGACACCAGGCCGACCAGACCTACCACTAACCTCTTAATGCAACGTGAGGCAGCTGTAAGTGCCATTTTCGTAAGTCTTTGGTATCAATCGACATCATGACGCAATGTGAGGCTATACAAGGTTAGGCTAATGACGCAAAACAAGGCATTAGAAAGGTTTATGCAAGGTGAGGCATAGCAAAATAAAACACGATAAAAGACAAATATACCTAAATGACAGAAGATTTGGCAACGTACGGCAAGGCTAGACTAAACAACACAAATCATGGGCTTCGTAAAATGATTCAGGGCAAAACGAGGACACGATTAATGACAAGAAAGCCTCATGACGCAACGTAAGGCAGTGCAAGGATAGGCTATTAAAGCAAGCAAGGCTTTGGGCAAGGACTATGCAAGGTGAGGCTTGGCTAAATGAAAACATGAAAAAAGACAATGTGCCAAATAACGCAATATCTGACCACGCAAGCCTAAGCTAAACAACGCAACGCGAGGAATTAGGCATGGGCTACGCAAGATGATTCAATGGAAAATTAAAACACGATTAAAGACCAGGTGGCATCACGCCGCAACGTGAGGCTTTGCAAGGTTAGGCTAATAAGTCAAGGCGAGCAACTGAGGAAGAACTATGCATGGCAAAAAAAGAACATGATAAAAGACAAGTTAACCAAATGACGCCACATTTGACACGCAAGGCTTAGCTAAACAACGCAACGCAAGCAATTACGCATAGGCTACCCACAATGATTCACGGCAAAATGAGAACGTTATTACAGACAAGGTGACCTCACCACGCAACGTGAAGCAATGTAAGGCTAGGCGAATAAGACATGACACGGCATTGGGCAATATTATACATATACATATCTATACACATATAATAATACTAATAATACTAATACTAATGATAATAATAACGCTTCATCTATAGGGGGTGACTCATTGGTCAAACACTATTTTCCCTTGAGGCCCTCTTATGGAGAGTATAGCAATGCGCATTTTATGAAGAAAGCAATAATTGATTTTTATGTTAACATGTTTAGTATTTCAGCAGATTTTACATGTAATGGAAGCTTATATATAAATCGTGAATCTCAATATTTTGCTGCCGATTTCGAAAAAATGTTGCCAGAATTAGTAGTGAATATATTTCCAAGACTATTAATGTAATAGGCAATGAATATTGAAAAAGATGGGAAAATTATTGCTTTATTCACAACAAGCAATACAGCCAAAATATTACATAAGAAATCATTACATGACTGTTTTGCACTACTTTCATGGTCTTTGCATTCCGCATCACCGTTAGTGCATTATGAAATGTAAACTCTTTACTTTTCTACAGTCCCTCTTTTAAAAAAAAAACATAGAAACATCAGGAATTAAACATATCTATATTATTTTCCAAATAATAGTTTTGCAATAAACTTTATTTAGATAATGACATTTTAATGCTAAACCCCTATAATCGTACTATGCAATGTAAGATAAGTGACGTATAATGCGACCGTCGATTTCACGCATTCAGGAAATAAATCCCCGCCCCCGACAAGGGAGCCACCTACGACCTCCCGCTTCCGAGGCGGATGCTAAACCACTAGGCCTTCAGAACAGTATATGCACATCTTTAAATATATTTACTGTTTACATATACAGTACTCCATATACTCGGTATCAGCATCATCGGAATAAAGTGATATTGGTACAGCTTTAATATCTACACACACACACACACACACACACATTATATATATTTGTTTGTGATTTGGAATTTTAACATAGCTTTATAAAAAAAATCAGTCACATCGCTACGATGTCTGCAGTGTGACAGTTTATAGTGATGTCTAGCATTGGGACATCATGCCGCATACATGTAGCATGATGTCCCATCTAGTCACAGTATCCTGACACCAGGCCGACCAGACCTACCGCTACCCTCTTAATGACACAACGTGAGGCTATGCAAGGTTAGGCTAATAATGCAAGGCAAGGCATTGGGCAAGGACTATGCGAGGTGAGGCATGGCAAAATAAGATCACGATCAAAGACTAGGTAGCCAATTAACGCAACGTTTGGCTATACAATACTAGGCTAAACAACGCAACGCAAGGCATTATGCAAGAGCTACGCAATGTGACTCACGACAAAATGAGAACGCGATTAAACTTAAAATTTTGCTATTCAAGGAAAGACTAAACAACGCAATGCAAGGTATTAGCAATGGGTACGCAAGGATATTCTCGGCGAAAAAGAGAACTAAAGACACGATGGCCTCATGACGCAATGTGAGGCTATACAATGCTAGGCTCATACCGCAAGGCAAGGCATTGGGAAAGGATTATGCAAGGTGAGGCATTGGAAATTAAGAAAACGATAAAAGACAATATAGCCAAATGCCGCAACATTTGGCTACGCAAGGCTAGGCTAAACAACGCAACGCAAGGCATTAGGCAAGGGCTACGCAAGGTAATTCATGGCAAAATGAGAACGCGATTACAGACAAGATGGGGTAACGACGCAACGTGAAGCTGTGGATGGCTAGGCAAATGACGCAAGGCAAGGTATTGGGCAAGGACTATACAAGGTAAGGCACGGCAAAAAATAACACGATAAAAGACAAGGTAGCCAAATGACGCAACATTTGGCTATGCATGGCTAGGCTAAAAAACACAAGGCAATGCATTAAACAAGGGCCATGCAAGGCAAAATAAAATTACCAAACAAGACACCGTGTCGTAGTGATTGAACGCGAGGTCACAGAGCTAGGGGATGCTAAGCATGGCAAGGGCATGATAATCTGAGGTTAGGCACATTTAAAGTACAAAAAAAGATACTAGGGGGCCTGTTGCAACAAATTTCCATTGTTGAAACAATGATTTTCCGTCATTAAATGTTCCATCCAATGATATATGTTATACATGGGGTTACGAAAATAATGAGACAAGAATATGATTGATGGATTTGATAAAATATCGTTTTTGAGAATAAAGTATGCTCACTTGTCCTATAAATCAAATAAGTTAATGCGTCTTACTATCTGTGGAACGGAATAACTGTCAGGCAAACTTGATATACAGTACGTCCATTCTTGAAAAAAGATTATGTTTATGTCCAAGAAGACTGGCTACATCTGATCCTGATCACATACCAACCAAAGAGTACTGAAAATATTCCAACAAAACAGTTATGATTAACACATATAGCGCAACATGACCGTTCGCAAAAAAGTGTGCACATTTGTCTTAGAAATAAAATAAGTTCATGCGTCTTCCTCTCTGAGGAAGGGAATTACTGAGGTAATACTGATGTTAAGAAAGAAATGTTTCATGCCGTCGTGAAGAGCCTTCATCCAATTCAGAGCTCTGAAAAAATCAGAAAAAAATAAATGATGCAGAAATAAAACCACGCTTATTTCAATACAGTGTGTACATTTGTCACACAAATCCAATAACTTATTGCTAATTCCACTGATTAAGGGAATACCTTAAAATGACATCAACATTTTCCATTATTGATGGAAGTCAGTATCTCCGTATGGAAGAAATGCTCCATTTAATCCTTGAGAGCCAGCTTACCATACATCCAGTTCTGAAAGTAAATCCGATAAGTAAAATATTAACGAATATGATAAAACTATGAACATTGAAATAAAGTGTGTACACGTGTCCCAACGTATTTTCCTGTCTGAGGGCGGAAAAAATGACAAGGCAGCCAAATCACGCAAGATTTCGCTCCGCAAGTCTAAGCTAAACAATGCAAGGCAAGGAATAAGGTAAGGGCTACGCAAGGTGATTCAAAACGAAATGAGAACACAATTAAAGACAACATGGCCTCACTATGCAACGTAAGGTTTTGCAAGCCTATGCTAAATAAAAAAGGCACGGCATTAGGGTTACTACAAAAACTTGACACTATCCAGAGAAAAGCCTTGCTATTATGCACAGGAACACTCTCCTCAACATCATTAGAAGAACTACAAACACTAACAGGAGAACTACCCTTAAAATTACGTAGGCAAGAACTGCTCCTCCGATACTCCATTCGATTAGATACCCACCCAGACAACCGTCCCACCAAAATAGCTATAAATAAGTGTAAAGTTGTCTTCAAACCCAAAACCATACCTATCACACCAAGTGGCAAAGTAAACCTTGAATTAAGAGAAAAGATACCTCTACTAAAAAAACAGGTAACAAACAATACAGACCAGAACAAATCACCATGGTTACAAAAACCGCCAAGGATTAACAATGAAGCTACCAAATTAGGCAATAAAGAAGGACAAGAAAACTTTATAAAACCTGTACTGGTAAACGAAACCAACCAAAAATCCCCGGACTATGTTAAAATATATACCGATGGATCAAAAACAAACAACCCACCAAGAACAGCAGCAGCAATAGTCATCCCTGAATTCAATATACAAACGGGATCCAGATTACCTGACTATTGCTCCATTTACACCACTGAATTCTGGGCTATACTTGAATCACTACAATGGATCAAAGACAACCAAATACCTAAAGCAGTCATTATAAGCGATTCCCTAAGCGTTATCAAATCGATCCAAAATCGCAATACACACTCTAGGGAACAATTCCTCGACAGAGCATGCCAATTAATCGACGATATCACCACAGCACATCAATTAGTCGAGCTCATGTGGATCCCATCGCACATTGGAATCTCTGGCAACGAAACAGCAGACAAAGTTGCAAAAACCAAACTAGGAGATCAAAACTCTATCAAGCTTAACTATAGCTCTACAGAAGCAATCAGCTTCGCACAAACGTATATAGACCAAACATGGCAAGATTTTTGGAACTCCTCCACAAAAGGTAAAAAGCACCATGAAACCCAAAAAAACGTAGATAGGAACATACAGCTACCTAAGGGTACCTATTTAGAACAGAAAACCATAAACAGGATAATAACTGGAAAAGCTAAACTAGCAAGCAGTTTTGGAAGGTTTATACGGATAAACCAGCAACCATTAACTGCTTTAACTGCCACACCACCGAAGATCTACACCACGTATTCAATATATGCCCAAAATATCAATCCGCTCGGAAAATATTTATCAAAAACCGAAAAGAGATTGGATCACCACACACATACCCAGAGTTACTTATGGACTCTAATAAAAATAAACAATCAGCATATAAAAATATAAATCAATTCATAGACTCAGCAGGACTTAGGAACAAAATATAATTCCTATCCCCACAAAACCAAAAGACCCAGTAATTAGCTAAATAAATTTAGAAGCCACCACTTAAAAACCATAGCATATCATCCAATTTTATAAAAGTATTAATAAATAATTCACTTACGAAGCACCTATAAAAAACTAAGGAAACCGCAAAATCGGATGTCCTAGATGTCCTTAACGAACCGAGTAATCAGCTACGATTCCTGTCCTAGATGTCCTTAACGAACCGCGTAATCGGCTATGACTCCGGTCTCTTGCTAAATAAAGTATAAATAACATTCAATCTCTAAAAACATCAATTGATAAATAACTTAAAGAGGTAATATCTAAAATCTTATAAATAACATAACGTAAGAAACACACCCAAACACCTCGACTAGTAATCCCATAATAACCTTGAAAATCTCTCTTCATACATGATATCTACTAAGAAACTCTATAAACAGCATAGAACATCCCCCCTCCTTTTAGAAGATTTTGAAGAAGAGAAAAAAAGAAAAAAAAATCTCGAAAAAAAAAAACAAAAAAAAACAAAACAAGGCAAATGCAACAAGAAACCAGCGATGTAAAGCAAGCAGGACTGTTCCCAAGCTCTCCTTCCCACTAATGACAGCCAACCATTCAACTGTAGGGACCTTTATGGACCCACAGATTGAGGCCAAACTATCAGGGTTCCTTGAATCCATAAAAGCCTGGGGGAGGTGGCACCATCCCCTTCCCCAGGAACAACTAGCAGGCTGCGGTGCAGTCAGAAAAAAGTGGCACATACACAATTGTGCGAACGCTACTATAATTAAACTCAACAACAACACGGCATTAGGCAAGACCAACGCAAGGCTAAATGAAAACATAAATCACGCACCGCGGCATATTGAAGCAAAGTGAGGTTACAAATGCAAGGAAAGGCATTAAAAAAGACAATTCAAGGGGAGGCTACGCAAAACTAGGATAAAGAACGCAAGGCAAGGTAATAAGCAAGAACTACGCAAGGTGATTGATTACAAAATATAAACACGATTAAGCTCAAAATTTGACTATGAAAGGCAAGGCTAAACAACGAAACGCAAGCTATTAGTTCAGGGATACAGAAGGATATTCTCGACAAAAATGAGAACTAAAGACACGATGGCTTCATAACGCAATGTGAGGCTATACAAGGCCTAGCTCATGACGCAAGGCAATGCATTAGGAAAAGACTATGGAGGCGTGGGGAAAAATAAACACGATAAAGGGCAAGGTAGCCAAATAACGCAACATTTCACTACGCAAGGCTGGGCTAAAGAACGCAATGCAGGGCATTAGGCAAGGGCTACGCAATGTGATTCACGGCTAAATGAAAACACGATTAAAGTCAAAATGCCCTCACAACGCAACGTGAGGCAATGCAAGGCTAAGCTAATAACGCAGGACAATGCATTGGGCAAGGAGTATGCAAGGTGAGGCATGGCAAAATATGAACACGATAAAAGGCATGGTAGCGTAATGACGCAACATTTGAATACTCTAGGCTAGGCTAAACAACGCAACGCAGGGCATTAGGCAAGGTCACTCGCAGCAAAATGAGAACGCGATTAACGAAAAGCTGGCGTCACGACTCAACGTGAGGTTATACAAGGCTAAATTAATAACGCAAGGCAAGGCATTTGGCAGCGACTACATGGCAAAATAAGATCACGATAAAAGGCAAGGTAGCCAAATGACGAAACATTTGGCTATGCAAGGCTAAGCTAAACAAGGCTACGCAAGGCATAAGACAAGGTCTACACAAGGTGATTCACGGCAAACATGAGAATACGATTAAAGTCAAGGTGGCCTCACGACGCAACGTGAGGCTATGCAAGGCTAGGCTAATAACGCAACACAAGGCATTGGGCAAGGAGTATGCAAGGTGAGGCATGGCAAAACAAGAACACGATAAAAGGCAAGGTAGCCAAATGACGCAACATTTGACAACGCATGGCTAGGCTAAACAACGCAACGCAGGGCATTAAGCAAAGGCTACGCAATGTGATTCACGGCAAGATGAGAACGCGATTAAAGACAAGATTACGTCACGTAGCAGCGAGAGGCTATGCAAGGCTAAGCTAATAACGCAAGGCAAGACATTGGGCAAAGAGTATGATAGGTGAGGCATGGCAAAATAAGAACACGATAAAAGGCAAGGTAGCCAAATGACGCAACATTTGACTACGCAAGGCTAGGATAAACAACGCAACGCAGGGCATTAGGCAAGGGGTACGCAAGGTGATTTACGGCAGAAACAAGAACACGATTCAAGACAAGCTTGCGTCACGTCGCAACGGGAGGCTATGCAAGGCTAGTTTAATAACGCGAGGCAAGGCATTGGGCAAGGAGTATGCAAGGTGAGACATAGCAAAATAAGAACACGATAAAAGGCAAGGTAGCCAAATAACGCAACATTTGACTACGCAAGGCTAGGATAAACAACGCAACGCAGGGCATTAGGCAAGGGATACGCAAGGTGATTCACGGAGGAAACGAGTACACGATCAAAGACAAGCTGGTGTCACGACGCAACGTGAGGTTATACAAGGCTGAACTAATAACGCAAGGCGAAGCATTTGGCAACGACTACAAGGCATTGGCAAGGAGTATGCAAGGTGAGGCGTGGCAATACAAGAACACGATAAAAGGCAAGGTAGCCAAATGACGCAACATTTGACTACGCAAGGCTAGGCTAAACAAGGCAACGCAGGGAAATAAGCAAAGGCTACGCAATGTGATTCACGGCAAAATGAGAACGCTATTAAATACAAGCTTACGTGACGTCTAAACGAGAGGCTATGCAAGGCTAACCTAATAACGCACGACAAGGCATTGGCAAGGAATATCCAAGGTGAGGCATGGCAAAATAAGAACACGATAAAAGGCAAGGTACCCAAATGACGCAACATTTGACTACGCAAGGCTAGGCTAAACAATGCAACGCAGGGAAATAAGCAAAGGCTACGCAATGTGATTCACGGCAAAGTAAGAACGCTATTACAGACAAGTTGACTCACCACGCAACGTGAAGCAATGCAAGGCTAGGCGAATAAGGCATGACACGGCATTGGGCAATATTATAAATATCAATACACAAAAATATATATAAATCTATGCTTAGCTAAATACATACACATATATATACACATATAATAATAATTATAATAATAGTAATAATAATAATGCAAATAATGCTTCATTTATAGAGGGTGACTGATTAATCAAGGGCTATTCTCCAATGAGGCCCTCTTAAGAAGAGTATAACAATGTACATTATATGCAAATAGAAATAATTCCTTATCAGAATATTCGGCAAAAAGTGATATTGGTACAAATGTATTTACACACATATATATACACATATACATATATATATATATATATATATATATATATATATATATATATATAGATAGATAGATAGATAGATAGATAGATATTAATACATTACATATATATACAAATATATTTGTGTGTCATTTTCGATTTTTAACATGGCTTTTAAAAAAAATCAGTCACGTCCCTATGATATCTGCAGTGTGACAGTTTATAGTGATGTCAAGCATTGCGACATCATGCCGCATACGTGTAGCATGATGTCCCATCTAGTCACATTATCCTGACTCTAGGCAGACCAGACTTAACACTAACCTCTTAATGAAGAGCGCAGAGCGAGGCAGCTGTTAGTACCATTTTCGTAAGTCTTTGGTATCAATCGACAAAGGACCCACCCACGACCTCCCGCTTCCGAGGCGGGTGCTCAAGCCACTAGGCCTTCAAAGCAGTATATACACATCTTTAAATATATTCACTGTTTACATATACCCTATATATACAAATACATATACACACATATATATGACGTACGGTGTCATATTAAAGCAACGTGAGGTCACACAAGGATAAAGTATACAAGGCAAGGCATTAGCAAAGACTATGCAAGGCAATGCTACGCAAGGCTAGGCAAAACAACGTAAGGCAAGGTATTAAGCAAGGACTACGCAATGTGATTTCTGACAAAATGAGAACACGATTAAAGTCAAAATTTGATTATGCAAGGCTAGGATAAACAACACAACGCAAGGTATTAGGCAATGGGTACGCAAGGATATTCTCGGCGAAAATGAGAACAATTAAAGACATGATGGCCTCATGACGCAATGTGAGGCTATACAAGGCTAGGATAATAACGGAATACAAGGCATTAGGAAGGACTATGCAATGTGAGGCGGGGCAAAATAAAACACGATAAAAGACAATATGACGCAAATGACGCAAGATCTGGCTTAGCAAAGCTAGCCTAAAACACGCAACGCACTCCATTATGTGATTCAAGGCAAAATGAGAACACGATTAAAGACAAAAGTAGCCTCAAGACGCAACGTGATGCTATGCAAGGCTAGGCTAATTACGCAAGGCAAGGCATTGGGTTAGGACTGTACGAGGTGAGGCATGGCAAAACAAGAACACGATAAAAGATAAAGTAGCCAAATGACGCAATATTTGGCTACGCAAGGCTAGAATAAACAGCGCAAATCAAGGATTTAGACAAGAGCTATGCAAGACGATTCAGGTTAAAATGAGAACACGATTGAAGACAAGATTGCATCACGACGCAACGTGAGGCAATTCAAGGCTTGACTAATAATGCAAGGCATTGCAAAGGCCTAGGACTATGCAAGGTGAGGCATGGCAAAATTAAACTACGAAAACGACAACGTATCCAAATTCCGCAATATTTGGCCCTGCAAGTCTAAGCTAAACAACACAACGATATCCTAGACGAAAATGAGAACAATTAAAGACACGATGGCCTCATGACGCAATGTGAGGCTATACAAGGCTAGGATAATAACGCAATACAATATATTAGGAGGGGCTATGCAATGTTAGACATCGCAAGATAAAACACGATGAAAGACAATATGACGCAAATGAAGCACGATTTGGCTAAGCCAAGCTAGGCTAAAAAACGCAATACACGCCATTAGGTGATTCACCGCGAGATGAGAATACGATTGAAGACAAAGTCGCCCCACGACGCAACTTGAGGCTATGCAAAGCTAGGATAATTATGCAAGGCAAGGCATTGGGCAAGGACTATACTAGGTCAGGCATGGCAAAACAAGAACACGATAAAATACAAAGTAGCCAAATGACGCAACATTTGGCTACACAAGGCTAGACTAAACAACGCAACGCAGTAAATTAAACAAGGCCAAAGGAAGATGATTCAGGGCAAAATGAGAAAACGATTTAAGACAAGACGGCCTCACGACGCAACGTGAGGCAGTGCAAGGCTATGCTAATAACGCAAGGCAATGCATTGCGCAATGACTATGCATGGCAAAATTAAAACACGAGAACGACAACGTAGAAAAATTACGCAATATTTGGCCATGCAAGCCTAAGGTAAACAACGCAACGCGAGGAATTAGGTATGGGCTATGCAAGATGATTCATGGCAAAATGAGAACACGTTTAAAGACAGGGTGGCCTCACGCCGAGACGTGAGGCTATGCAATGTCAGGCTAATAAGGCAAGGCGAGGCAATAGGCAAGAACTATGCTTGACAAAATAAGAACATGATAAAAGACAAGGTAGCCAAATGACGCCACATTTGACAACGCAAGGCTTAACTAAACAACGCAACGCAAACAATTATGCATGGGATACGCAAGATGATTCACGGCAAAATAAGAACGTTATTACAAACAAGTTGACTCACCACGCAACGTGAAGCAATGCAAGGCTAGGCGAATAAGGCAAGACGCGGCATTGGGCAATATTATAAATATCAATACACACACATATATATAAATCTATACTTAGCTAAACACATGCACATATCTGTACACATATAATAATAATAATAATAATAATAATAATGCAAATAATGCTTCATTTGTAGAGGGTGACTCATTAGTCAAGGACTATTCTCCCTTGAAGCCCTCTTAAGGAGAGTATAACAATGCACATTATATGTAGATAGCAATAATTACTTATCAGCATATTCGTCAAAAAGTGATATTGGTACAAATGTATTTACACACATATATATGCACATATACATATATATATATATATATATATATATATATATATATATATATATATATATATATATATATATAAATACATTACATCTATATACAAATATATTTGTGTGTCATTTTCGATTTTTAACATAGCTTTTTAAAAAATTCAGTCAGGTCGCTACGATATCTGCAGTGTGACAGTTTATAGTGATGTCTAGCATTGCGACATCATGCCGCATACGTGTAGCATGATGTCTCTTCTAGTCACAATATCCTGACACCAGGCCGACCAGAGCTACCACTAACCTCTTAATGCAACGTGAGGCAGCTGTAAGTACCATTTTCTTGTCTTTGGTATCAATCGACCTCATGACGCAATGTGAGGCTATACAAGCCTGGGCTAATAACGCAAAACAAGGCATTAGAAACGTCTATGCAAGGTGAGGCATACCAAATTAAAACACGATAAAAGATAATATACCCAAATGATAGAAGATTTGGCTAAGCAAAGCAAGCCTAAAAAACGCAACGCACGGCAAGGTTAGACTAAACAACACAAATCATGGGCTTCGTAAAATGATTCAGGGCAAAACGAGGACACGATTAATGACAAGAAAGCCTCATGACGCAACGTAAGGCAGTGCAAGGATAGGCTATTAAAGCAAGCAAGGCTTTGGGCAAGGACTATGCAAGGTGAGGCTTGGCTAAATGAAAGCATGAAAAAAGACAATGTGCCAAATAACGCAATATCTGACCACGCAAGCCTAAGCTAAACAACGCAACGTGAGGAATTAGGCATGGGCTACGCAAGATGATTCAATGGAAAATTAGAACACGATTAAAGACCAGGTGGCATCACGCCGCAACGTGAGGCTTTGCAAGGTTAGTCTAATAATTCTAGGCGAGTAACTGAGGAAGAACTATGCATGGCAAAAAAAGAACATGATAAAATACAAGTTAACCAAATGACGCCACATTTGACAACGCAAGGCTTAGCTAAACAACGCAACGCAACCAATTACGCATAGGCTACCCACAATGATTCACGGCAAAATGAGAACGTTATTACAGACAAGGTGACCTCACCACGCAACGTGAAGCAATGTAAGGCTAGGCGAATAAGGCATGACATTGCATTAGGCAATGTTATACATATACATATCTATACACATATAATAAGAATACTACTACTACTAATAATAATAATAACGCTTCATCTATAGATGGTGACTCATTGGTCAAACACTATTTTCCCATGAATCCCTCTTATAGAGAGTATAGCAATGCACATTTTATGAAGATAAAAATAAATGCTTTTTATGTTAACATGTTTAGTATTTCAGCAGATTTTACATGTAATGGAAGCTTATATATAAATCGTGAATCTCAATATTTTGCTGCCGATTTCGAAAAAATGTTGCCAGAATTAGTAGTGAATATATTTCCAAGACTATTAATGTAATAGGCAATGAAAATTGAAAAAGATGGGACAATTATTGCTTTATTCACAACAAGCAATACAGCCAAAATATTACATAAGAAATCATTACATGACTGTTTTGCACTATTTTCATGGTCTTTGCATTCCGCATCACTGTTAGTGCATTATGAAATGTAAACTCTTTACTTTTCTACAGTCCCTCGTATTAAAAAAACATAGAAACATCAGGAATTAAACATATCTATATTATTTTCCAAATAATAGTTTTGCAATAAACTTTATTTAGATAATGATATTTTAATGCTAAACCCCTATAATCGTACTTTGCATTGTAAGATAAGTGACGTATAATGCGACCGTCGATTTCACGCATTCAGGAAATAAATCCCCGCCCCCGACAAGGGAGCCACTTACGACCTCCCGCTTCCGAGGTGGATGCTAAACCACTAGGCTTTCAGAATAGTATATGCACATCTTTAAATATATTTACTGTTTACATATACAGTACTCCATATACTCGGTATCAGCATCATCGGAATAAAGTAATATTGGTACAGCTTTAATATCTACACACACACACACACATTATATATATTTGTTTGTGATTTGGAATTTTAACATAGCTTTATAAAAAAAATCAGTCACATCGCTTCGATGTCTGCAGTATGACAGTTTATAGTGATGTCTAGCATTGGGACATCATGCCGCATACATGTAGCATGATGTCCCATCTAGTCACATTATCCTGACACCAGGCCGACCAGACCTACCGCTACCCTCTTAATGAAACAACGTGAGGCTATGCAAGGTTAGGCTAATAACGCAAGGCAAGGCATTGGGCAAGGACTATGCAATGTGAGGCATGGCAAAATGAGATCGCGATTGAACTTAAAATTGTGCTATTCAAGGAAAGAGTAAACAACGCAATGCAAGGTATTAGCAATGGGTACGCAAGAATATTCTCGGCGAAAAAGAGAACTAAAGACACGATGGCCTCATGACGCAATGTGAGGCTATACAATGCTAGGCTCATAACGCAAGGCAATGCATTGGGAAAGGATTATGCAAGGTGAGGATAAAAGACGATATAGCCAAATGCCGCAACATTTGGCTACGCAAGGCTAGGCTAAGCAACGCAACGCAAGGCATATTCAAGGGCTACGCAAGGTAATTCATGGCAAAATGAGAACGCGATTACAGACAAGATGGGGTAACGACGCAACGTGAAGCTGTGAATAGCTAGGCAAATGACGCAAGGCAAGGTATTGGGCAAGGACTATACAAGGTAAGGCACGGCAAAAAATAACACGATAAAAGACAATGTAGCCAAATGACGCAACATTTGGCTATGCACGGCTAGGCTAAAAAACACAAGGCAATGCATTAAACAAGGGCCATGCAAGGCAAAATAAAATTACCAAACAAGACACCGTGTCGTAGTGATTGAACGCGAGGTCACAGAGCTAGGGGATGCTAAGCGTGGCAATATATTTGGCAAGGGCATGATAATCTGAGGTTAGGCACATTTAAAATACAAAAAGAAAAAATACTAGGAGGCCTGTTGCAACAAATTTCCATTGTTGAAACACAACGTTTTTCCTTCATTAAATGTTCCATCCAATGATATATGTTATACATGCAGTTACGAAAATAATGAGACAAGAATATGATTGATAGATTTGATAAAATATCGTTCTTGAGAATAAAGTATGCTCACTTGTCCTATAAATCAAATAAGTTAATGCGTCTTACTATCTGTGGAACGGAATAACTGTCAGGCAAACTTGATATACAGTACGTCCATTCTTGAAAAAAGATTATGATTATGTCCAAGAAGACTGGCTACATCTGATCCTGGTCACATACCAACCAAAGAGTACTGAAAATATTCCAACAAAACAATTATGATTAACACATACAGCTCAACATGACCGTTCGCAAAAAAAGTGTACACATTTGCCTTAGAAATCCAATAAGTTAATGCGTCTTCCTCTCTGAGGAAGGGAATTACTGAGGCAATACTGATGTTAAGAAATGTTTCATGCCATCGTGAAGAGCCTTCATTCAATTCAGAGCTCAGAAAAAATCAGAAAAAAATAAATGATGCAGAAATTAAACCACGTCTATTTCAATACAGTGTGTACATTTGTCACACAAATCCAATAACTTATTGCTAATTCCACTGATTAAGGGAATACCTTAAAATGACATCAACATTTTCCATTATTGATGGAAGTAAGTATCTCCGTATGGAAGAAATGCTCCATTTAATCCTGGAGAGCCAGCTTACCATACATCCAGTTCTGAAAGTAAATCCGATAAGTAAAATATTAACGAATATGATAAAACTATGAACATTGAAATAAAGTGTGTACACGTGTCCCAACGTATTTTCTTGTCTGAGGGCGGAAAAAATGACAAGGCAGCCAAATCACGCAAGATTTGGCTCCGAAAGGCTAAGCTAAACAATGCAAGGCAAGGTATAAGGTAAGGGCTACGCAAGGTGATTCAAAACGAAATGAGAACACATTTAAAGACAAGATGGCCTCACTACGCAGCGTAAGGTTTTGCAAGCCTATGCTAAACAAAAAAGGCACGGCATTGGGCAAGACCAACGCAAGGCTAAATGAAAACATAAATCACGCACCGCGGCATATTGAAGCAAAGTGAGGTCACAAATGCAAGGAAAGGCATTAAAAAAGACTATTCAAGGGGAGGCTACGCAAAACTAGGATAAAGAACGCAAAGCAAGGTAATAAACAAGAACTACGCAAGGTGATTGATTACAAAATAAAAACACGATTAAGCTCAAAATTTGACTATGAAAGGCAAGGCTAAACAGCGAAACGCAAGCTATTAGTCCAGGAGTACAGAAGCATATTCTCTCGACAAAAATGAGAACTAAAGACACGATGACTTCATAACGCAATCTGAGGCTATACAAGGCTTAGCGCATGACGCAAGGCAATGCATTAGGAAAGGACTATGGTGGCATGGAAAAAGAAAAACACGATAAAGGGTAAGGTACCCAAATAACGCAACATTTGACTACGCAAGGCTGGGCTAAAGAACGCAATGCAGGGCATTAGGCAGAGGCTACGCAATGTGATTCACGGCTAAATGAAAACGCGATTAAAGTCAAAATGCCCTCACAACGCAACGTGAGGCTATGCAAGGCTAAGCTAATAACGCAGGATAATGAACTGGGCAAGGAGTATGCAAGGTGAGGTATGGTAAAATAAGAACACGATAAAAGGAAGGTAGCCAAATGAAGCAACATTTGACTACGCAAGGCTAGGCCAAACAAGGCAACGCAGTGCATTAAGCAAAGGCTACGCAATGTGATTCACGGCAAAATAAGAACGCGATTAAAGACAAGCTTACGTCACGTCGCAGCGAGAGGCTATGCAAGGCTAAGCTAATAACACAAGGAAAGACATAGGGCAAGGAGTGTGAGAGGTGAGGCATGGCAAAATATGAACACGATAAAAGGCATGGTAGCGTAATGACACAACATTTGAATACTCAAGGCTAGGCTAAACAACGCAACGCAGGGCATTAGGCAAGGTCACTCACAGCAAAATGAGAACGCGATTAACAAAAAGCTGGCGTCACGATGCAACGTGAGGTTATACAAGGCTAAATTAATAACGCAAGGCAAGGCATTTGGCAACGACTACATGGGAAAAAATCACGATAAAAGGTAAGGTAGCCAAATGACGCAACTTTTGGCTATGCAAGGCTAAGCTAAACAAGGCCTCGCAAGGCAAAAGACAAGGTCTACACAAGGTGATTCACGGCAAAAATGAGAATAGGATTAAAGTCAAGGTGGCCTCACCACGCAACGTGAGGCTATGCAAGGCTAGGCTAATAACGCAAGACAAGGCATTGGGCAAGGAGTATGCAAGGTGAGGCATGGCACAATAAGAACACGATAAAAGGCAAGGTAGCCAAATGACGCAACATTTGACTACGCATGGCTAGGCTAAACAACGCAACGCAGGGCATTAAGCAAAGGCTACGCAATGTGATTCACGGCAAAATGACATCGCGATTAAAGACAAGCTTACGTCACGTAGTAGCGAGAGGCTATGCAAGGCTAAGCTAATAACGCAAGGCAAGACATTGGACAATGAGTATGATAGGTGAGGCATGGCAAAATAAGAACACGATAAAAGGCAAGGTAGCCAAATGACGCAACATTTGAAAACGCAAGGCTAGGCTAAACAACGCAACGCAGTGCATTAGGCAAGGGGTGCGCAAGGTGAGTTACGGCAGAAACACGAACACGATTAAAGACAAGCTTGCGTCACGTCGCAACGGGAGGCTATGCAAGGCTAGTTTAATAACGCGAGGCAAGGCATTGGGCAAGGAGTATGCAAGGTGAGGCATAGCAAAATAAGAACACGATAAAAGGCAAGGTAGCCAAATTGCGCAACATTTGACTACGCAAGGCTAGGATAAACAACGCAACACAGGGCATTAGGCAAGGGATACGCAAGGTGATTCACAGCGGAAACGAGTACACGATCAAAGACAAGCTGGCGTCACCACCCAACGTGAGGTTATACAAGGCTAAACTAATAACGCAAGGCAAGGCATTTCGCAACGACTACAAGGCATTGGCAAAGAGTATGCAAGGTGAGGCATGGCTAAACAAGAACACGATAAAAGGCAAGGTAGCCAAATGACGCAAAATTTGACTACGCAAGGTTAGACTAAACAAGGCAACGCAGGGCATTAAGCAAAGGCTACATAATGTGATTCACGGCAAAATGAGAACGCGATTAAATACAAGCTTACGTCAGGTCGCAACGAGAGGCTATGCAAGGCTAAGGTAATAACGCACGACAAGGCATTGGGCAAGGATTATGCAAGCTGAGGTATGGCAAAATAAGAACACGATAAAAGGCAAGGTAGCCAAATGACGCAACATTTGACTAAGCAAGGCTAGGCTAAACGAGGCAACTTAGGGCATTAGGCAAGGGATACTCAAGGTGATTCACGGCGGAAACGAGTGCACGATTAAAGACAAGCTGGCGTCACCACGCAACGGAAGGCCATGCAAGGCTAAGCTAATAACACAAGGCAAGACATTGGGCAAGGAGTATATAAGGTGAGGCATGGCAAAATATGAACACGATAACAGGCATGGTAGCGTAATGACGCAACATTTGAATACTCAAGGCTAGGCTAAACAACGCAACGCAGGGCATTAGGCAAGGTCACTCACAGCAAAATGAGAACGCGATTAACGAAAAGCTGGCGTCACGACGCAACGTGAGGTTATACAAGGCTAAATTAATAACGCAAGGCGAGGCATTTGGCAATCACTGCATGGCAAAATAAGAACACGATAAAAGGCAAGGTAGCCAAATGACGCCACATTTGACTACGCAAGGCTAGGCTAAACAAGGCAACGCAGGGCACTAAGCAAAGACTACGCAATGTGATTCACGGCAAAATGAGAACGCGATTAAATACAAGCTTACGTCACGTCTAAAAGAGAGGCTATGCAAGGCTAAGCTAATAACGCAAGGCAAGACATTGGGCAAAGAGTATGATAGGTGAGGCATGGCCAAATAAGAACACGATAAAAGGCAAGGTAGCCAAATCACGCAAAATTTGACTACGCAAGGTGAGGCTAAACAAGGCAACGCAGTGCATTAAGCAAAGGCGACGCAATGTGATTCACGGCAAAATGATAACGCGATTAAATACAACCTTACGTCACGTCGCAACGAGAGGCTATGCAAGGCTAAGGTAATAACGCACATCAAGGCATTGGCAAGGAGTATGCAAGGTGAGGCATGGCAAAATAAGAACACGATGAAAGGCAAGGTAGCCAAATGACGCAAAATTTGACTACGCAAGGCTGGACTAAACAAGGCAACGCAGGGAAATAAGCAAAGGCTACGCAATGTGATTCACGGCTAAATGAAAACGCGAATAAAGTCAAAGTTCCCTCACAACGCAACGTGAGGCAATGCAAGGCTAAGCTAATAACGCAGGACAATGCATTGGGCAAGGAGTATGCAAGGTGAGGCATGGCAAAATATGAACACGATAAAAGGCATGGTAGCGTAATGACGCAACATTTGAATACTCTAGGCTAGGCTAAACAACGCAACGCAGGGCATTAGGCAAGGTCACTCGCAGCAAAATGAGAACGCGATTAACGAAAAGCTGGCGTCACGACTCAACGTGAGGTTATACAAGGCTAAATTAATAACGCAAGGCAAGGCATTTGGCAGCGACTACATGGCAAAATAAGATCACGATAAAAGGCAAGGTAGCCAAATGACGAAACATTTGGCTATGCAAGGCTAAGCTAAACAAGGCTACGCAAGGCATAAGACAAGGTCTACACAAGGTGATTCACGGCAAACATGAGAATACGATTAAAGTCAAGGTGGCCTCACGACGCAACGTGAGGCTATGCAAGGCTAGGCTAATAACGAAAGACAAGGCATTGGGCAAGGAGTATGCAAGGTGAGGCATGACAAAATAAGAACACGATAAAGAGCAAGGTAGCCCAAGGCTAGGCTAAACAAGGCAATGCAGGGCATAATGCAAACGCTACCCAATGTGATTCACGGCCAAATGAGAACGCGATTAAAGACAGGCTTATGTCACGTCGCAACGAGAGGCTATGCAAGGCTAAGCGAATAACGCAAGGCAAGACATTGATCTAGGAGTATGATAGGTGAGGCATAGCAAAATACGAACACGATAAAAGGCAAGGTAGCCAAATGACGCAAAATTTGACTTAGCAAAGCTAGGCTAAACAACGCAACGCAGGACATTAGACAAAGGGTACGCAAAGTGATTCACGGCATAAACGAGAACACAATTAACGACAAGCTGGCGTCACGACGCAACGTAAGGTTATACAAGGCGAAGCTACTAACGTAAGGCAAGGCATTTGGCAACTACTATATAGCAAAATAAGATCACGATAAAAGGTAAGGTAGCCAAATGACTCAACATTTGACTACTCAAGGCTAGGCTAAACATCGCAACGCAGGGCATTAGGCAAGGGGTACGCAAGGTCACTCACAGCAAAATGAGAACGCGATTAACGACAAGCTGGCGTCACGACGCAAAATTGAGGTCATACAAGGCAAAGCTAATAACGCAAGGCAAGGCATTTGGCAACGACAATATAGCGAAATAAGATCACGATAAAAGGCTATGCAAGGCTAAGTTAATAAGGCTATGCAAGGCTGGGCTGAAAAACGCAACGCAGGGTATTAGGCAAGGGCTATGCAATGTGATTCACGGCTAAATGAAAACGCGATTAAAATCAAGGTGAGCTCACAAAGCAGCGTGAGGCTATGCTAGGCTAGGCTAATAACGCAGGACAATGAATTGGGCAAGGAGTATGCAAGGTGAGGCATGGCAAAATAAAAACAATAAAAGGCAAGGTAGCCAAATGACGCAACATTTCAAAACGCAAGTCTAGTCTAAACAAGGCAATGCAGGGCATTAAGCAAAGGCTACGCAATGTGATTCACGGCAAAACGAGGGGCTATGCAAGGCTAAGGTAATAACGCACGACAAGGCATTGGGCAAGGAGTATGCAAGCTGAGGCATGGCAAAATAAGAACACGATAAAAGGTAAGGTAGCCAAATGACGCAACATTTGACTACGCAAGGCTAGGCTAAACAACGCACGCAGGGCATTAGGCAAGGGGTACGCAAGGTGATTCACGGTAGAAACGAGAACACGATTAAAGACAAGCTTGCGTCACGTCGCAACGAGAGGCTATGCAAGGCTAAGCTAATAACGCAATACAAGGCATTGGGCAAGGAATATCAAGGTAAGGCATGGCAAAATAAAAACATGATGAAAGGCAAGGTAGCCAAATGACACAACTTTTGACTACTCAAGGCTAGGCTAAAAAACGCAACGTAGTACATTAGTCAAGGGGTACGCAAGGTCACTCACAGCAAAATGAGAACGCGATTAACGACAAGCTGGCGTCACGACGCAAAATTGAGGTTATACAAGGCTAGGCTAATAATGCAAGGCAAGGCATTTGGCAACGACTATATAGCAAAATAAGATCAAGATAAAAGGTAAGGTAGCCAAATGACACAACATTTGGCTATGCAAGGCTGGGCTAAAGAACGCAGCACAGGGCATTAGGCAAAGGCTATGCAATGTGATTCACGGCTAAATGAAAACGCAATTAAAGTCAAGGTGGCCTCACAACGCAACGTGAGGCTATAAAAGGCTAGGCTAATAACACAAGACAAGGCATTGAGCAAGGAGTATACAAGGTGAGGCACGGCAAATAAGAACACGATAAAAGGCAAGGTAGCCAAATGACGCAACATTTGACTACGCAAGGCTAGGCTAAACAAGGCAAGGCAGGGCATTAAGCAAAGGCTACGCAATGTGATTCACGGCAAAATGAAAACGCGATTAAAGACAAGCTTACGTCACGTCTCAGCCAGAGAATATGCAAGGCTAAGTTAATAACCAAGGCAAGACATTGGGTAAGGAGTATGATAGGTGAGGCATGGCAAAATAAGAACACGATAAAAGGCAAGGTAGCCAAATGACGCAAAATTTGACTACACAAGGCTAGGCTAAACAACGCAACGCAGGGCATTAGGCAAGGGGTACGCAAGGTGATTCACCTCAGAAACGAGTACACGATTAAAGACAAGCTTGCGTAACGTGGCAACGAGAGGCTATGCAAGGCTAAGCTAATAACGCAGGGCAAGACATTGGGCAAGGAGTATGGAAGGTGAGGCATGGCAAGATAACAACACGATAAAAGGCAAGGTAGCCAAAGACGCAACATTTGACTATTCAAGGCTAAGCTAAATAACGTAACGCAGGGCATTAGGCAAGGGGCACGCAAGGTGAATCACGGTAGAAAGGAGAACACGATTAAAGTCAAGGTGGCCTCAAAACGCAACGTGAGGGTATGCAAGGCTAGGCTAATAACGCAAGGCAAGGCATTGAGCAAGGACTATGCAACGTGAGGCATGGGAAAATAGCACGTTAAAAGCAAGGTAGCCAAATGACGCAACATTTGACTATGCAAGGCTAAAGAATGCAACGCAAAGCGTTAGGCAAGGGGTACGCAATGTGATTCTCTGCAAAATGAGAACACGAAGAAGAAGACAAGATGGCCGCACGACCCAACGCGAGACTATGCAAGTCTACGGTAAACAACGCAAGACTAGAGCAACACGGGGCAAAAAGACAGTCAAACACACAGAAAAAAACATGCACATCCATTCAAAACACTGCATACAAAGGCAATCAACACACCAAAAAAAACAGGCCATCAACACACTGCAAACACCACACACAGCACACGCAGGCCTACACCACACACACCACACGCAGGCATACACCACACACACCACACGCAGGCATACACCACACACCAGACACAGGCACCACACCCTGTACACACGACAATACAAGACGGCACATCAGAACAAGACAGGGAACAATACAAGAGAGCATACCACGGGACTTTACAGGGCGTGACACCACAACACACACGAGACACATACAACACACAAACACTTGCATGCACACAAGAACACGCACCGGAACCAATCGCCATGCAGACAGACATACTCTCCGAAGGTCAACAACCTGGAAGAAAGATCCTTGAAAAGGCTCCAGACACACCTTTCCTTCCCCACTGAAAGCTCCCTCCACATCGGCACCCACCCCCAACGATGGAGAGGGGTCTGACAGGGGAGCAGGGAGGTCAAACAATGGGGTGACTTCGACCAAGGTCTCCTCACCCCCTGTAAGTTCTTGAGTCTGCATCTGAAAAAGAGTTGTAAAGTTTGTGAGCATAAGGAGAGGTAGAGCTACCAACTGTGCACACACTGATAGTATTGTAGCAAGAAACAAAAACAAACAGACTTGCAGTGTTTCCTTATGTGCAAATGTATCAGGATCTTATTCTAGCATGAACATTTAACAGGTGGATTTATCTATATAAAGTATGTTTCATCAGTACTTATTAATTCTGTGTGATGAAATTCTATATCTGAAGTGATCCTCAAATGTTTGAGACAGTTTTGTCTAACTTAATAAGAAGTGATGTTTACAGGAATATGCGACTGAAAGTATCCTCTTAAACCTATTCAAGGAGTTTATTAACTTTTTTTTATTAGTTTTCATTTCCAATACACTTTTTGTAAATTCTGATCTAACAGGTTCATTAAAAAACAACAGACAGGGTCATTCTAAGTAACATTCTTGTCAATTGCACACACAGGAGAGATAGTAGGTAACAAATTGTCATATTATCATACAGTAAGTAACTTATCCTTGCTAGTGTATTATCAATAAACTACTTTTACTTATATCCACACTCTTTAGGGCTTTTTCGTGATTTTAAATTGCAATTTGTACAAAGAAGAAACCAAGATATACACAGAGGCAGCTAAATAATAATACCCTACATGGTGTATATTAAATATAATGACTTTTGTTGACTCCTTTAGTAACTTGAGATTAGTGACTTCTTAAGTATGTTTAAATATTAGTTTGTATACCCATGGGTATTACATGCTAACAAGAAAACTGATTCATTGCCAGGTCTAATAATAACACTGAACCTTTATTCAAAAGCAACATTCTTTTTATTTCCATCCAACAATAGTCCTTCAAAATGGCAGACACTCTTTTGTCTGAAAAGAATCTAAGTCCACTTAATGCAACATTTCTAATATTGTTAAGCAATAAAAGATTTTCAAACTGGCCATTGTTGTGGCCATATTGAATGTTAGATCAGCACCATCATTATTTCAGACCAGCTAGATGAAATTTCCATGTTCATATGATGACTATCCATTCTGGCTGAGAATGATCACAATACTGTCAATAGAACCATACTGCATATGTTATATCATTTTCATTTAGGCCCAACCAGTAATATATAAAAGCCTTCTGTTAAAAGACCCTGTTATGACTTTTCATTTAGGAGACATAGTGATAACATTTTCAAGATTACTATCCTGTCAGCCATACTGAATGTTAGATCAGTGCCATTTTTATTTAGGTCCAACTGGCATACATAAAAAGCTTGTTACAAAAATCATGTTGATATGACATCCATCAGCAAGAAGTAGAGTAACAAGATTGTGGCCAATTCTGAGGTCTTAATTTTATTTATAAACAGATAGTAATCTTGATATGATATAACTTTGTTTATCAGGAGTAACAGCAAGTTGATTTTCATAATGCCTGCCATTGTTCTTCTACTGTATATACGATTCTCACTATTTTGATGTAGGATCACTTCACATCACACGTGTTTTGGTGAAAAGACCATTCTGATTTGAAGAAGTCATGAGGATATAGTACAAATTTCATATGGACTATTGCCAAATTCCATATGGACTTTTGCCAAAGTCCATAAGGAATTTTAATTTTATTCCATATGGATAACCTACAGATCTCATGGACTAATTTGCATATTTTATGGGATTTCCCATATGGAGTACATAAGGAATCCATAAAATTTCCATATGGATACACTGAAATCCACAAGAGTTCTTCAGCTATAGAATCAAAATGTCCGTATAGATATTTTTGTAAAAGTATGCATAGATTCATAATCCAATCCACGTGGAAAACTTTGTATGGGGAGGCCATACTAAATGTCAGATCAGCAAATCTTTCATTTGGAGCCTACGGGAGACAACATAGAAAATCTTTTAAGTGGAAAACCATGCTCATGATTAGTCATTCTGAGATGTAGCCATACTGAATGGCAAAGCAGCACTGCTTTCATTTAGGAAAATGACTTTGGATAAATGTGTATATTGTTTTATGGCAATCCTTCATGTCATTTAGAATAAAAAACCATCTCATTTTGTGTTAATGTATGGATGACTAGCACATAACAGACAACAGTCCATTCCATTAACTCTTCTGGTCTATGACCATACAATAACTTTTACTTTCATGGTTTCAAGATGAACTAAACACTATATAAAGGACATGAAAAACAGGTGCTTTATATAATATAGTTTGTCCAGTGATGATTACTGACAAGATGCAAGAAAGCAAAGGTTCATAGGGATAACTAATTTGTTTCTAAATTTGCTGCAATATAGTACATCCAACAAGGAAGAAACTCTTTCATCGAAAAGGTCAGAATCCAGTAAGTAAATTTTAATGCAATAATAAATAAGGCATTTATGTCCTCAGTAGATAATTTGAACAATTACACTACAAAACTAGTCATTTAATCAGTTATCTTCGGCAATCTACAGGTCAAGGGTCACACAACCAAAGTGTTAATTCGAATACTCAACAGCATTGCCAACACTCACTGTGGTAAAAATCTTAAAAGTAAATAGATGACATTTACCAGATAGCTACATATGTGTCTAAGTATAACTTTTAATGTTATGGTAGCTGTATAACATTATCAATGTCTATTGACAAGCAGTGACATTTTGTTTCTCACTCCAGCATAATATCATTATCTCACTCAAAAATAAAGTTGTTGTTGTTGTTGTTGGGTTTAACGCCATTTTTCAGCACGCGATTGGCTATACATGGCGGCCAGTATTAATGGTGGAGGAAGAACCCGAGAAAACCCGGGAAAGAACCACCGACCCACGAGAAGCTACTGGCAAGCTTTCTCACATACCCACATTAGCCGAATCCGAGACTCGAACCCACGCAGACAGCGGTGAGATGGCAGTGATCCGTAACGGAGAACGCTTTAGACCACTCGGCCACTTACAATCTAGTATAGCAAATGATTTATTTTATCATGTCTGATTGTAACATTTTCCTATACAAAGCAATGAAAGTGCAAACAAAAACACAATGGGCCTTTTAAGTCTAATCTACTCCAACATGAAGTGAACAAGATACCAACCTTAAAATAAATTTCTTAGCCAAAATTAACATTATGTCCTACCTTGAGATGCAATGATTCTAGTTGAGAACACACTTGAATATATACTAAAACCTTGAGCCAGATCTAAGTCATGCATAGACTGCATAATTTATATGATATTCCAAGCTGCCACTTTACTATTAGGATACCCATCACTGTATCTACTCTTTCTGACCTGACTGAAGCATGGTCATTTCAGTTATTAAGTCAACGTTGGGTGAACTTGTGAAATAAATGACCAAGTGGAAATGACAATCTGGTTTTGAAATTTGTTCATCTGATATTAGATATGCAAATCTGGGCATGCAAAGTCATAGCATCTGCAACAGATGTCAGCTATATAAAAGGATATTTACAGAATGATTATCAAGGAGATGCCGAAAAGGTTCAACATGTTTCCACTATACTGAGGTTTGTTGTATAACAGGTTTCACTGTGAAATGAAGCATTACTTTGTTAATGAAGGCAGGTTACTATCTGATTACCAATACTTTTGTAATAGATTTGTTCTCTTGTTGATCTTCATTTCATTTGAGCATTCATATATTGTGTAATTCCACAATTTGCGATTTTTTTATTTTGCTCATTCATTCATTTGTTCGTATATTTACTGTCTCACTCTTCCGTGTGCATCTGTTTGTTGTTGTTGGGGGGGGTAACGCCATTTTTCAGCACATGATAGGCTATATTTGGCGGCCAGTATTAATGGTCGATGAAGAACCCAGGAAAACCCCGGAAAAAAAACACCGACCCATGAGAAGCTACTGGCAAGCTTTCTCACATACCCACATTGGCTGAATCCGAGACTCGAACCGGCACAAACAGAGGTGAGATGGCATTGATCTGTAATAGAGAGCACTTCAGACGACTTGGCGACTTGGGGCCCCATTCTGTTTGTATATTTCTTTTTAAAATATAAATGTGAGTGTAGACCAGCAACTTTGTCAACTGAATTAGATTATAAATAATGCATACAGACAACCAATTGTTCATAAAAGTGTAAGAGTAATGAAAATTGTCATGTTCCTCTCAAATAAATACATTAACACGATGCTAGCTAATATTTCCTTTGTGGAAAAAGATTTACTGAAGACTTCTTTTATGAAAAATATACCCAGGTAAAATCATTTGCATCAATAACACTTCGTCCTAAACAATGTGCATCCTTACCACCTAAGTGTTATTTGTCTCTGACTAAATGACAAATGTTTATCTAAATTTTCTCTTTCAACAGATGGGAATTACTTTTCACAACTAAAAAGAATATCTCAAAGCATACCTGTTTAAGTAGGTAGACAATTGTTAGAAGATCCCAAAACAAGTAAAGAAGCTCAGTTTGATTTCACAGAGATTAATACAACATTCAGTGTTCTTTATCAAGGTTATTCTTGTTCAGTTCAAATTCACTTCACTGTTTTTGACCTTTTTCAAACATTTTGTTGAGATGTGGTAGCACAGTTGGTATAGCACCGGATTTGAATTCCAAAGGTCTTGAATTCAATACCAGCTCAGGTCAGTTACCTCCATGTGTTTTTTTAGAAAAAACTTTGGATCATTCCAATTTCTTTGGAATAAGTTTTAACCAGTTATGTGTACTCAATGTATATCATTAAAACCTAGCAAAAGGGCAACATTAAATGTTCAAAACAAGTATGATTTTACAAGGACTTCTATCATTAATCAAAGGAACGGGGGAAGATATTTTAAAGATTTTTTCTATAACTAACAAAAGGTAAAAACATGATTTCTAAGGCAGAGTTCATTACTGAAACAATACACATATACATGTATAAGCAAATACATCAATGATAATGTTCAAAATGAGTGATCAAGCATAATTTTGATGACAGTTGCGATTAGGGTTTTTTGTTGATTGGAATAATTAAGTTGCTGTTGCTAGCAATTTCAACACATTGCTGACTAACATCATGCTAAGGAAATGTGCCTTTTCATGAGACATGTGCATTGAGGCAGGTGGCCCAAGCTGTCATGGAACATTTGCATTGCGGAGGCAGGTGACCCAAGCTGGCCTAGGCAGGCATAAAGACAATGATCTTAAGGGACTGCTGATCTGCTAACTTAGCTACAATGGCTCCCAATAGCAATTAAGCATCAAAAGTTCACAGTAGTGTTTCTATTTCCTCAATGTTTTAATTCGGGTAACTGTTGTGGTGTATGCTCAACATGTATATTTATGAATTTTGAAACCTTAAGACCTTCATCTGGGTTTGAAAAATCATGCAGAAAAATAATCTCTTTCATTTTTTAAAACATTTATATTTTGTTTCTAACTCTGAACCAATCCTGTGAGTGGTCACTTCTGGAAAGTAATAACACTACATGTTCTTTTGGTCTTTGAGATGGGTGGCATATACATAATCATTCATGGATGAGTTACAATTAGGTATTTTCGCAAAATGTCTAAGATTGTTTTTCTGTGTCATATTGATCTATTTGCTATTTACACAAGATTGACAAAAGTTTGTATTATTATCCAGAAATCTATTTTTGAGTCTCAAGATGAAGACAGGGTCCTGTGTGGAAGAGTGGTCTCAGGCGCTTGTCTTTTTAGATCAATAGCATCACGTATATGTCCGTGTGGGTATACGTCCTTGTGGGTATGAGCCTCAGGCAAAGCCACCAGGGGTTTGTGAGAATGCTTTCCATTAGCTTCCTGTGGGTTGGTGGTTCCCTCACACAATATTCTGGCGATCGAGTATCATTTACTAAATAATGACATTAAACCATAATGACCAATCAGACAAAGCCATGATAATTTGATTCTCAAATTGGTCAATCCATCAACAATGGTATACAAAGCAGGTTAGACCTGACCTAACATGGGAAAATGAGAACTCAAGCCAAATAGATTCCAGACCATTCAAGACAATGGCTTGTAAATTAGATCATATATATATAAAAAATTTATTAATAAATAGAGTTAAAGTTTTAGTAACATTTTTATTATGTATAACGCACTTACTACAGGTGTAAAAATATACACATAAGACAAATAAAATATTTAAAAAAAACATGAAAATAAAAAGTAAAAATACAACTATTAATAAAATAAAGTTAAAACTAGAAAGATAATTATATAATTATATGTACTAATATTATTTTCACAACCGTTAAAAAGTTATCAGAACTCAATTTATATAATAAAAAATATGGTGGGCATAACGCTTACTATGAAGTATTTTAAAAATAATTAATTATATTATAAGAAAATTGCTTACAAATGCAATGATATTTTAAGGAATTAGTAAACTCAATTTTATATTATTAGATTCTACTTTTACCAATTAAGATTTTTGCAAAGTAGAATAATATGAAATATTCTTATCCAATTATACACAGGGGACATAATTCGATCAGTTTGAATTCAGTCTGATGAAGCATTAAAGCGAAACCGGTCACACATTCTACGTGTTGGTGTATATATAAACAAACACACTAGAATAACTCCTTATGTTTCTCCTCATTCTATCTTTTTTTATATCAGTTATGCTTGGAATAAGTACATTTTTACACAATCCAGGAACTTGCAAATTGCAGTCCTGATGTTTAACAAAATGATTCATTAATTTTGTTTAATTATGAAAGTAACTGCATATCTATCTGATTATAAAATGCATTTTACATGATTACAGTGACAATTATTTTGAACACTTCCAACGCTAGTGACAATCCTTTTTTTTAGTGAGCTATTATCATTAAGATTATAAGGTAGATTAAAAAACAATCACTTCAGCAGTGAGAATTATGCAGCACTGTCTGGTCACCTAAATTGAACCAAAATGAGAAAATTAAATGTACCATGATTCATTCCCTGATCTCAAACAGCATTAATTATACAAAACAGAAAACAAAGAGACCTTAAAATATTGACATGTGACCTTGACACTGAAAATATTGACATATAACCTTGACACTGAAGATACTCCTTCAAATTTACCATGTAACTTCCACTATAGTGATAGTATCTAAGTGTACCAATATTTATCTTAAACAGCTATTCAACTGGAAAACTTTTGGACAAATGTCACTGAAGAACAAAATACTGAATAGTGACCCTAAAACTGAGTATTGGACCTGCTAATGAGTGATGCAACACCGTTTATTTCAAATGCACTACAATTTATAGCAATAAGGAAAACATAATAGAACAAGAGGCAAAACAGAATAAAAGAGCCCAAGTGGCCCTGATCTCACTTAACTAGGAAGATGACATGTCAGCTTTTGAATACAATGACAATGTAGAGGGGAAAGAAAGCTTGTAGCACATAATTTTTCTACACTGTATATTAATATTGGTACAAGTTATGTACATCCTAATCAAACATCAGAATGCCAAAACATGTTTTCACCCAATGCCGAAAAAACCACTGGCTTAGGAAATATGAGACTTTGGGATAAATGTCAAATCCATCATAACAGTGAGAAACTTCTTTCTAGGTGTCAACTTACCTAGCTTAGAGAAGTACTGAAAAACACACAGTAAGCAGACCTAAAATGCAGCCACAAAATCTATATTTAGCCTATGCTGACCATGTTATAATGTTGAGAATTATATCCAGACTTACTTAAAGAAAAGAACTCAGGCACTGTGTGAAGCCAAGAAACCATTACAACATTTCTGACACATTGCCTGTAAGCACGGACATTGATAGATAATAATCTGATATTAATTAACCTTATTGGTAATTGTAGTTTAGCCAACATCTCTTTCAGTAATGAAAACTTGGCATTGGGAAACTGACACTGATAAAGACAAAAATAGTACCTACCTAACTGTGTGAATTAAATATTGGTTCTGGACACAATATAAAAATGTGACTGTTTGTGAGGGGTAAATTTTACATTTGTGCACAACATATGACTACTGCCATTAAAAATAATGTGTCTCCATGCTAGAAGAGAAGCAGCAGTGCATAGTTTTCTGCAGGGTACATCGCCTTGGATAGGATGTCACTTGAGTGTTGATCTCAGCAGTCAGAAAAGGTTGATGTGCATTGTTCTGCTGTATTGTCTCTACCCACTATTAAGAATGTCAATTTCACAAAATGTAGGACTGAACTTTTAAAAATTAGTTTCTTTTCTTAGTGTTGACTTCTGACCAGTAACAAAATTTAACTGACATTAAAAGTTGCACTTCACTGAAATAAGCAGGTCCATTTTTTACCTCAAACTGAAACTTATGCCATACAGTAAAGGTCTTTATCAACTTAACTGGGGTCAAGATAAGTGGGGAAAAATTAGCATAGCAGATGGATTTTTTAGGGACTAGACACAAAACACTTGACATAAATGGGGTTTTGAGATAATTAACCAAGGTCAAAATATATGTATATGACTATCCAAATGTGCTTTAATTTTAATATTCAAAATGTGGCGACTTTATGACAATGAATACCAAAAAATGGCTATGTTTATGTGTTTGCCAGACTTTTTCTCTGGATGCCCTTGTTTTAAAGGTTTAATTGTTAATGCTGTTTAACACTTTAAAAAAGTTCAAAACAAAATTTACTGACTGCAGTCCAATTTTTAAACTCCAAAAAGTTCAGACTGTGCTCTTAATTGACTTAATAAATAAAATCTCAGAATTTCTGACCAAAACGGTTTGAAAGGCTTGCATAATTCTACAGGCAAAAGTGTCAAAGAAACAGATAAACACAAAAACAGTGGTAGGTCACAGTGACCTAGGCTGTTTTTGTTCACTTAAGTGTGCAGTACTGCTCATGAAAGATTGACACTGACTTGTGTGTCTCTACAATAAATTAACAATTATCTGAATGTCAAACATAAGCACAAACCTTCAGTCGTTTTGACTAAAGATGTCCTTACAATCTGGTACAGAATTAATTATCTACCCTCTTATATGCAATACATAAGCTGACAATTGAGAATAGTAATTAAATAAGCTTTTACTCATACCTCCTCAAAAATCAACTTTGGAAAGTTGGAAAAAAGCCCATAAAAAGCTTAAAAGAAAGACTTACTATAACATGTAGAAAGTTTTAGCATTAAGATCTCAAATGTGATCTTGCATTAAAATTTTCCTAACTAAACTTTTGGATGTATTTAGCCAGAACATACCAAGTCTAAAATGCATGCAAAAGACATTGATGTTAGGCATAATCGACATGAACTTCCTGCAACATTTCCTCTTGGTTGCAGCTTATGTGACCATACTTTTTGTACGTTGTTAGTTACCAGTTGAAAACATCCGAACATCAGTCACCAAATGCTCCTGTGAACATTTCAGAACTTGACAAGTTTTATCTTTTCAAAATCTCACCTAAATTACATTTTAAAATGCACAAGAGTAAGTCCATGTTAATTTCATGCATGTTCTCATGAGCTTTATTTACCTAGTTTTGCCATCAATCCATAAGCCAGCATCGCTCTGAGGTATGGCCAAAAATAATTTTAGGGCAGAACTATTTGATTCAATTTTCTGAAGCAGCATGGAGTAAAATTCAATTTCTATAATAAAGTTTGTTTCGAAGCATTTGCTGGAAATGACATTATCAATAATCATACATGTCCCAGACATATATGCACACATTTCTGGTCTAGTTTGGGTTATGAAAGACATGGAATCCTCCCTCTGCCTTGGCGATTTGAAGTGATTAATACATCTGAGTGGGACTTGCTTGAACTTTGATTGCAAACAGTCAAAAGACAAAATGAACAAGCTTTTGGCAGTCTAATTTTGCAGAGTACGCTTTACAAGACAAAACTATAGGTTATGCTTTTGCATCCTAAGAGTAGTGCATTTTAATTTCTGATCTTTGAAACAATGACAAATTGTTTCCTCTATATTTACATGGAGATGACAAAATGTTATATACAGTATTTTAAGCCCATTTATTTTGGTAATGGGACTCGAGTATGTACTTATCAAGCTACTTCCCAAATAAATTAACATTTATAATAATTATATAGTCAGTACTATAGTCAACATGATTTCAAGCTACATACCTCAGCTGCTATCTTCCGTGCCATCGACCTAGTCACAACCTGACTACACACGCCACTGCGACAGCGATAGTAATTCCCCAGGGGTATGACCATCGTTGACACAACACTTCCAAGCACTAGCAAACGCTGGTTCAAGCAATAACTGAGCACTGAAAGCACTGAGATAAGGCAAGCACCAAGGGAGGATTTCAAGCACTGATCAAGAAGACTGAAAAAGACAAATATACAAAACTGTTAATATTACATTGAGAACTGTTAGAAGAGCAATGGCATTGATGTCTACATTTATAAAAACATAAGTACATACAGCCTCACTGCATTTCAAACATTCCTTATTCCTACATGTAGGTCCTTGGTAACAGTTTGGATTGTGTGTCATAGCATTGATCCGCTTGGGAGGGGGCTGGGGTGGAACTTTGTACATGTACATTCATTGTACTTCTTAGTTACTGATCTTGCATTTAACTGCATAAATATAAATAGTCCTGGGGCTGTCAAATTTGGTATGATGATGCATCTTCAAGAGCTGATTATAACTACAATGTCATAACAAATTAGGTCACTGTGACCCAGAGTTTTATGTTTCATCATATTTGTTTAATGTCTGGTTTTGAGCTCATTTTTCAAACCTTATTCATGCAAGAATCAAAAATGATTGAATGCATCTATATTGGTGCCCCACCCTTTCAACAAAAGGTCATTGTGACATACATGTCATTTTGTTGACCTTCACCTTTTAAAAAAATATATTGTTGAACCTACCCTATAAATCATGAAATTTGGTAACAGGATTGTATCTGAAGAATTACACCCTCATTATAACAGTTGTCACTGTGGCCCATATTCCACAATTCACCAGCCTGGGTTTAATGGCATGCAGTGTACATGTCAAAATTGTCAAACTTCCAACCAAGTACACATCCTAGCCTGCTGAGAAGCCCCTTTCTAAACAGAGCAGTTGAAAATAGAACAAATATACTCATTTTCAAACTGTCCCTAATAAAGTCTATACGCTGCATATTGTGACAGGTTGTCCTCAACATGCTGTCATTTTCAAACTGTCCTTAATAAAGACTACACAGTGCATATTGTGACAGGTTATCCAACTGTCCCTAATAAAGACTACACAGTGCATATTGTGACAGGTTATCCAACTGTCCCTAATAAAGACTACACAGTGCATATTGTGACAGGTTATCCAACTGTCCCTAATAAAGACTACACAGTGCATATTGTGACAGGTTATCCAACTGTCCCTAATAAAGACTACACAGTGCATATTGTGACAGGTAAATATCCTCAACATATTGTGACAGGTTATCCTCAACATGTCATTTTCAAACTATCCCTAATAAAGACTACACATTGCATATTGTGACAGGTAAATATCCCATACAGTTGGGATACAGAATTTGAGCGGCAACCATTAGCAGCATTTGAACCTGTCTCTATGGATTTCGTACGTACAATCGTGATGAAGAGTGCACCAAAATCATGTGAACTTGATCCAATTCCAACATCACTGCTGCTTGAGTGATTAGATCCAGTATTACCTTCACTAACTGATGTTATTAATACCTCTCTCTCATCTGGGTAATTCCCATCATTTTTCAAAACTGCCATTGTAAAGCCTCTGCTGAAGAAACCAACACTAGATCATAACGATTTAAAGAACTACCGCCCAGTTTATAATCTCCCATTTCAAAAATCTTAGAAACGGTTGTTCTATCCCAGCTTGTATCTCATTTAAATTCAAAGTGTTTTTCGCAATGTACAATCTGCATATCGCCCTTGTCACAGTACTGAAACTACTCTTCTAAAAGTAGTTAATGATATTCTCTCTGCGTTGGATAGTGGAAAGATTACAGTCCTCACCCTCCTTGATCTGTCTGCAGCATTTGACACAATAGACCATGATATATTACTTAGCCGTCTCCAGCATGTATTTGGCATTCATGATACAGGCTTACTGTGGTTCAAGACCTACTTGGTCAACAGGACACAAATTGTATCTGCAAATGGAATACACTCCAGCCCAATTGATCTATGTTGTGGTGTTCCACAGGAGTCTGTTCTTGGACCTGTTCTCTTCATTATGTACACTCAATCGCGCTCAAGTGTCATAGATCATCATCCAGTGCCTCGCCAATTGTACACTCATGACACCCAAATATACAAATCTAGCCACCCAACTGAAGTTAATGCTACCATCCAAGGTGTAGAGAGGTGCATTTCTGATGTGAAATCATGGATGACTTGTAACAAGCTGCAGATGAATGATAAAACTGATCACTACACAAAGACTTTCTCATTCACATCCTTTGCCTCAAACAATAAATATCAGCAAAATCAACATTAAATTCACACAAACAGTACGAAACATAGGTGTTACTCTGGACAGTACTCTCACATTGCACCAACATGTCATGAACATATGCAAGGCTGCATATCTTGAGCTGAGACGAATCATCTCAATTCGCAAATATCTTTCAGTTGAAGCCACTAAAACACTTCTGTGTTTATTAGTACTTTCAAGACTGGACTATTGTAACTCAATTTTGTCTGGTTCATCTCAATATCTACTCCAGAAACTTCAAAAAGTTCAAAACACAGCTGCTCGGATTATACTTAAAGTACCACGATCACAGCACACCTCCCCGCTGCTCTGTACCCTACACTGGCTATCCATTTGATCCAGAATCAAACACAAAATTTGTTCTCTGTGCTACATTTCACTGTCGGACTCTAGTCCAACATACCTATCTGACCTCACCCATGTGTACACACCAGCAAGATACTTACGCTCCTCTTCTGACAATCGTATACTCATTATTCCCACTATGAAAACAAAGTCATATGGACAGCGTTCTTTTGCATACCAGGGCCCAGCTACGTCGAATGAATTGACCTTTGAACTTAGACACAAAGACACAGTGATCACATTCAAGAGGGCTCTCAAGACTCACTTATTTCGACTGCAAGAACAAACTTAAAGACCTAATAATGTTTCCTACCTGAAATATTCTCAGCATGTTTTTTATCTGTTTTTCCAATTTCATGTTTGTTTTTGTAATAACATTATTATGTTTCTTATCTTATAGGTGTTGTCTAATGTTGTAAAGATTTAGAGCTTCTAAAGATTAGGCGCTATACAAAGTCCTCATTATTATTATTCTTATTATTATGTCATTTTCAAACTGTCCCTAACAAAGACTTCACATTGCATATTGTGACAGGTTATCCAACTGTCCCTAATAAAGACTACACATTGCATATTGTGACAGGTTATCCTCAACAGATATAAAGCGTAAAAAGGCAACCATTTTACTGATAATAGCTGGCCTAAAAAGACAACCATATTATTATTAGCATAGTTGGCCCAAAAGGCATTATTGACTTAGATGTCATTAAAGAGACATCTGTAATATTGATATAGATGGCATTAAAATTAAATCCATTAAATTATTCATATAGTTGGCCTTTAAAAAGGCATCCATCATATTACCTACATAATTTGGGGTGAAATGGAATCTATTTTATTTTTTATATATTTGCACATGATGGTTCCTTCTACTCAAAGTGAATAATGTTAAAAATCTATGAATTTACAGGAAAATTTTTATATCATGTGTGAATGATTCAGAAATTCATAAGACTTGGAAAGGTTTAACTGAAGATAAAACAATTGAAATTTCCTAATATAAAAGAAAGGTGTAGGAGACTAATGTATAACATCAATTAATGATATTTCAGCCATCTGCTGATAGATTTGTATTAGGAAAAAGAGTGTAGAAATTCTGTTTTAAATTTATAACTGAAATGGAAGAGCATTATATATATATATATATATATATATATATATATATATATATATATATATATATATGATCTTGAAACTGGAAGTACCTTTTAGCTTAAAATACTGATTAAAACTTTGCAAAGATAGTTTTACATAAGCCAGAATGCTGGATGATGTTAATATAGTGGTGTATCTTAGGGAGCTTCACCTGTACATTTACTATCTGAATCTAGAAAAGTACATTATTACGGATTCAACTGAAACAGTGACTCGTCAATACTTTAGTACTAAATATAATCCGTTCACATGCAAAAACTTACTTATGGACCGAATATTATTTACTTTGTGACTATTGTAACAAATTCTTACATGTACATCAAAATTGTCTAAACCTTCAAATTTTAAATTTCTGGTTCCGATTACTGGTACATATTTTAAATTTGAGAAATGTATTTCAAATGTTAACCTGTCTAATCAAATTCTTTTACAATCTGTCACATCTAAACATATGTGCATGCATACGATGAGGAAATGTTTCACATTCTGGGGTGGGATGTGTAGTCCAGCAGTGGAAGACATTAACCCTGATATTTTTCCATCATAAATATTTAGGTCAACATTATCCCTAAAATGTAAAAATTATCCCTCTGATTTTGTACTAAACAATACTGCCAGTAATTATAATGATATTTTGCACATTTTAGTTGAAAAAATAAATATGTTATGTAAGATTTTGTTGTTATGTGGATAGGGGAAGTATCTAGATTTATATTTAAAAAATCACCATCAGAGCAAATTTTGGGTATGTTATATGTACAGGTCTCAGAGACATATATACCATCTCATCAGAGACATATTTCCCATCTCATCAGAGACAGATAGTTCCCATCTCATACTTTATGATACTCAGTTTAATGGGGTTGTCCATTAATTATATCAACAAAATGGGGGGGGGGGTGTTGTTGGTTGAAGAAGATTGACAACTGTTGGCATGGGGGAGGGGGGAGTTCAAGATAAATTGACGTCAACAATGTTATTTTTTACAATAAATTTAATAAATCAAAAAATATGAAATTAGTCTGTGCGTTAGTATGGCACACACTCGCACGCCCGTCAACAGCCCACCAGTTTATTCCTAAACCGGTTGAGCTCTTGCCAAGGAAGTCATAGTCTTGCATCATCATATTTTGTTTTTATTCATTGTAGATTGTAGACTGTAGACAGATTTTTAGGGGAAGCTGTTACTAAATTCAAAGACTGCACTGAGCCATAGACATCTATAGCTATCCATGGACTTCTATTAAATAGCATCTATGTTATATGTATAGATGTTATATATATTGAAGTCCATGAACTATCCTTCCAAGGATGGATAACTGAGCCTAGGAAACTTGAGAGCTTGACTATTATACAGTCATCTTTAACATAATACATAACATAAATTATGTAGCCTACACAAGCATACATCTTCTTCAACCAGATGCAGTAACATTAATGCCTTACAAATATTATACACTTTGATAACAGACTCTTGTTCATTTCAGGCAAATCTCCCCCCCCCCTCATTTGCATGTGCTGTAAAATTGTTATAGTAAATTTGAAATCTGTTAACAAGTTAAAAATATGTATTAAAATTTATTTGCAGACCTTTTAATTTCCATAATTCTATTTTTAGCATCAAAGCCAGCCGTATAAAATATTGTTAGTTTGGGGGTGGGGGGGGGGGGTAAAATTTTATATGAGGGGTCACTGAAAGTTTGACAGATGTTGATAAGGGGGGGAGGGGTAGTAAAAAATTGCCTAAAAATTGTTGACACAATTAATGGACGTCCCCAATGGCAGAAATGAGTAACATTCAATATGCATCATTGCTGAAAAGTAAACATTGAAGTTCTGAAGTCTGATACAAGATTCTCCAAGATTTGGATAATATCTCATGGTGTGCACTATTAAGGACACAAAGTACTCATTCAGTTCCAATGGTAAACGTGTGCAAAAGCCATATTAAAAGCAAATTGTCTTATGGGGGAGAACATTTTATTAGCAGATGCACTTTCACATAATTCAAAATTATATTCTTTCACTAAATGTATATTTAACTAATATAGAAAAGAAACTTTATTGCATAAATCATTCTTTTTCTTTATCAGGGGCAGTGCTATGTATATTTTTTTTTTTAAATTAAAATATTGCCCATATATATGTTGGTCTGGCAGATTCAGTTTTCCATTTAATTATTGTTAAAATTTCTAATATTTCTGTCTTTTACCGAAATACTATAAATATTTCTGCAACCTTTTTTAGTGTCAAGATTAGTAAAGTCTTTCTTTATATCTAATGTTTTTCCAAACCTTCTTGGTGTGATTCAGTATATAATCTATGTATGATTTCATGGAATTAAGGACCCCTGCATATTGTAGAAAAGACAATACCTACATTATACTGTATATTTCATTCACTTTTCGCCATTAAAGGAATTGCTCATATCACTCTGGACATTATCATTTATAAACAATATACCTTTTTCAAATATTTCGCTAAAAAAATAAAGACCCTCCAATCTTCATATTTTCATTATACATTAGGGCTTCAGTAAGAAAATCTGAAAGTGTCTTTGAAATAAATGTTTGAGAGTACAGTATATGTTATAAGAAATAAAAACATCCTTCCAAAATATATTAACATCTACTGTGTTCCTTTCAATACAAGATTTACCAAATTTGTTAAAATCCTTTGAGAAATTAAAGCAATGAAACACTAGTTTACTCCATTTTGTAAGTATTCTTCTGCCCGAGAATATGTTGAGAGAACAAATGAATTTTTTTAAAGTCATTGCAAGTCCCCCTTCTTCAAAATTTGTACTCTTTACTTTTCTTTTTATCGTGATACAAAATAATATTAAAAATTCAATAACTTTAAATTTCTTATAGCTCATGACCAATCCTATATTTATCAATATAGATCCATCCTGGATGATAACTACTGTAAAGATAAAACCATATCAGCTGTGACATTGTCTAGATTAATGTATGCTTATCACGTTTGCTTTCAATTCCACACCAAATCATCATCATCATCATCATCATCATCATCATCATCATCATTGGCGACTCGGTCTCGAAAGACCATGCGAATAGCGCCCTTGGGGTGTTGCCTGTCTCTGTTGGCAACGTCTGCTGTGGCTGTGCAGGCCTATACGTGAGTGACAGTCCCTACTGCAGTTGGTGCAGACATACTGGGAAGTCTGCATTACTGTGGTTGCTGTTGCGTTCTTCTTTCTCTTACGTTTCTCTGCCACCAACTGGCCTCTCCTCGCATCAGCGACTGATATGCCATTGTTTACCATCAGTCTCCAGGTGCCTCGGTCCTCAGCCAGCTCTTCCCAGCCATCGGGTGAAATGTTGCATGCCTTCATGTCCCTCTTGTACACATCTTTGAAACGGAGTGAGGGGCGTCCGACTCTTCTCATGCCAGTGGCCAGCTGTCCATATAAGATGTCCTTTGGCAGCCTTCCATCCTCCATGCGTCGGACGTGACCCAGCCATCGAAGGCGGCGTTTAATTAGCAGGGAGTACATGCTGGGGGTTCTTGCACGCTGCAGGATCTCGCTGTGTGGAACACGATCTTGCCAGTTGATTTTCAGGATGCGTTTTAGGCACCGTATATGGAAGGAGTTGAGCCGGCGTTCTTGCCTCATGTAGGTACTCCACGTCTCACTTCCATATAGAAGGGTGCTGAGAACGCAGGCCTGGTAGACTCGGACCTTGGTGTGCTCTGTCAGCGCGTTGTTTTCCCAAACCCTCTTTGTTAATCGAGCCATGATGGTGTTTGCCTTTCCAAGCCTTCTGTCCAGCTCCATATCTATCAAGAGAGTGTTGCTGATGGTTGACCCTAGGTAGGTAAAGTTGTTGACTGCTTCCAGGGTGACACCGTTGATTTTGATTGAAGGGGCAATGGTGGTATCTTGCACGCTGACATTTGTTTTTTCCAAGCTGATTGTGAGACCAAAGTGCGTGCAGGCAACAGCAAAACGGTCTCCCAGTCTCTGGAGGGCTTCCTCGGTGTGGGCCACAAGAGCTGCGTCATCTGCAAAAAGCATCTCCCTGATGAGCACAGCTCTCACTTTGGTCTTTGAGCGCAGTCGTGCCAGGTTGAACAGGCTCCCATCAGACCTGGTGTGTAGATATATGCCATCCGTGGACGTGTCGAAGGCGTAGGACATGAGCAGGGAGAAGAAGATCCCAAAAAGTGTTGGTGCCAGCACGCAGCCCTGCTTCACACCACTGTTAATTGGGAAGGAAGTTGAGGATGATCCATCATACAGGACTGTTCCCTTCATATCTGCATGGAAAGAGATTATCATGCTGAGGAGTTTTGGGGGGCAACCGATCTTACTCAGAAGTTCAAAAAGGCCCTTCCTGCTGACCAAGTCAAAGGCCTTGGTGAGGTCGATGAACATCATGTAGAGTGGTTGACCTTGCTCTCTGCTCTTCTCTTGGAGTTGTCGTAGGGAGAAGATCATGTCTGTCGTTGACCTGCCTGCTCTGAAGCCGCACTGTGATTCCGGGTACACACGGTCTGCCAGCAACTGCAGCCTGTTGAGTATGATGCGGGCGTACACTTTACCAACAATACTCAAGAGCGAGATCCCTCTGTAATTATTACAGTCACTGCGGTCGCCCTTGTTTTTGTAAAGGGTCACAATTGTGGCATCACGCATGTCTTGGGGGACTACTCCTTCCTCCCAGCAGCGGCAAAGTAGCTCGTGCAGTGGTTTAATCAATGCTGGTTTTCCACGTTTGATAGCTTCGGGTGGGATGCTGTCACTACCTGGTGCTTTGTCGTTTGGAAGGCAGTCGATTGCTTTGCTGAGCTCCTCTAAGGTTGGCACTTTGTCGAGCTCTTCCATGGTGGGCAGATTCTTTATGCTGCTGAGGGCTGCATCAGTGACTGACGTTTCTCGGGAGTATAGTTCTGAGTAGTGCTCCACCCATCTGGCCATCTGTTGCCCACGGTCTGTGATCTTCTCTCCCGTCAGGGATTTCAGGGGAGCGACCCCTTTCACTGTAGGGCCTAGAGCCTTCTTGATGCCACTGTACATGCCTTGGATGTGTCCGGACTCGGCACTTCGCTGGATCCCTTCACACAGTTGTTGCCAGTACTCGTTCGCACACTGTCTAGCAATGCGTTGGGTGTTACTTCGGGCACTTCTGAGAGCAGCAAGCGTCCGTTCATTAGGGCATTTTTTGTAAGCTATGAAGGCTTTTCGTTTCTCCTCGATTTGTGGTTCCATCCTTGATAGGTGTGCATTGAACCAGTCCTGGCTGGGTCGTTCCTTCTTGCCAAACGTTGACATAGCTGTACTGTAGATGGCGCCCTTCATGGCGTTCCACTTGGCTGTAGCGTCATACTCAGGCAGGTCCTGGAGAGCCTTGTTCAGGGCAGACACATACTCCTCCACCTTGGCAGGGACTGACATCTGTGCAGTGTTTATGCGAGGACATCCTTTTGGTTTTGTGCGGTGTAGCACATGTGGCTGTAGTCGCACTCTGCTGCTCACAAGGGCATGGTCGGAGTCACAGTCTGCACTGTGGTAGGTTCTGGTGGAGAGGACGCTGTTAAGGGCAGAGCGCCTGGTGATGACCAAGTCGAGTTGGTGCCAGTGATAAGATCTGGGGTGTTTCCATGACACTTTGTGTTGTGGCTTACACTTGAAGAAGGTGTTTGTGATGCACAGGCCATGGTAGGTGCATAACTCCAGCAGTCTCTGGCCGTTTTCGTTGGTCTTTCCAGTGCCATGATATCCGAGGCAGGTAGGCCAGGACTCGTGGTCCGCACCTACTCTGGCATTAAAGTCGCCGAGGAGGAATAGTGGTTCATTTTTGGGGCATCCTTTGATCTGTTCGTCCAGCTGCCCATAGAACTGATCCTTCACGTCTTCTGATGACGTGAGGGTTGGGGCGTAGACACTGATGATGTTGACAGGACCTGAAGTAGTGGTGAGGCGGATGGACAAGAGACGCTCAGTGCCCCCTGTTGGAGGTTCAACCGAGGCCAGGAGATTGTTTTTGATGGCAAAGCCCACTCCGTGCTGACGGGGCTCCTCAGGTTCTCGACCCTTCCAGAAGAAGGTGTAGTTTTCCTCTCTGAGGGAGCCACTAGAGGCGAGCCTGGTTTCCTGGAGGGCAGCTATGCTGATATTTAGTCTGGTGAGTTCTCTATCGATGATGGCCGTCTTTCTGGTGTCGTCCACTTCTCTGAGGTCGTCGGAGATGCCTGTACACATGGTGTGCACATTCCAGCTTGCAAATCAAAGAGCTGGAGTCTTCTTTATTGGTTTGTTGTTTCTTTTGTCTGGTGTGGAATTACCGTCTGCTTGTCATGCTGAACAACACACTGAGCTCCAGACACCCACTGGAGCAGGCAGACGATGGCGGGTCAACACCTTATTGACTGGGGGCTGCCCGGCTTGAGGCGGGCGATAGTTGGCCAGTGGGACACGATGATCCCTCCCACCGTCAAAGCTGACCCGTGGCGCCCCTTCCCTACGCCAATCGGGTGGGACTTATAACCCGTAAACTGTCAGCTTCCGTGTTGTTTCCTCACTCAGTAGCGAGACTGGAGTGTCCTCTCCAGGGCGCAAGCCTGGGCGTGGAATATGGAGATCCTGGGCTGCCCAGACGTCAGGATCCCCCTCTCGTCCTTGCTGGTGGGGTCCAAAGGAATGCTGAGCATGACATTTGGCACCAGTTTGGATGCAGGAGCTGCCGGAAGGAGGTCGTAGTCGACCCCCAGCCGCCTTAGGGGCTCCACTCCTGATTTTCTGTCTGGGTTTACTCCCGTAGCCTTTCCTTCTCCCGAAGATATCCACAAGGCAGTGGAGCCATAATCCAATGGATGGGACTTGGTTGGTTTTGAATCAGAGTTTCCTTCTCCTAGATGAACTGCCTGACAAGGCTAACGAGCTTCATCTGCCCGGGTTTGGGGTCAGAGTTTCCCTTCTCTTAGACTGGTTGCCTGCCAGGGCTAATGAGCCCAGTCTGCCCACCCAGTTATACCGCCGGGTACTCGGTCGCGCCACACAGCAGGCTCTGTTAAAACAGGGGGCACCGCGTGAAGGTGCTGCTGTGGACACAATAGTGTAGGAGAGGCCATATGCAAGTAACCTCCTGCCCCGCAGAGCGAGACAGTGGTCCTGCGGCGATCACTACACCTGGGAAGGAGAGGCTATGAGAGACGCTTCACTTTCCTTTGGCAAGCGGGACGTCAGGCCCAGGCCACGCACCCCAGGTGCTAATTTCAGCAATGAGTGTTCCAAACTGTTAAAGGACTGAAATTCTATTGATACATTGATGACTTTTTTTGTCAGTTATGATTGGGATAAGCTCTTACAAGATTCTCTTAACTTAAACCTAACTTTCATTAAATAATCCTGGCCAGCCAAACCCATATATACTCTATTTTATCTTCACCCATTTCCAGACTGGTTCCCATTTTTCCATACAAGTAATACCGTGTATCCTATATCCACCCTTGATTTTCTTGAAAGACCTAGGGATAGCTCAAAGCATAATTAAATAAAGCACACAGTTCTGCTTGTGAAAGATCACATCAGCGAATATTAAATTTTATTTCAAGTCCATGTACACCAATATGGCAACGGTACAGTTTAGGCACCATTTATGTATCTGAGATTGATTTAAGAAAATCAGAAAAACAATAATGAAATACAAATCCCTAAGCAAAAGGTACTATTGCCATTCATCTCTTTTCAATTTATAATTAAAATATATTTCCAACATAGTCATATTTTGCAATAAATGAGTCAAGGCCAAGGTGACTATCTGTGCAAGTATCACCGTCGAAAAGGAGATTTAAAAGGCAGAAATTACCTAAAATTCCCCAAACACATACTTTAGGACTAAGGGTAAGCACAAGTCAATTAAATTTATCTAATGTTTGTTTGAAACTCAAGTTTGGTAAAGGACTCAAATTCCATCAATAAAACAATGTCTATTTTTTGTTCAGATACAACTAGGATAAGTCTCTTTATACTCAAATCTAATTTTCATTATCAAACATTCCTGGCCAGCTAAACATGTATATAATCTATTTTATCTTCACCCATTTCCAGGCTGGTTCTTAGTTTTTCCTATCATTATAATGGTAATGTCTCATTAGAGTGCAAACCATTAAAGCTTATCCCACTAGAGCACAAAATATATTTTTGTCCTACTAGAGCTAATCTTATTAGGGCACATCCCATTAGAGCGCAAATAACTAGTATCACTAGAGCGTGAACTAATCAAAAGAATTTTGAAGAAACAATGTATGTATTATTCTCGTTCGGGGTGGGGGTGATCATTGATCTTTGCATTTTATTATTTTACGATGTGTCATACTCATACTCTCTCTGGAGCTGGTTTCTTTGTTTTCCTTCCCGGTATATTTCTTTATGATATATACTTCCTTCTTCAGACACTAGGTCTTGCAACTGGTTTCTATAACATAGTCTCTAAATTATAGTGATCTTTACTAAGGATCAATCTATTATAGTATTGTTTTATTCATGTAATATTGTGTTTATACTAGTAATGACCACTTTATATATTTTAATTTGCATTACATTTTTATCTACTTGTTTATTTGCGTACAAAAAAGAATAAACCGGTGTAAGGTATAATAGTTGTATAAAATTATGTGTATTGATGGTTCTCTGGTTTCTGTCTAGTAATTATTTCCTAATAGTGACGAGACCGCCTTTTTGTACATATTATAATATATATAACATCAAACGTGATGGCAATTCAATCTTGTTGAACTTAAATTTTTTCTCCGTGCCCTATTGGGAATGAGCTCTAGTGAGATTTTTTCGCGCCCTAATGGGATTAGCCCTAATGCGAATTTTTTTTCTTCATCGCCTCACTGAGCGGCGTTCAAATGGGATGCGCTCTAGTGAGACCAAACCATTAGATCCATGTTCTGTATCCACCCTTGATTTTCTGGACAGACCTAGGTAGCTACCTAGGTAGCTCAATGCATAAGGAAGCAATGTGCATAGTTCTGCTTGTGAAATACATTAGTGAATATTAAATTATATTGCGAGTTCGTGTTCATCAATATGGCAATGGTATATTTTAGGCAGCATTTAAGTATTTAACTTCATTTAAAAACATTAGAGAGTGAAAATGAAAATAAAGATGTCTAATCAAGAGTTACCTTTTCTAAAATCACCATTTTATCTCTTTAATTTAAGATTAAAATATATTACCAGCCTTGTCATGTTATGCAATAAATGAGCAAATGGTGACCATCCATATGTGCATGGGTTACTACAGAAAAGGAAATTTCAATGACAGAAGTTATAGAAAATTCCCACAGAACACATAATTAAATCTCATTAACCAGGGTTCCAAACTCCAGCTTGGTAAAGGACTGAAATTCCATTAATGAAACACTGCCTCTGTTTCAGTTACACCTAGGTAAGCTCTCAAAAGATTCTTGTAAGTAAAATCTAACTTTCATTATGAACTAATCCTGTCCAGCAAAAACACATTTATGCTCTCATTTATCTTCACCCATTTCATAAGTGGTTCCCAGATTTTCATATCATTACGGCCATAAGCGTTACGTCCACCCTTGATGTACTTTACACCTAGGATGTGATGTGATGTGATGTGATTTGGATTTTTAACGTAGCTTCAACAATTTTTCAGTCATATCGCTACGATGTCTGCAATGTGACAGTTTATAGTGATGTCTAGCACTGGGGCATCATGCCGCAGACATGTAGCATGATGTCCCACCCAGTCACATTATCCTGACACCGGGCCGACCAGTCCTAACACTAACCTCTTAATGCTGAGCGCCAAGCGAGGCAACTGTTAGTACCATTTTTGTAAGTCTTTGGTATGACTCGGCCGGGGATCGACCCCACGACTTCCCGCATCTGAGGCGGACGCTCTAACCACTAGGCCACCGGAGCTGTCTACACCTACGAACAGTAGCAAATGTATAAGTGACAGTTAGCTTGTAACACCTGCCTTGCCAAATTGTGCAATAAATGAGAAATGGTCAAGGTGACCATCTACATGTATTTCGACAGAAAAAAAAGATTTAAATGACAAATTACTTAACATTTCCTAAGAACATGAATAATTTAAAATTTAAAGTGAGATAGGCATTAAGTCAGTTAAGTTTCAGTAATGAGTGTGTTCCAAGCCCAAGTCTGTTAAAGGATGAAAATTCCATCTATAAAACAATGTCCCTTTTAAAATCAGTTACAACTAGAATAAACTCTCAAAAGATTTTTACTAAAAACTTTCATTATCAACGAGTCCTGGCCAGTGAAACCCATGAGGTGACAGGGTCTAGTTTCGTAAATTGGCCCCTGGCTAATTTCTTAACTTAAGACTATGGTGTGACTTTTTCAGCTATTATTGTTTACTATTTATAGATATGGATATATTTGTGAACTGGGTGTTTCGGGCTTGTGTTGTTCTTGAAACTGATGTCACGCATGTTGCTCTGCAGTATGTTGATAGTGAAATACCAATAGTCAGCTAAGGAAGAAGAGCTAGCCTCTCATAGCAGCACACACGTGGGTTCAAGGCAAGTTGAGTATCTAAAAAATGGCTTGGATGACAAATATTCTGAATTCCATTAAACTATTTAGTAGACAGTGTTTTTAAAAATTTTTATCCAGGGAAAGGGCTTGTGTTTGCACTGTGAGCACCACATGCTGTCAAAAATGGCTTTTGGATGTGAAAAATGGATGTATAAAATAGGGGTTGGGGTGCATAAACTTCTGCTATGAACTGCCATTGACTTCTCTGGTTAAGTGAATACTATTTATATGCTTTGTTTTAATATAGGTATCTAAAAGTATGGACCTTTTTGACCTCGCTTGTGTATTTGATTTTATATGATTTTTTATATTAGGTCCGCTGATTGCGACATTATATTTGTACATAAAAAAGTAGCCCCTGCCACCATGGAAAATCGATAATCTTTGTATGGTACAGTCAGCCGCATCTATTATACTTTTCTGTTTCTTTTTGTATATTTAAATAATTTGTATGCATTAGCTTCATTATATTTCCTTCCTTTTTCCATATATCACTTAGTGTTGTATGTAAAGCTCTTTGGAGAGGGAGGTAACTGTTTTGTACCTCCATGTGAGAACTGTTTACATCATGACAAAGTAGCATATTTTGGACTTAACTTACTAAATATGGGAACAAAATGCTAACCATAATGTATTGTCTTGCACTTTCTATAGCTGTCATGGTTTGCACCCCTATTTTTATGAATAATATTCACATTTCGAATTACAGACACATAAACTATTGCATAGCATGTCAGCATGTATTCTTAAAAGTAATTTTACTCCACAGGAGCAGATAAAATTCAGAGGAATCATACATAAACATACTGTTGTGAATATTGAATGTGACCAGAAGAACGGCCTTAGAAATAATGATGCATATGGCATATTGATTCCTATATTTTGATGAGAAGAATGAAAGTTTTAGCACACCAACATAGTTTCTACCTTCATCACCCAACTCTTAAATTGACATAAGAAATTCATATCTCACACTTGGGTGCTAATAGGAAATATTTCAGTGTTATGTATATATCTTGAAATTTCGAGGTTCAGTTAACAAGGGGGGAAAAGCTTAAAATTAAGTGGCAGTTTCATGCATTTGACAATACACATACAGTTTCTCCTCTGAAAGTCTTATGTTTTCACTGAATGTTAAAAGTACATCAATATCACTTGTTTCTTTTCTTTTTGCAGGTCTCAGTTTGCATGGTAAGAGATTAGGATTAATTGGTTAGTCATGCTGAAAGAAACAATAGATTCAATCTCACCCAGATACTCATTCTAATCTAAGTACACAAGAGAGTGACTTTGATGGACAGATGTTGCTTCTGCAGGAGTTGTTTTATGGTACGTGCTTATTAAAAGCCAAGCCGGTGAAATGCTTTCTACCTTGAACTGAATTTTCCACTGTAAATATTTGTTCTATACCTTATATTATTATTTACTATGATTTTGTAAACTCCAGAAAACATTAAAGTCAGTTGTAAGTAAATTGGTGTCTGAAAAGAAATTTCTGTTAAATTGTATTGAGTAATTTGTATATGTATGGTCAATTTCATTGTCTATGTATCAATGAATTTATTTGATATGTCACTTTGTAAGTTTTATGGTCACACACATCTGTATATCAATAGTCCAGCATTGTCTAATGTTAATTGATTAAACTTTGACTTCTCCAGACTAGCGAGACTTGTGTTGCGATTACCCACCCCCAATATACACTGACAACACTGATGCTGCTATTAGCATCTCTAGAATGATAAAGAAAAGTTAGGAACCGCTTCTTTTATACCAGTCTAAAAGCACTTCTGAAGCACATGATTTACTTAAATGTGTGATTTCTTTAAGTTTGCTAGAAGAGTTTATAGAAACTTATCACTTCTGTCACTGACACCTAACATAGCATTTCTGTCATTCCCTCCTAAAACTTATAGTTACCAATTCTCTTCTTGACATTCATAGAACATTGTAAAGGAATTTTGATTTTGTACTGATGCTAAGGTGGTAAACAAAGACCAAAAGCATTGTAGGTTGCAAACAATTTGAAATCTTTCAAGCAATGCAGTCAGTCATAATTCACAGTGTAAATAATGCAGTGCTTTTTGGCACAAAGAGGTAACTTTTTTAAAAGCATAATACCATTTTTAGTTGTGTGCACAAAAAGTTTTCCTTTATACCATTGTACTAGATAATGTCTAAATATGTGATATTGTACACAACTTTTGACAAACCATTTTCAGCCAAATTCTTAAGGTGGCAGGGTCCAGTTTCGTAAATTGGCCCCTGCAAATTTCTTACCTTAAACGACATGGTGTGACTTTTTCTGCTATTATTGTTTACTATTTAATAATATGGATATATTTGTGAACTATGTGTTTCGGGCTTGTGTTGTTCTTTAAATTGATGTCAGGCATGTACACCTTCCATAGTTACTCTGCAGTATGTTGATAGTGAAATACCAATAGTCGGCTAGGCAGAAGAGCTAGCCTCCCATAGCGGTAGACACGTGGGATCAAGGCAAGTAGAGTATCTCAAAAACGACTGTTCTGAACTGCATTAAACTATTTAGTAGACAATGTTTATCAAAATTTTCATCCAGGGAAAGGGCTTGCCTTCACACTGAACACCACATGCTGTAAAAAATGGCTTTTGGATGTGAAAAATGCATGTATAAAATAGGGGTTGGGTGCATAAACTTCTTCTGCTATGAACTGATTGACTTCTCTGGTTAAGTGAATACTATTCTTATGCTTTGTTTTAATATAGGTATCTAAAAATATGGACCTTTTTGACCTCGCTTGTGTATTTGATTTTTTATGATTTGTTATACAAGCTCACTGATTGCTGCATTAAATTTGTATTTAGAAACTGGCCCTGCCCCCTTAAGCTCTAAATTTTGTTCAACCATTTCAAGACTGGTTCCCTTATTTCCATATCATTAGTACCACGAGTCCTTAGGCAAGATCACAATGGTTTAAGTCTGCAGCTAAATTTTTTCAAATCTGTCATTTTTCAAAACCAATTACTTAATGATGCTTTGTTTTAAACATTTTATTGTCACAGTAATGGGATCGGGCAAAAGTTGTAACAACTTAAATTATTATTCTCCTCGCATGTCACAAGTAATACAACATATTCAACATGACAATATACTAATTAAAAATGATTGGTAAGTGAGAAAGTTGTTGTTATTGTCGTTATTGTAGGGTTTAAAGCCATTTTTCAGCACAAGAGAGTCTATACAGCCATCATAAATGGTGGCGGAAGAACCCAGGAAAAAAAAACGCGGAAATAGCCGTTAATGCATGAGAAGCTACTGGTAAGCTTTCTCATGTATCCACATTGACCGAGCCCGAGACGCGAACCCACGCAGAGGTGAGATGACAGTAATCCGTAATGGTGAGCACCTTAGATCACTCGGCCACTCTGGGACCCAGTAAGCGAGATAGAGGGGGAGGGACAATGACAACAATCTAAATTTGAGTAATTATTGAAATCATTCAGTAATGGTTATGTACTTGCATACATGATGTAAAATTCAATATTTTTCATTTACATCAACCTTTCCCCAAAGCAGTGAATCCAAACTAATAACTAGATATGTCATTGAAAGTAAATTTATCATCTACTCAGTTCCTTGCTTACTGTATTTGAGAAAGAACATGAAAAAGTGCATGGTGGTTTTCATCCCACCATATGAACAAAAAGGAGTGTCAGTCAGCTTTTAATGAACTTACATGATGTCATAATCTAGTGTAGATAGTATACAGTGTTTGACGAATAATACAATTTGCTCGATACGGTTTATGGACATACATACCTTTAAAAAAACACTGTAAGACACACTATAATGAGTATCCCATTCAAGATTGTACCACAAAGATACTGTTTTGGTATAAAAGATGAATTTGTAGAATTAGCCTGAAATTGTACATGGCCATATTGTTTGTGTAAAGGTTATAATTTGTTTGTTCCGACACTGGGGAGGGAGTGATTCAATGATATACTCTGGAGTCTGGCTCGGTTTAATGTTGTAAAGTGTTAATAATTTTAGTCTTTCTTCTAGGCTGCAGACTTTCCCCACCCTGTTTCAAAGTAGAGAGATTGCTTACTAGTGTATTTCAGATGTTCTGCCACTGTTAATGCAGTTTTTTAATTTTTCTGAATCAATCAATGAGCCTCTGTCCCAGACTACACTGGCACATTCTATGATAGACCTAATGCAAGTTTTGATAAAATGTTCATACTTAGTTTGTATATTTTCATAGATTAGCTATTTGACATGCTGTGTTTTTAAAATATGACAAGTCCATTTGGTATTTGATGAAAGTATTAATCCTAGATGACAATGAGAATCCGCATATTTAAGTTCAATATTATGAAAAACAAGTTTAGGATTATTTGGTACACTTTTGTTCATGAAAAACATAGAAACTGTTGGGGGGTTTGTGTTTTTTTTCTGGATTAAACTTTAAAAGCCATTACAGATTTTAATTAATGTGAATTAGGAAGATACTGGGATATCTGATGCTGATTTTACATATAACATCTCATCATATTATGTTTCCCTGAATGAGATATTCCCAACCTTGTCCATAAATTATAAACTGAATTCTTTTTCTTAAGTTCTCTGTTTTATTGTTTGGTTATAACTAGTCTTGGTTAAATCTTCAGTAATGAAGGTTCCATTTTGATTGTTTTTCTTTCCTTTTATTTCTTTCTCTCTAGCAGAATGATAGGTCATGTAAGATAGGACACAAAATCCACAGGTATTTGTGCCCTGCGCGACTTCTTATTAATTGATCCAAGAATATGGGAGCGGTCCAACATTTACATTTAAAAACGTAGCGACCACATTATCTGTGTTAAACTCCGCTGGATCCGCAGAGGTGACTGTAACATTTATGATAAGAAGGTTATTCCGCCTAATTTATTGTTCAAGATTGTCTATTACACGACTACTGGTCTCAAGAGAAATTTATTTTACGCTTAGGTTCAGAAAAGCGGTCAGGGGAGTCCGTGCTGCTCGTACTCAGTGGTAACTTACGATCAAGATAAAATGCCATGAACAGAGCGGAGCAAGAAATAAATAACTACTCGTAAGACAGCAAGCCTAAGCAATATGGTTTCCAAATATCCGCGTGCCCTACAGTCTGGTTTCAGGCAAAGTTAACTGTAAGCTGAATCAAGCAAACCTAGTTGTTTTTTCTCAACGACTTTCATACCGGTTTATACAAAGGTGCCATGTCGAGTCTGCCTCAATAACAGGCGTACTGAATCTTGGCGGGGATATAAGTACTGTCTTCTTGAACTATTTAATAGATTAATTCGTCTTTAACTCGTGTTTGAATGCTTTACAAGGTTAATAATAGTTTGTTTCTAAAGTGCGGAAGTTTTTTTTCTGCCCATTTGTTTTAAGATATTTCTGGTCGAATTTCTATACAATGCAGTTGACAGAAATACCCATACCACCCAATAAATATTCCGTGCTCTTTAATGATAAATAAAAAGAACACACATATTCTCATCTTTTAAATCCTTCTTTCAAGTTTTGGCTTTTATTTCAACAAAATAACGTGTATTTCAGTTGTATTTTTATTCTCTGGGAATTTCCCCAAGTTCTAAATACTATCGACCTATTTCAGTCCTATAGTGGAATCATTGGGGCCAATCCTTTCATTTTTGGAGAGGTAGGTGAGATATGATTATTTTGAAAACTAATATTGCTCTGATTGGTATATAATATGAACCAATTGTGCCCATGCTATCATTTAAAATAATTATCTTGAGAATGAAGTAACAAACATCTAATCTGATCAAAAAGAAAATCACCCACCCACTCCTTAGAAAATAAAAGAATATACAATAACGTGTACTCACCTCGTCGAATACTTGTAATCCAACGAGTACGTATCAGACATGGACTTAAATAGAGGTAGACCACGTGATTTATAAATACAGATTAGCTGGGCTGATTTTGACACCATTGTTTTCAGAAAAATAATTAGCCAAAGCACGTGCGATTTGCATTACTGCCCAAAGTAAAGGCAAATAATTTAGGAAATTGAAAAACAAGTAGCGTTACCATTTTCAGAACTATATCTGACACATGCTGGCCACTGATGCAGTTTAACATCGCGATGTACTTGTCTCTAAAGATAAACGAATATATCACATTTGGGACTGACTATTTCAGTGGAGAAGTGGGGGGGGGGTCATATTATTAAGTTTGCTATAGTCTTCATTGGTGATAAAGCTGGAATAGATGCCTCCGTACGATTTGAGTGTTAACGCTTTATCAACACATATCAAATGCAAACACGAATGTGTGCTTATTATAACCTTTCAATCAATTTCATGGCTACATTCATCCTGAAAAACAATGACTAAATTAATAGGTAGCGTTTTAACAAGACTAAGACAATGTATTGCGAATACAGAGAACCTGTCTGAATATTCAGTTCAACATGTCGAATATGAAACATACACATGTTGCTCCTATTTCGACTGACGTCGCATATTTTAGAAGGACTAATGCAGATATATTTGCAGTATGTGTGTTGTGATTGCAGTGTATGTGTTATGATTGCAGTATGTGTTATAGTATGTGTTATGATTGCAGTGTATGTATGTTATAGTTGCAGTATGTGTGTTATGATTGCGGTATGTGTGTTATGATTGCAGTATGTGAGTTACGATTGCAGTCTGTGTTATGATTGCAGTGTGTGTTATGATTGCATTATGCGTGTTGTGACGCTTGCACGCATTGGGGTGGGGTTCTTCCAATATGTATTAATTATATTATGATGAAAGTTCCATCCGGGATCGTGCGGTTAGAAAGTTAAATTAGTGACGAGGTGGATTTACAGCTCTGAGCCCCCAGTCAGCAATGCCGACGGCTAAATTATAGAGAACACGAAGATGAAATTCAATTAATAACAATTTAATAAATTCGATAATTTAAAACGATAAACTCTCAGTCACCCGTCTTTTCCTCGACCAAGTGACAGCCTAATTCATCCCGTGATTTACAGTGTGAGTTCGGATTTCCCCCTGTCCTTGCGTCTACTCATCTCTTTCTTTCCCGCTAATTCCTTCCTTCCTTCCGTTCCTCCAACACCTCCTTCGACTCCGTTTCCCTCTCGACTATCTCCTCCTCCAATTTCGCTCCCAATTTCCTCCTCCTCCCTTCTCTCCCCTTTTCCTCCTAGACTTCAACTTGTCCTGACTTCTCTCCTTTCCTCCGTCTCTCTATCTGAGACTACGAACCAAACTGTAACTGGTCTGTCCCTCAAAACTTCCTGTGAAATACCACAAGGCGTTAACATATGCTTTATCGAATCTCACCTCACACTAGATCAACAATTAATCATCAGATAAGGCTAGTACGGTTTCTGTCACGCATGCGTACACATCGAAATTCCCACACACTTCTTGCAGGGTAAACAGTGGCGTAATAGCAGGGTATCAGCGAATTGTCATACAGACATCAATACATTGGGTCACATCAGTATATACACATATATATTTAATCTCATTGTACTACAATCTGACAACAATCAGACGCATGTCTGTACATTACACTCCTACAAGCGTACACAAATATTCAACAATGGCAAAATCTATAATCACATGAACACATGTGCTAGTCTACTATAAAATATCCACATAGCGAATTACAATATTAACTCTTATGACGACTAGCAAGCTATATAATTCTTTACAAATATCAACTCATTGCTTCAAAATATGCAAACATATTAACACCACAAAGTAATTATTCGTACTACGATTCTAGTAATAATAAAGTATACATACGACCTACAATTAAAAATGCAGTCGCATTCCGCAAAGACCGAACAACTAGCTCACTGGCCTTATTTGAAGCTGCCTGTACTTAGAATTTCCTGTTCTAAGATATTCCCGCCAATAACGAATGGCTGTTCGGAGTTACTCTATCCTCCTCTGGGCAATCTCTCTAGCGAACTAATTCTTGCCGGAAGACGCGGAGATATCATTCTAGCCAAATCAGGGTCTATCCCCTATCTCGATTTTGATTGGGTGGCGCTGTGACCCTGTCCAATCGTCTTAGCGGTCAGTTCAACCTGGCTGCCTGTCTGCAAGGAAAAGAAGTTAAGATACTCCCACTTCTTCGGGCAACTTCTTTTGATCTGGACAAACGTTTCCACATCTATGTGATAATTGACTATCTGGCGGCCTCGCAGCTCCTAGGTCTGGCTCTCCGCTTCTAGCCACAGCAATCTTACGTAAAGGATTAAAGCTAGCCTGCGGCAATGTTTAATATCAAACAATGGCTTGTCAGAGTTACCTTGATTATGCATGTTTCAAACTGGGGCTAGTCTGGGTCGGGGTAAACGTGACATGTGTTAAGACTGCAGTATGTGTGGTATGATTTCAGTATGTGTGTTATGATTGCAGTATGTGTGTTAAGATTGCAGTATGTATGGTATGATTGCAGTATGTGTGTTATGATTGCAGTATGTGTGGTATGATTGCAGCATGTGTTATGATTCCAGTGTGTGTTATGATTGCAGTATATGTGTTATGATTGCAGTATGTGTGGTATGATTGCAGCATGTGTTATAATTGCAGTGTGTGTTATGATTGCAGTATATGTGTTATGATTGCAGTATGTGTGTTATGATTGCAGCATGTGTTATGATTGCAGTGTGTGTTATGATTGCAGTATATGTGTTATGATTGCAGTATGTGTGTTAAGATTGCAGTATGTATGGTATGATTGCAGTATGTGTGTTATGATTGCAGTATGTGTGGTATGATTGCAGCATGTGTTATGATTCCAGTGTGTGTTATGATTGCAGTATATGTGTTATGATTGCAGTATGTGTGGTATGATTGCAGCATGTGTTATGATTGCAGTGTGTGTCATGATTGCAGTATGTGTGGTATGATTGCAGCATGTGTTATGATTGCAGTGTGTGTTATGATTGCAGTATATGTGTTATGATTGCAGTATATGTGTTATGATTGCAGCATGTGTTCAGTGCAACATGTCGAATAGGAAACATACACATGTTGCTCCTATTTCGCCTGAGGTCGCATATTTTAGAAGGACTAATGCAGATATATTTGCAGTATGTGTGTTATGATTGCAGTATGTGTGGTATGATTGCAGTATGTGTGTTATGATTGCAGGATGTGTTATGATTGCAGTGTGTGTTATGATTGCAGTATATGTGTTATGATTGCAGTATATGTGTTATGATTGCAGCATGTGTTCAGTGCAACATGTCGAATAGGAAACATACACATGTTGCTCCTATTTCGCCTGAGGTCGCATATTTTAGAAGGACTAATGCAGATATATTTGCAGTATGTGTGTTATGATTGCAGTATGTGTGGTATGATTGCAGTATGTGTGTTATGATTGCAGGATGTGTTATGATTGCAGTGTGTGTTATGATTGCAGTATATGTGTTATGATTGCAGTATATGTGTTATGATTGCAGCATGTGTTCAGTGCAACATGTCGAATAGGAAACATACACATGTTGCTCCTATTTCGCCTGACGTCGCATATTTTAGAAGGACTAATGCAGATATATTTGCAGTATGTGTGTTATGATTGCAGTATGTGTGTTATGATTGCAGTATGTGTGTTATGCTTGCAGTATGTGTGGTATGATTGCAGCATGTGTTATGATTGCAGTATATGTGTTATGATTGCAGTATATGTGTTATGATTGCAGTATGTGTGGTATGATTGCAGTATGTGTGTTATGATTGCAGCATGTGTTATGATTGCAGTGTGTGTTATGATTGCAGTATATGTGTTATGGTTGCAGTATGTGTGGTATGATTGCATTATGTGTGGTATGATTGCAGCATGTGTTATGATTGCAGTGTGTGTTATGATTGCAGTATATGTGTTATGATTGCAGTATGTGTGGTATGATTGCAGTATGTGTGTTATGATTGCAGCATGTGTTATGATTGCAGTGTGTTATGATTGCAGTATATGTGTTATGATTGCAGAATGTGTGGTATGATTGCAGCATGTGTTATGATTGCAGTGTGTGTTATGATTGCAGTGTGTGTTATGATTGCAGTATATGTGTTATGATTGCAGTATGTGTGGTATGATTGCAGTATGTGTGGTATGATTGCAGCATGTGTTATGATTGCAGTGTGTTATGATTGCAGTATGTGTGGTATGATTTCAGCATGTGTTATGATTGCAGTGTGTGTTATGATTGCAGTATATGTGTTATGATTGCAGCATGTGTTCAGTGCAACATGTCGAATAGGAAACATACACATGTTGCTCCTATTTCGCCTGACGTCGCATATTTTAGAAGGACTAATGCAGATATATTTGCAGTATGTGTGTTATGATTGCAGTGTATGTGTTATGATTGCAGTATGTGTTATTATTGCAGTATGTGTTATGATTGCAGTATGTGTTATAGTATGTTTTATGATTGCAGTATGTGTTATGATTGCAGTTTATGTGTGTTACAATTGCAGTATGTGTGTTATGATTGCAGTATGTGAGTTACGATTGCAGTATGTGTTATGATTGCAGTACGTGTTATGATTGCAGTGTGTGTTATGATTGCATTATTTGTGTTAAGATTGGAGTATGTGTGGTATGATTACAGTATGTGTTATGATTGCAGTATGTGTTATGATTGCAGTATGTGTGTTAAGATTGCAGCATGTGTGGTATGATTGCAGTATGTGTGTTATGATTGCAGGATGTGTTATGATTACAGTATATGTGGTATGATTGCAGTATGTGTGTTATGATTGCAATATGTGTGGTATGATTGCATTATGTGTGTTATGATTGCAGTATGTGTTATGATTGCATTATGTGTGTTATGATTGCAGTATGTGTTATGATTGCAGTGTGTGGTATGAATGCAGTATGTGTGGTATGATTGCAGTATGTGTGGTATGATTGCATTATGTATGGTAAGGTATAAAGTCCTTAACATAATTGGGTTTCCATTAAAAGATCGCCTGGAAGTTCTTGATTTAGTGTTTGGCTCAAATGGTCTTGTACAAAAAACGGACGTTGACACCCACCAAAAAAGACTAAACCAATTACGTTCCGTCATCGATGACAAAGACTTGCATTCCTGCGAAAGAAAGTTCTGCACCTACTTTGATACAAGATTGTATCCAATGCTTAAAGAACACCTCATAGATCCGGTCAACAACGGAAAAATTACAAGCACATGGACAAACAATAACTCAGAGAGTGCAAATCACATCCTAAAATCGGCCACAAAATGGAAGCTAGCTGAATTGCCAAAGTTTGTCAAGCTGCTTCATCAATTAGTGATCAGTGAGCAGGAAGAGAGATGTCGTTCCCTGAGAAACATGGGTAATTATCGCCTCAGTGAAAGATATTTACACCACCTTGTCGACATTGATCACTGGGCCAGAATGACGGAAGAACAACGGGATAAAAGGAAAAAAACATTCTCACTGACTGCGGTAAAGACCATCCAAATACGATGTTCTCAAAAGATGGCAGAAGAACTGCAACCAGAACTCCATCTGCAGGTCGGAAGCCGAACCAAATTCGAAGAAAGCGGGCAGATAGGTCTAGAACACCATTAACTAAGCCAAGTGCAAAACGCAAACTGTAAAGTGCAGTCTATTGTAAAGCAGTTTAGAAATATATATTTGCACTGATGCAAATGAAGATAACGAAAATCGTTGCTATTATTTACTTGTTTTAATTTTAAAAAATGTCGAGAAAATGACCTTGTTGTAACTCTGAGCGACGGAAATTTGGATTTCGGTTACGATATTAACCTTTCGATGCAGTTGTGGAAAGAACATTTATTCTGAAACATTATCAAATAAAGGAAATCATTTGTAAACAGTTAATGTAATTTTAGATATAGTATAGCTTTTGGGAAAAAAGAAACTTAATAAATTAAAAGCAACTTTCTCGTCCTAGCTTAGAATAACTTTTTTAAAAAAATTTCTTCATATTTTTGTAATTTTTCGTTTTTTTGACTTTTCTCAACTTTTCGTAACTTTTATCACTTTCGTAACTTTTCGAACTTGTAACTTTTCGTAACTTTTCGCACTTTTCTCAACTTTTCGTAACTTTTCGCAACTTTTCGTAACTTTTCGCATTTTAGTCATACCCTGCATATATACGTACATAACGGAGAGAACCCATTCAAATGTGAAGTTTGCAATAAAATGTTTAGTCAGAATTCGTCTTTGAAGCAGCACATGAGGATGCATACTGGAGAGAAGCCAGTCAACTGTGAAGTTTGTAATAAATTTTTTAGTTGTCGTGGTAGTTTGAAGAGTCACATGAGGACACATACCGGAGAAAAGCCATTCAAATGTGATGTTTGTGATAAAATGTTTAGTCAGAGTGTTACTATAAATAGACATCTGATGATACATACTGGTGAGAAACCATTCAAGTGTGCAGTTTGTGATAAAGCATTTATTTGTAGCCGTTTTTTGAAGAACCACATGATGACACATACTGGAGAGACACCATTAAAGTGTAACTTTTGTGATACAATATTTAGTCACAATGGAAGTCGAAAGGAGCATATATGCACACGCACCAAGGCATTTAAATGTAATGTTTGTTATAAAATGTTTAGTCAAAATGCATATCTAGAGGATCATCGGAGGATCCATACTGTAGAAAAAACATTCAAATGCGAAGTTTGTGCTAAAACATTTATTCAGAATTTAAATCTGAAGATGCATCTGAGGATACATGCAAGAAAGGAACCAATCAAATGTGAAGTTTTGACATAAAGTATTTAGATATAGCACTGATGAAGAGGCACATGGTGACACATACTAGAGATGAGCCATTTAAATGTTATGATTGTAATTAACTGTATAGTCGGAATGGCCATTTAAAAGAGCATCAGACCATACATACTGGAGAGAAACTGATCATGTTGATCTTTAGGGTAAAACAGGTCTTGCTTGGATTTTAAAATTAGGAACCCAGGAGTCCTATTTTGGATTTTTTTTTAGTCCCACCAGCAAGAGTTGAAAAAAGTCCCCTCCCAGAAATATATTTGGCGTGTCATTGGGTTTAATTTATTTAATTCTTTACACCACTGACATATGGTTGTTGTTTGTCCACCAGAGTGAGACTGAATTGTCTGTGCAAGAAAAAGTCTTATTTCAGGCACTAAGCTATGCATCTTCCAATTTTTTAAGCTTGGGTAATGTTAAATCTGAACTATCAGTTCTATCAACTTAGCACTCTTCTGAATTTCATTACAATCTTGTGAATTGCTTTTTCGCCCCAAAATACTTATTCAGATTTGCAAATATGATTTTGTCAGTCTTGATTTTGAGCTCACATGAACTACTTATTTGGCTGCACTCGGAAAATAAAATAATAATGAACGCTAAATTTGTTCATTTGATGTACTCTTATAATGACCACATGGACATCTCTTAGTCTTTCTTCCTCTGAATTCAGACATTGTAAATATCAGCACATTTTCCCACCACTCAGCAGCTAGTAAAAATCTTTGAACTTGCTGCCTAGCTATTGCGTCATGCTCTTTTGATGTACTCTTATAATGACAAAATGAACATTTGGGTGAGGGGTCTTTTGAGCACTTAAATCTGCTACCGTAAATATCATCACAGCTAAAATGTTAGTGTAATATAATAACATATGTAATTTTTATTTCATAAAAAAATAAAATAAAAAATGTAAGCTTTTCTGTTGTTGATTCGTCTATTTCTGTGTTTATTCTTTTGACATTTTGTCATGTTTCTTTATACATATGTCTTATCTTTACTACAGTAATAAAATATACTGTTTTTGATAGAAAAGAATGAAATCAAATGTTGAAGACAGATGACCAGATTCAAATATATTGCAAAAGTGCAAACAACACCAAATGTGGAAAATGTGAGATTTCGATTGCTAATGCAGTTTTAACAATTGTTCAGTCTGTAGTGTGGCAGTTTAGAGTGATGTCTAGCACTGAGGCATCATGCCACAGACATGTAGCATCATTTCCCATCCGGTCACATTATCCTGACACCAAACCCACCAGTCATAACACTAACCTTTTAATGCTGAGCAACAAGAATGGCAGCTACTAGTACCATTTTTTTTGGAAAAAAGCCTTTGGTGTGGCCTGGGCGGAGATTCAAACCTGCAACCTGGCACATCTGAGGTTGAGACTCTAGCAATTTAGGCCACCGGAGTAGACAAATGTGGAAAATGTATATGCAAGGCATCTCATGACATAATAAAAAGCCCAGCAACAAATGGCTTGAAATATCAGTTTAAAATTTCACACAACATGAATTGCAAAGTAATGTGTATGTTTGGTTGTGTAGATGGATGGATAGATAGATCGATACATATATAGATCAAGGGAAACAAAATTAACAAGAAGATTTCATGAACGATTAATGCCATGCAGAATCTACATGTTAATCAAGTAAAGGCTATATATAAGTAGAAAATAAGATTATAATGATAATAGGAATATAACTAAGGGATAATACTATGAAATATACATGACCTTGTCATAGAACGTAGATCTCATTTACACAATATTAAGACAGAGATCATACATACTCAGCATTTGTTTTTCCAGTACACACAAGCTAAGCCACTATAAAATTTGCCATCAGAGAGATTCTTGCAACTGCAATCTCAAATAATACCAACTGTTCAAATTTCATCATTTCCCTGAAAATACATAAATATTTAAATATAGTTAAAAACATAGACTATGATAGAGAATGTCAGTTATATCACAAGGTTGTTATCTTCTTGTGATTGGTGAAGTTGTCCGATACTTCTGCGTAACTACGGCATAATGCAGCCAACAGTCTACAGAAAAATGGCTTGGCAGTCCTCCTAGTATGTCACAGTCTGCAGTTTGAGTAGCAGGGGTCTACACCATTAAAAGCAGCCAACAAAAGTTGATATTAACACCAGTCTTGTTCCTTGGAAAAGACAACCTTATATAAACAACACGTAGAATGAATTGCCAACTGGACTTAGACACAAAGACACAGTGATCCCATTCAAGAGTGCTCTTAAAACTCACTTATTTCGACTGCAAGAACAAACTTAAAGACCTAATAATGTTTCCTACCATAAATATTTTCAGCATGTTTTTTATGTTTTCTAATTTCATGGTGTTTGTTTTTGTAATCATATCATTACATATGTTTTTTATGTTATAGGTGTTGCCTAATGTTGTTAAGCGCTTAGAGCTTCTAAAGATTATGCACTATACAAAGTCCTCATTATTATTATTATTATTATTATTTGCTTTCAGCTCAGTATTGAAAGATCATGCAGTTTCTATTGCTTTCAGTTGCTAAACATTTGAAATTGTTTCAGCCATGTTAGTCATTACTGAATGAACCAAGAAGAATGGCAATGTTTGTTCATTTCAGTGACTGCAAAAAACAAAAGAACTTAATTCAGTTATTTCAACGTAGACATTTTCCTTCTCTTTTTACAGGCAATGTGAATTTTCGTTAATTTTTGTATAAATAGATGCTATGACTCTGTGACCACAATATGATTGATTTTCAATGTTTGAAGGATTTTTTGACAGGATATGCTTTAATCACACAATTTTAAAGGTAGGAATAGTTTATGATAACAAAACCTGTGGTCAACCTATTACAGGGTTAATAATAAAAAAGATGATCTTGAGACCTGACTGTACCGCTTCAGTTTGCACTTTTCTACAGTGGTCAAGAAGTCTTCATAGCATTCGACGGCTCATTGGATCCTGTTGTGGATGTTTTCATTGATTACATGGTCAATGTATTAGATGTCATGATCTTGCAGTAGCATTGCATCATGAAGGCTTGAATCCTTTGTAGATCTGATGTGAGTGCCCATGTTTAACAACCATGCAGAAAGATGGATATGACAATCAAGCGCATGAGCCTTCTTTTGGAACCAAAAGCAATGTTGGTATCTTTCTATATTGGTCTCATCCTTGTTATTGCTGCTGTTATCTGGGCAGTCCTGCAAAGTAGTTATGGTTTGGAACCATCTTCTGTGATAATTGATCCCATATACATGAAGCTTTTGACACTTTCAATTTTTCAAAACATATCTGATTCTTGGTTGGCTAGGCTTTTGTTTTAAAAAAATCATTTTCAAGGGGAAGCAAAACGTTGTCATTAATAAATCATGGTCACTTCCAATATCAGTCCCTGCAAAGCTTTGTGTCCTGGCGATATTCAGTTATCTGCAGAATCGAGTTTTTGTTTTTCATCACCAACATGTAGTTAATTTGGTTGTGATGTTGTCCATCTGGACTATGCCAGGTCCATCTTCTAGATGCTTTGTGAGAACCGAATGTGTTGACTACCACAAGTTTGTTTTAGGTAGCAAACACCAAGAGCATGTATCATCTTTCATTTGTTTCTGCATTGCAGAAGGGTCCACCTATGCTTTCCAGTTTGTCTGTGAATCAACTCGAACCTTTGAATTCCGGTCTCTTTGTACAAACATAATGTCCTTCTTGGGTGAGTTGTCAATGACATCTTGCAGTTGGTTATAAACATTCTCCTCTTCGTTGTCATCATAGTTAGATGTGGATTCATATGCCTGTATGATTGTGATGTTGAAGGGAGTCGCCCTCATGCGGATTGTAATAATCCTGCTTGAGACTGGGCCTCGTGGACAAGAAATCCAACGCCATGATTGTGTTTGTCACCTCTTCCGCTGAAGTAGAGCTTATGTCCTTTATCTTTTGTTACTTCGGCAAATAAAGTTTCAGCGTACTTCCCAGAGACCAATAATGTTCCGGTTGTATCTCTGCAAGTCGTGGGTACGTTATTTTAACTTTCCCACAGACCTCAGTGTGCTAACGTTCCATATACCGATGATGATGTTGCCTGAACCACGGATCTTGGTTGCGGATACATACTGGAGATAGACTGTTTTCATGAAGTGATTCATTTGTGAGAAAGCATTTGTACTGGGCTCTGATTTGAAGAGTTACATGGGGACACCTACTGGAAAAAGCCATTTAAATGTGAAATTTGTGATACAATGTTTTAAATTGAAAATAAAGGTGAATGTGAGCAATCATACTGGAGAGAAAATGTTCAAGTGTGACGTTTATGATACAATGCTTAATCATAATGGACATATGTCCAAGAGTATATTTATTTGCTCGAAATAGCAAATAATTTAAAAATATTGGACATTGCTTGTTTAAAATTTTGAAAATTTCAAATGGAATGGACTTAAATCTTCCACTGTGGATATTTGTTACATTTTCCAAATGTAAATATTTTGTAAACAATTTGTGAAAAAATTATTTTAAGACAAAATCTCTCGGTTCTTTATGGAATTAGTATAACCACTGAAATGCTAGGTTATGGTTTTCCCGTGATATTATATGATACACTACCAGTTGTCCTTCTGCTGTGTTTTGAATTTATTGAACCCATTAAATATGTAAATTGTTATATCTTTTATGGCAAATCTCAGTGATTTGCTATTTAAAGTTTAGCTTGAAGTCTACAGTAACTCCCATTGGTTTTACCGAATCTCCACAATACATATTAATCTCATATAAATATCATATTAATCTCATATTAATCTTGATGGTGGAGAAAGTCTCAAGATGCATTTTAGTTTTATTTCCAAGTTCAATAGTTTGGAACTTACTAGCATGTATTTTCATTTCAATTTCCTTACTCTTTGTGAACTCACTTTCCAATGTAGACTTAATAATAATAACTTTATGGTCAGCATGGGAATGTGGGGTCATCACCATGGTATATGTATTAGGGTAATTATCAAAAAAGATGTCATTTATGCAAGTTTTTATGGACCAGAGAATTTGACCCCTGAGTTATCCCGTTATATATCCGTTTCAGTGAACTATTTTTGGTTTCGAGTTTCATACACTGAGGAAGTCTGCCCTAGTGTATGCTGTCGAATTTGAACGTTAATTTATTTGCATAGAATGAATGCATGCGTTAAAAAGTCACGTGTGTTTGATAAAGCCTTTAAATTAGCTCCAGCATACTTGTTTTGGTTTAGAGCTAGATGCAAGTAATCTAGTACGTCATCTTGGGTAGTTTGACAGCTGCAGCCCTTTCTGAAAGCAGAACAATATGGATGTACGGTATTTTTATGTGGCTGTTCCAGTTTTGTGACGTTATTTTGCTCTAGTTTGATTCAGCTTTTGAGATTTCCTCTATATAGAGCTTAATAGGGTGCCATTCTGTATTTGTTTCTTTAGAAGGAACATATTCTTCAGTAATACAGCAATAAATAATTTCCCGAAGAAACTGTATACAGTAGGTCAGCATACAAATTTATGAATAAAAACCTTAAAAGTAAAAAGAAATATTATTTACCAGAACCCATATATATTAATCTATAGTCATGCTTACCAAACAATACCCATTATCAATACACAGCACCATTGTCTGACTAGCCAATATAGGTATTGAATCTCACCTACACTTACTGATCTGCACCCATGCTTACAATTCAGTATTAATGACCAGCTACTATACGTATTAACAGGCATATACACCTGCTGAGCAACTCCCACATCTAATAACCCTGACCAATGTTCATTGGCCAATACATTCTCACTGACGAACGTCGTACCTGCACGAGTAAGAGATAATGTTAAGCGTTAAAATAATTAACACTTAATTTGAGACCGACAATCGCTCACTAGCACAATCCAAAACACATCCCAAACAGAGGAAGAGAAGTCTCTTGGACAGAATGCAGCCTGGTGCCTAGTGGCTGCATTCGTATATCAGATATTTGTATAGAATATTACCTATACATCGGATTATGTTGGCAGTTGCTATCAATTTGCATATATTGTACTGATATTGGTCATCGGTCTTAAAGACTTCTCAAACTTCCCAATCATGACCTCAAAAGTACAAAATTCACATTGACTTCACATTTATCTCGTTTTCGCAAGCATATGTATACTTAGTACACACGATTCCAAATTTTCATTTAATTACAACCATTTAGCGTAAATATGATTACGAATGTGGCTTACACATAATCGGCAGTAGATAATAGACCATTTTAGATAACTGGGCATAATTTGAATCAACAAGAACTGTATCAATGCCCAAGAAAAGGTTAGGAAATTGGGTCAATAGGATTGGATCCCAGAGGAAGAAAGAACAAAAAAGTGAAGTTCCTTGACAAATTGAGAAGATGGTGGAAGAACTGAAAGTCAGGGTGGAAATAGAGGAAAGCCCAGTGGCTCTTTTCCGGGCCATTCACTTGCCTTGAAAAGATACTTTTTCACTCTTGCCCCAAACCTTTTGTCTCTCCTGTGTGTGTGAGTTTGTGTAAATCTATGTTTTCAACTCAAAGTTGAAACCCCATTGTTCCCAATAGACCCAGCTATCCCCAACTGTCCCAGGACTAGGTCCCAATAGTCACAACACTGGGACTGTACTACCATTCCCATGTTAAACTAATGGGCTCATTATATAATATTTTCACGAGGCGCCGAGTGGTCTAAAGCGCTCTCCGTTACGGATCACTGCCATCTCACCTCTGTCTGCGTGGGTTCGAGTCTTGGATTCAACCAATGTGGGTATGTGAGATAGCTTGGCAGTAGCTTCTCGAGGGTCGGTGGTTCTTTTTGGGGATTTCCCGGGTTCTTCCTCCACCATTAATACTGGCCATCATGTAAAGCCTATCAAGTGCTGAACAACAACAATAACAACAACATATAAGATTTTACGTTTGGATATCAAGTGTAATATCTCGGTCAGCTCGATTACTGTTATCATGTCCGACTGAGGTCAGCCACTTGTAACACTGTTCTTTTGGATTTGTAGTTTCCCATCCATGTTAAACCCATGGACCCATTTTACAGGATTTACCGTTTGGGTTTCTAAGGTCCGTTGTGGTATATTTTCCCACGTATTACTAATTTAGTCCGTTTGTAATTTATTTGATTGCATTAGACATGAATATTTTCTTACATTTTTACTTATAAGCTTTTAAAATATCTATATTGTGATATGGACCTAATTTGTCTTTCTATAATATTCCTTGCGTAGTCAGTTTTACATCAGTTTGATAGACAAATTTTGTCTTCACACAACAGTCCCTCCTCAGTGAAATGTAGATGTTTTATGAGCGGAATTTGTCTTTATGCAACAGTCTTTGCTCAGTTAATTTGGTTTATATAGTTTTTGAAACTAAATGTGACTTATAGAACAGTCTCGGCTCAGTGAATTATGTTTACATAGTTTTATAAACTAAATTTGACTTATATAACAGTCTCGGCTCGGTAAATTGTGTATCTATTTGATAGAAACAATTTGATTTAGTTAATAGTCTCGGCTTAGTGAATTAGGTTTAAGACAAAATTTATTTTTTTGCAGAACAGTCACTACGTAGCGATTTGTTAATATACTTTGTGAACAAGTTCTGTTTTCAATCGTTGCGTTATCAAACGAAGTCACCTGTGGTATGTTGGTGGAAAACACATTCAATTTCATCAAACAGTCCCTGCACAGCAAAATACATACCATTAAACGAAATGTGTTTTGTAAAACAAAACCTTTTATACGAAACGTACAACTGTTTATAGACAGGCGCAGATCGATTTCACCCTGAAAGACGGCAGTGTATTCACTCCATTCGGACCCCCACCCCCACCTAAACAAACAAATAAAACATTTAAAATCTAGTAATGCGCGCGAAACTGCATATTACCCAAAGAAATATGTTAAGCTAATTTGTTTATAGATGGACATATACGATGGACTATAGCTTTCTCGACTGTTGAATAATTAAAGAATTATATGTACTTTAAAGAATATAATTTACAATATCAGAAGACGCAATATTTTCTTTCCTGTAAAATGAAAATGCATGTAAAAGTGCATGGGTAAGTCAAAGTATATAACGAATAAACCGCTTGTTCCGCCTTTGTCACAACCGATGTCCCCGCACGGACATAAATTACACACCAACCACAATTCACAGATATACCTATTACCTACTGTAACTAGGCTTGGATGGGATAGTCGCATCTAATTTAGGTATCAAATATGGTGAAAAAATAATCTGAGGTAATTTTTGGTACCTTATTTTGTTCATATGTATTTACATGAATGAATTAAAGTGTCTTTTAGTGAAATTAACCTTATAGGACATTAAATACAATTAAAGTAATAACATTCAATATGGTTTTCAAATATCTTTTCTTTCGTGGCTTGTGTTTTTCTTTGTGCTAGCAATTGTATTTTTTGCGATCAGTTTTGATTTTGCTTAAAAGAAGAAAAGATATTTTCGCATAACGTTTCGTTGCTCGTTTTATTTTTGCTTATTGATGCAGATTTGGGTTTTCTTGGTACTTATGTCTCTTTTATAAAACTATTAACAATATCATGACTAGGAAATGAAAGCTAATCGCACTTCCCAATGACACACCAAGGTAGCCGACACGGGTTGGCCTCAACCGATAACGAATATATGGCCCATGCTGTCATTATCTCCACCAACTGATCTCCCTCATCATGAGAATAATGCGTTACTGTGAACAATTTCATGAAATTTAGCGAACAAGAACTTTTCTATTAGAGATTACATGAAAAGACAGATAATAATACGCATCATGGCTTCATTTTGTAATATTTTTATTCAGTAATGCACTAAATTATTACCAGACTTGATGTACATGTGTTGAAATTAGAAGACGTTATTATCAGTAGTGAAATTCCTACAATTTTTGGTGATTAAATTAAGCATCTTAGTGAATCAAGGATTATGCGAATTTACAGGTCCTAGCCATATTGCGAAATCGCTGAGACCATAATCTTACTGAAACACGCATTTGTTGGACTCGCCAAATCAAGATCTCCTTTGTGTTGTCTACTTCTGAATCTCTTACTGCACCGACTAATGTTTTAAAAACACACCAAACAAACGAGGACCTGTTTTCCATTTCTGGATTTATTTATATTATTGTGTCTAGCAAAGTCTTCTCTGAGTGTCTGATTGGAAGGTTGTATACCACACACAATGAAAGACAAACACAGGCACACACTCAGTAAGCATTGTCATGAATAACTGGAAGAACGTTCTGCTCTGGATCGATGCAGTATTTTTGTGTTTATGGGCCGATGGCTACATCGAGGCAAGTGAAATGCCTTGCAAATAAACATATCACAATTTAGTACCATTTCTTAAAAACCGATTAGCCATAAAAAGACTTCTGTTGAAAACGCCAATGTTGAGATAACCTTCCGCTTAGGTATAACCATAAAGAAATATTTGATGCAAATGGCCGCCAAGGAAAGGGGCCATATTTGATGGCGGATCGTGGCCGTTTTCTTTTGGCTGAATTAGGCATCATTAGAGGTCTTGGTGTAAACCTCATGCCAATATGATCATCTATCTAAGAGGAGCAGCAATAATATGAGTTTTAAAATGGCTATCGTATCGTAGCATTAATATTGGAGGATTTTCTTTTATGAAATCTTGTCGATATGATCATTTCTTCAGGCTGGGTATTGGTAATAAGATTTTGAAAACGGCCACTGTAATAGATATATTGAATGTTTGAATGACACCATTTTTATTATGGGTAATGTTTCGTGGCAATCCTCCATGTAGTTTAGGAGTAGTAGCAGTAACAAACCTGTCCAAATGGACCTCACATTAAAACCAATCTCAATCTGTAATCTTTGCATGCATGAACATCTAGACCTTGAGGCGTTTCAAGGTCACCAGTTTAGTACTACGATAACAAACGTGTACTTCATGCCAACAGTCAAATGGGAAACATGTCTTCCTGTTATTTTGTTCAGTTATGGAAACAGTCGAGGATGAATGTGTAAAGTTATACATCACAACCACGTGATTACAGGTTCTAAAGATTGTTTCCAATGTGTAAATAAAACAAAGCCAGTTTCAATTACAGCAGGTTTTAATTATATAACGCGAACATACAGCCATAATGGTGGTCAGCAAATTATTGACTTAAGTAATCTCTTCAAAAGTCTTGAGTTAGTAGGATCCATCCCTGTAGTTCTATTGAACAGGATTCCAACGAAGGAAATAGCACTTTAATGGCTGCCATAACTTTCTGAAATTCACGACAAGGATATTTCTTTCTATGTTGGATAAGGCCATTTAGCCAGTGTTCAAACCATCTCTGATATTCTTCAATGGTAACAAACTTTTTATATTATCGTTGGTACCATGTACTTTTAATGCATCATTGGTAGTATGGTTTAGTAGATCAACCAAACCATGTCGGGAGTGAGTTGAGTAATTTATTCTTCAACTGCAGTGCAAAGCGAGAAACAAAATAGCAGATACAAACTATTTTTATTTAAGACAGAAAAATAGTTAATTTATCTATATTTCCAGCTAGTAAAATGGCTATAATGAACGGGATACGATATCAAATATTGCTCGGAAAAAAACCGAGTGAACAAAACGTTTTGCTCGTGTTTCCTTCAAAATAGTAGATACTGAAGTTTGGAGTGAAGATGCCAAAGAACAACATAATGTTTAAGAATGCAGACTTATATATGTATACTAATAGATTCTGCAAATGCCATTGGCATACAAAGTGGCATGACTCAGGAGGCTAACCACATACGAAACATTAACCAAAAATACACACCATTATCAGTGTGTGATGGACTGATAGATGGAATAGAGTAATGAATGTACCTTCCACATATGTGGCAGAGTAAAAAACAGGAACAAATATACCTTTACAACACTGTATTATTTTAATTTACATTTCTTCAAAAGCATGCGACAAATAAAAAGAGATTTTTACCTTCTATTGGCATCGAGTTTTTCAAGTGATCATTTATATACATATTCTAAAAAGAAAAAAGAATAATGTGAACATTTTCAACCATTGAACTTATAATTTGAATTATATAACTGTATTTGTTGCAAATGGTATCCTTTTTAGAAATCTACGTTTTGTGTATGTAAACATTAAGCTTTTCTGTAATGTATATGAATGACGAATCAAAACGATAACATTATTTATACAGCTGTACTAACACGGTTAAATCTTCAAAAAACGTAATAATTTATAACTGAGCCTGCAAATCAATAAAAAAAGAATACGTATATATTCCATTTTGATTTAATAAAGAAGGTTTAATTTGTTTAAAAAAATCAAACTCATAATGCTTAAAAATGTATTTTTTGACATTAAAAAAACTTAGAACATTCCAATTCCATGTTAAGAAATTTGCTATATACAGTCAGGTCAGTATTTACATCTTTCAAATGACAGCTCGTTTACAAAAAAAAACAAGCGTTACTTTTTATAGCAACAACAATTATCATAAAAATAGTTTTCTATAGGAAATCAAGCTCAAAGCACCAGACCATAACCAACTAACAGAAACAGGATTTTTCCAACTGCTATTTACGATGATATAAATCTTTTATTCCGAAGGATAAATAACACCTACCAAACAACATTAATCACAACCTTAAACAACAACCAATAACAATGGATAACGAAAAAACTTCTATAAATCAATTCACACTATGGCAGTGGAATTGCAGAAGCCTAATTTCAAACCATGGGGAGCGGCCATAAACACTGCCACCACGAAACCACACATACTATGCCTACAAGAAATACACCTATCTGAAATAAGTAAAACAATACCAAAATAACAGACTACGAGACAAAGTTTCTCAAGCACAGACCCAATGGGAAAAAGGGAGAGGACAAGCTATCTACATTCACAACACCGTCCCAGAGGTAACTGAAATAAACCAAAAACATTGATCTAAAAGAAAACCACATCGACTATCAGAAACTTGCTGTAAATATAGGTTTCAAAAATCAACATCTACAACATTTATGACCCAGGGGTAACTAATGTTAACTGCACCCAACATTACACCGATATATTCAAAGAAAAGGGCACAAACATTATTGTATGCGGGAATTTCTATACACACAACATATAATGGGGTGGAGACCACGTAGATATTAGAGGGAAAACATTGAAAACTATGGTAGGGAACACCAGCTCATAATTCTAAATACAAGCACTCCCACCAGAATTGACCCCAATATTGGAAAATAGACCCCAATAGACTTCACACAAGCAACAACAAACATTGCACTGATTACAGACTGGGAAGTCTTGCAACAAAGCACACTGGGCAGTGATCACTTCCCGATATGTACAACAATACATCAGCGAAATCACAAAGAACAACATCACACTATACCAAAATGGAAAACAGAAAAAGCCAACTGGCAAACGTTCCAACAATATTTGAGACAAATACAACTAGAATACATCTATAATGAGGACAACAACCAATACTACAGTAATATAATCGAAGCAATAAACGGAGCAGCAAAAACCATCATATCCAAAACAAGTGGGAAACCTAGCAAAACCAGTATACTATGGTGGACCGACAACTGTCGATTAGCCATTAAAGAAAAAAAGAAAGCCCTCAATCGCTACAAACACACCAAAAGGGATTCGGACTTCCTAATCTAAAAACAAAAGGAAAATATCACCAAAGATTGAATAAAGACAGCAAAAACGTACTCATGGTAACCATACTGCTCCACTCTCAACCACCACACAAACTCCAAAGAGGTCTGGTTACAAATTAAAGCCATGAGAGGAAAAGTACCTCAAGCAACACCAAAACTAATAGGAGCTGATACCAACCTAGCAAAAGCAGAACTACTAGCGCAACACTTCGCTAATTTCAGAAGCAACACAAACCATATCCAAATATTTACGGCACAAAGACTAACTCTAGAATGAAAATATCCACACGTATTCACGGATCAAAAGAACAAAGAGTCACCACTAAATGGCCCCTCAATATTGCAAAATGGAAAAAGCATTAGTCAATAAAAAGACAACATCCCCAAGAGAAGACAACCTTGGATACGATATCTACAAACATCTACCAACAAACATGCAAAATACAAAATGTAGCACTAGAACTCATCAACCTAATATGGACAACAGGAAATATACCAACATTGTGGAAACAGACAATATTCATAGCCATACCAAAACCAGGCAAAGGCCCAAACGTCCCATCATCATATAGGCCAATCTCCTTAACAAACACCATCTGTAAAATCATGGAGACGATTATCAACAGCCGATTAAATCACCTCCTGGGGAAAAAAACAACTGCTAACAGAGAAACAAAGCGGATTTAGAAACAGACGCTCAACAATTGACCAACTAATTATATTAGAAGCAGACATCAAAACTAGCATTCAATGCAAAAGTAAGTGAAACGGGCACCTGATTGCAGTATTTCTAGAACTTGGAAAGGCGTTCGATATGGTGTGGATCAAACTCTAAATGTACCAATATGGCATAACGGGGCGAATGCACCAGTGGATATCAAGATTCCTTACAGGGAGTCAAATCAAACCCAGAGTAGGTGATGATATATCTGACAAATATACCATAAAGAACGGAACTCCCCAAGGAAGTGTAATAAGCCCCAAACTCTTCAACGTAATGGTCAACAATCTCCGCGACAACATTACCAACCAACTAATTGAACTATCTCAATTTGCCGATGACAGTGAAATCTGGAAAGCAGGCAACCCAAAAAGCAAACCAACATCAAATAAATACAACAAACTCAGATGAAATTGGTAACTGGGCTGACAAATGGGGATTTAAAATATCGGACACCAAAACAGTAAGAATGTTGTTTTCACCAACAACAAAAATAAACAAACAACATATCCCAAACCTTATCTACAAAATATACCAATACAATTTGTCAAAGAAACATACTTCCTAGGAATATTAAGGGATGATGGGAGAAACACATTACAGAACTAACCAATAAATGCACACAAGACCTCAACCTACTAAGACACATCAAGAGAACAAAATGGGGAGATGATCAAACAACAATGCTCAGCCTCTATAAATCGCTAATCAGAGATAAACTTGACTATGGCTGACAAATATATGCGTCAGCTATCAAAACTTTGCTCCAAAAACTAAACAGCATACAATACAAAGCACTCAGACTTTGTACCGGAACCCTACCCAACACCTTAGTTGAAGAGCTACATACATTACCAACCAACTAATTGGGGACCTACCGCTACATCTGAGACGAGAGGAGCAAATAATAAGATATGCCACCAGAAACTCAATCCATAACAACTCCAACCCATCTAAACTTACGATCAAAAGATGTAATACCCTGTTCAACAAAAAACTTGTACCGCACCCACCCGCAGGACAAAAGTACATACACTCTGCAAAGAAATGGAACTCCCAGCCATCCAAGCAGAACAACACAAAATATGTGATCCCACCCCATGGAAAAACAACACCCCCAAAATCAATCTTATTGCCCAAACATTCGGATCCAAACTGCACAACCCTACAGGAATATTATTAGACATACACCAGACGATCGAAGAAAACTCTCCCGGATGCATGCTCCATCTATACAGCAGAATTTTGGGCGTTAAACAAAGTATTCCAATGGATAAAAATTCAACTACATAAACAATATGTTATCATAACAGAATCTCTAAGCTTATTAAAATCCCTAGAGACTCGTACAACAAAAGGCAGATGTAACGTGCTGGAAGAAACACAGATGTCCAATTGAGAGATTGAAGGAAAACAACACAGTGTTGATGGTCATTGTTGTTGTTGTTGTTTTAGGGTTTAACGCCATTTTGCAGCACACGATAGGCTATACATGGCGGCCAGTATTAATGGTGAAGGAAATACCCTGCAAAACCCCCGAAAAGAACCACCGACCCACGAGAAGCTACTGGCAAGCTTTCTCACATACCCACATTGGCTGAATCCGATATTCGAACCCACGCAGACAGAGGTGAGATAACAATGATCCATAACGGAGAGCGCTTTAGACCACTCGTCGCCTCGTGAAAATCTTATATAATGAGCCCATTAGTTTAACATGGGAAAGGTAGTATAGTCCCAGTGTTGTGATCCGTAACGGAGAGCGCTTTAGACCACTCGGCCACTCGGCCACGCGGGGCCCTAACACAGTGTTGAATTTTTAAGGGTACCATCGCCTATCCGTCTAATAGGAAACGACAAAGCAGACCAACAAGCAAAACTAAACCTTATGAACATCTCAGTCACACATCTTGACTATAGTGTACAGGAGTTATACAGCCAAATAAAAACTAAAATAAATAACAAATGGCAACAACTCTGGGAAATACAAACAAGGGCAGACAACTATTCCAACTGCAAAAACATGTCAGCAGAACCATCATAACACCTAAAGACATAAACACCACTGATCTCCGTGTTATCAACAGATTAAGAACAGGAAAAACCTTACTTAAAAAGCAGCTTTGGAAAGTAGCACACCAAAGAAACAAACCAAAACATAAGCTATCCCCATTGTCCAAGTATAGAAACATTGGACCATGTTTTCAACACCTGCCACAAATATCGCAGTCAACAAAATAACTTCCACAACAAACAACGTAAACTAGTATCACTACAACATACCCAAACATGTTAAATAAGATACATAACAAAACTATTGAAAATATATACAAAAATATAATATGGTACCTGAAACCAATTGACAAATATGACAAAATTTTAAAAAAAATAGAAATTATTGGACATACAAACACGCAAAATAAATAAATCAAAATTAACACAACTAGGAAACATGCTAATAGATCTAAAACTAGGGAGAAAAAACAAACTTAACAAAAAATATTAAATGCCCTTGAAAAGTCTTAATGACCCGAGCATTCGGCAAGGACAAATGTCTTAATCAAAATAGAAGTAGCAAGAAAAACAACTTTAGATAAATAATCCGCCTAAAAAAGAAATAACTAAAACAGATTAATAAACCCACACTTATGGAATAAAAAAGATCAGATGTCCTTGAAAAGTCCTAGGACCCGATTACTCGGCAAAGACGCCGGTCTCATCAAAATAAACATAGCTGGAAAAATAAACATCGTACAAATACCTTGATTAAATTTTATAAAAAAAAAATTACATAAGTCTAACATTTTCACAAAAATAATAACACTTAGAGGCACAATGTAATTCCAAAACTTCATCAAGTAAATGAGAACAACGCCGCAATAACCAGAGAGACCAGTTGCAAACATCATACTGGACTACAAAATTGAAAGTCGAGTAAGAACGAAAAACATCCACCCACCCCCCAAACAACAGAGAGCAAAAAAAGACATAGAAGGAAGACAAAGAAGACCGACATCGACCAGCCTTCTTTTAACGAGGTTCTTCCTTTGGTTTATGAAGTCCTCTTTTGACAAAATCTCTATCTATAAAATCCTCATCGGAAGGTTTGATTGCCACCATCAAAATTCAAAACAGAAAAAAACCTAACAGGATACAAAAAGTATACAAGGTACCTGATAACCAGCTGATTGGCACCTTTTCGGAAATATAAAAGCACACCATGTACACAAAGTTCCAATCTTTCGTTAAAAATAATAAAGACAATTATACAACTCGAAAAATTTGGAAAATTGCATAACAGGCTCACGCATTGCTGAGAAAGTAAGTGTCCAAGAGTAAATCTGGACGAAAATTTGATCGTACGAGTCTCAGCGTTCCAGGACGTACCAGCATCCAATGGCTCACAGCGTCACAGGGGACCCTTTCGTCTATGCCTCGCCTAGACAAGTCCAAAATCTCAAAATTAAGGAGTGCGACATTGCATATAAAAACGGGGCTGTGGTGGCACGATACCCACAGACCCGACTAATTAAAAATCCTGACCTTCAGGACTTAACCGATCGCGAAAGTACTAGCTGCGCAGGAGACCTAAATTTATTATTGTATCGTAAGTTTGGGTATTGGGGTTTTCCTTCACGTCCGCGCTTAACGTATTTATAGGAAAAGCTCGACAGTCTTGTTACGCATTGTCAACGAGACAACACTAAAATGAGCAATAGACTCGCAAAACTGTTGAAACTCCAGATGCACCTGGAATACACCAGGCGCCTCTTGAATGAAGTAACAGCGAAGACTATTGTAGAGGAAGAAAGAATGAAAGAGAACGAGGAGCAGAGAAGAAATAAAGAAGAGGAGGAAAAGAAGAGAGGGATCTTGCCTCACCTCATGCTGAGTCAAAATTGTGAGGTGAAACCTATGGTGAGGGCACTTCCATAGCCAATAGTAGTACCACAGCCAGTAGCTGCACCACAGCCACAGCCACAGCCATGACCAGTACAGCGTACACATGAGGAAAGGATGCCAATTCATCCTCGAGTTAGGAATAGAAGGAGAGAGAGGGAAATCTTCACTATCCCAGATACAGAAAATTGGAGTGCTGAGGATAATCATCAAGCATCTGCACTCCCATCTGCTACAGTCAACTGGGATAAGGACTGGATCAGAAGATGTGTTTCTGGAGCAAGACCTGGAAGTTGCCATCATTAACAGGTTCACGTGAAGTTCCAAAATAAATAGCCCTTTTCAGGGCTAACAAAGCTCTAGAAAAGAGACTATTCAAATTGCCAATTGTAAGAGTGTGAAGTAGTGTGATTATAAACACTTACTCCTTTAAAAATGTGGTTATTTGTGTTTGAATGAGCTCATGTACGCTTGTGTGGATAGTAGGTTGTTTGGGTTTTTAAGCGCTCAAGTACGTTTGTGTTGATAATAGAGTGTTCTTTTTTAAACCTTCCCTTCTGAGTGGATAGTATGTTTGGGTCTTGTTTTTAGCTTGCTGACGTGTGTGAATGGTAGATTTTGGGTTTCATTTTGCTTCTTCGCGTGTGTGAATAGTATAATTTGGGTTAGTTTAGCTCCTTCCCGCGTATGAATATTACATTATAGTTATGTTTTTTTTCTTTGGGTTTTTCTTCTTCTTCTTCTGGTTAGGTTTCTTCCCGTGTGTTAATAGTATATTTTGGGTTTGCTATGCTTCTCGGCGTGTGTGGATAGTATATTTTGGGTTTGGATTTGCATCTTCGCGTGTGTGGATAGTATAGTTAGGGTTTGATTTTGCTTCTCAGCGTGTGTGGATAGTATATTTTGGTTATATTTTTGCTTCTCCGCGTGTGTGGATAGTAGACTTTGGTTACGTTTCTGCTTCCCCGCGTGTGTGGATAGTAGAATTTGGTTTTGCTTCTCGGCGTGTGTGGATAGTAGATTATTGTGGTTTGTAAGTGCTCACGTACGTTTGTGTGGATAGTAGAGTGTGTGGTTGTTTAACCTTCCTTTTGTATCGAGGGTAAAAAATATTTTGTTTGCTTCTCCGCATGTGTGGATATTATAGTTTGGGGTTTCCTTTTGCTTCTCAGCGTGTGTGGATAGCATAGATCGGTTATGATTCTGCTTCTCAGCGTGTGTGGATAGTACAGTCTGGGGTTTGATTAGGATTGTCAGCGTGTGTGGATAGTATATTTTGGCTATGTTTATGCTTCTCTATGTGTGTGTGTGTGTGTGGATATTATAGTTTGGGGTTTGTTTTTGGTTCTGCGCCTGTGTGGATGGTATAGTTTGGTTATGTTTCTTCTTCTCAGCGTGTGTGGATAGTATAGTTCGATTATGGTTTCGCTTCTCGGCGCTTACGTACGTTTGTGTGAATAGTAGAGTGTGTGGTTGTTTAACTTTCCTTCTTTGTGGATGGTATGATTGGGTTTTGTTTTTGCTTCTCTGCGTGTGTGGATAGTATATTATGGTTATGTTTTTTGGCTTCTCCGTGTGTGTGGATAGTATAGTTTTGGTTTATGTTGCTTCTTCGCGTGTGTGGATAGTATATTATTGGGGTTTGTAAGCACTCACGTACGTTTGTGTGGATAGTATAGTGTTTGGTTGTTTAACTTTCCTTCGGTGTGGATGGTATAATTGGGTTTTGTTTTTGCTTCTCTGCGTGTGTAGATAGTATATTCTGGTTATGTGTTCTGGCTTTGCGTGAGCGGATAGTAGGCTGTAATTATGTTTTTACTTCTCCGCGTGTGTGGATAGTAGAGTATGTGGTTGGTTAACTTCCTTCTGTGTGGATAGTATATATTGGTTATGATGTGGCTTCTTCGCGTGTGTGGATAGTAGATTTGTGTTTAGTTTTTATGACTCGTCACCGCTGTGTGGATATTATAGTTTGGTTTGATTATGCTTCTTCGCGTGTGTGGATAGTATAGTTTGGGGTTTGTATTTGCTTCTGCTTGTATGTGGATAGTATATTTTGGGTTTGATTCTGCTTTTTTCGCGTGTGTAGATAGTATATGTTCGGTGTGATTTTGCTTCATCGCGTGTGTGAATAGTATGTTTTTGTGGTTAGTTTTTTGGCTCCTCACCTAGGCGGGGATAGTATAAAATATAAGAATTGAGTGATGGGGATGTTTTCCTTCGCGTCAGTGCTTTAGAAATAAAGGTCAAAGCATCCGTCGTTCGCGCCATTCAACGGAATAAGCAAAGAAGATGAGCATACAGCTGTTCAATGAACTAAAGCACTGTTGGTATTGGATAGTGGATGGGAAATACGTGGTGGAAAGGCTTGAAAAGGAATGGAGGTATCAATTTACCAATGATTTTGTGACAAGACAAGTGACTAGTCTCAAAGTAGCCATTGAATTTTTACAAGGGAATGATAGAAGAGGAAGTAAAAAGTTAAGAAGATTCATTGATCCTCCTTATGTGAGAGTAGGTAGCTTGAAAGAAGCCCTGGATCATGTCACGAGAGTCAGGTGCTTTCTATAAGATATCTTGAAATGGAGTGAATGGGGCTTAGACCAACTCATAAAAGCAGAGGAACTGATGAGAAACGTGCTGAAAGAAGAGGTAAAGAAGATTAACGAAAATTGGACAAAGAAGAGAAAAGAACAAGAGACGATCAAGACAAAAGTAAGATTTGAACAACTTAACAACAACTGGATGAAATTCCAGGAGAAGTTTAGAGCATTGGGCCATCCTGACTGGATGTCAGAAAATGAAGAAAAGAAGAAGAAGAAAGGAATGATTGGGAAAGTAATGAGATGGATGAAGAAGTGGAGGAAATAGAAGAAGAAATCAAAGGCCCTTTACAGGGCCCCTCATTAGCCACGAAAATCAATGGCTTTCTTGCCCCCATCCCATTTTTTAAAAAATGTTATATCAGTGCTTGTTTCTTGTCTATATTCTCTCTACTGTAATGTATTTTCCTCATTGTCCCTAGACAGACACAATACCTTTTGTCCCTCTTTAGTCCCACCCATGTTAAAATTCCACATATTCCATTCCCATTGTCCCTAGACAGGCCCACCATGTTAAATTCCCATTGTCTCCAGACAGAGTGCCGGGTCCTGTATTTCCCATGTTAAATTTCCCATGTTAAATTCCCATTGTCCACAGAGTGCCGGGACCCTGTTTGTAATAGTAAGCCCCATTGTCCCTAGAGTGCCCCACTATACTACTCGTGATGATGAACTCGGTAGCGACCGCATTTCCTGGGTAGGCATCAGTGATGCTTTTTATTGAATTCAAGTATCATTCGTCAGTTGTTAGCAAATTTCAATGAACAATCAGATTGTTCAGTTAGAGAGATGATAGTATAACATTTGGCTTATTTATGGTCATCGCCAATTCAGCTGATTTCGGGTTATAGAGGTCCATGCCATAAAGTCATCTCAGGATGACTTAGGTTATGAGGTTGGAACCCTTACATACATAAAACTGCAGACATCACATCATGCTTACACCCTCTCTATTTTTCCAAATAAAATGCATCCAGTGATTTGAAGCGCAGAGCAAAAGGGACATATAGCACTTATTTTTCGTTAAGTACAGAAGCGGAGTTGATCAAATGGAAAAGTTGAAAAATTGCAAATTTTATAGATTTAATAAGTTATTAAGTTGAAGAAAAACAACAATAATTAAAGCCTTAATAACTATGTGGCGACATCTCAGAATTAATATATATGATCCTTGGGGCGACTTCTCCAGGTAAAGTGGGGTGACTTCTCCGACCACCATAGGGCGACTTCTTCAGACACCTGGGATGAGTTCTCCCAGGGCGAGTTCTCCCAGAATGTGCTCTCCATGGGCGAGTTCTCCGCTATTCAGAATTTAGCACATCATCTGGCAAGAAAGAATTAGTGACCAATCAAAATCAAGCATAATCTATTTTATGCTGAAAGTGACGTAATCGTTTAAACATGAAGACCCTAGAACAGGGGATACGTTAAAGAATTAATTCTAAAGATTTCCACACTAATGGTTAGAAATAAAATGCAACTACACAGAACTTCATATATTTAAGATGTAAGTAGACAAGCCGTGTGATCCAAATGTCAAATCAGTTCAAAATACGTTTATTCCAACCTCCGTCGACACAAATATCGTAGCGGTAATGCACAACATGTGCTCCGCATGAATGAACGTTCAAATCACGTTTGCCGAAATAAGTCTACATATCTGTAAATTGGGATATTTTAAGAATAACAAGTATATATAACTAATGTGGTCATTCACAGCTGCATGAAATAGCTCACTTCATGAACAGGATATATATTACGATGGTGCAGCGAACGAGAAATGACATGCTATTAACATGCTAAAGTTGACGTTGTTCACTTAAACCAAATATACTGGCATAGCACCATCACAGAATTCATAGACCTTAGGTCCAAACTATATTAGCATACACTCGATAATGATGCCATCATAAAAAAGCCCAAGGCGTCAAAAAAAAACTGTCATTGGTGACATTACCACCATCGATCACTACAGACAGTCACTACAAGGACATTTACGAAACTATTCCATAAGAACGTAACGACATAATAATCCAAAATGCTCATCAACAAGAAGGGACTCTGTCCTTTGATGATAAGCATTATTCCACCGATGGTATTCTCACACTCTCAAACTGACATTATCGCACGAAAAATCAAACCACAGACAACGAAACACTATTTCGCAGTGAGCTAGAAACCCCATAAACAAGCAGTATATAGCTCCATGGGGGATCTCTCGAACACTATTACGCAGTGATAAAAGTGAGCCAGAACCCCCACTATATACTACTCATTTGATTGGTTTGTCTCCAGAATGTATCAACATGTGTATCTTCAAAAAGATTTAAATCGAAACCTTTTATCACAAATTTTACACTTAAACTATTTTTCTCCTCCGGTATGTATCGTCATATCCACCTTCAGAATTCCAATTCTTCTAAACTCTATTTTGCAAACTTCACATTTAAATGGTGTCTTTTTGGTATGTACCCTCGTGTGCATCTTAAGATCATGACCCCCCCCCCCCCCACTAAACGTTTTATCACAAACTTCACAGTTACCTCGTACTCAGATGTGGCTGTTAGGATTTCCACGCTACCTAAACCCTAGTTTTTCTCCAGCATGTACTCTCCTCATGGGGCTATTAGGATTTCCACGCCTCATAAACCCTAGTTTTTCTCCAGCATCTACTCTCCTCATGCGGCTCTTAGGATTTCCACGCTGCCTAAACCCCTTTACCATTTGAATGATTTTCCCCAGTATGTATTCTTCTGTGAATCTTTCATTCACCCTTGAATCTACATATTAAAAACATCGCAATGAAATCGTTTATCTTCATTATCAGTATGTATCCGTATGCGTGTTTTCCAATAGTTGCCTGAATAAAAGATTGTATGACAAATTTCACATTTGAATGACTTTTTTCCAGCAAGTCTTCGTATTATGTATTTAAATAGCTACAACTAAATACTTCACACTTGACTGGGTTTTTTTGTGTCTACTATGTGTCCTCGCGTGCACCTTCAGACTTCGATCACAAATTTATTATCACTTGACTGATTCTCTCTAGTAGGGCATATGTGTCATCGCATATACCTTCAGACTTCGACCACAACTTGTATAGCAAAAATCAGATTTGACAGGTTTTCTCTCCATTATGTGTCATCGCATGTACATTCAGACTTCGACCACAACTAAACGATTTATCACAAAAATCACATTTGACTGTTTTATCTCCAGTATGTATCATCATGTGCGCATTCAGACCCCAGTGTGAGTATGCGTCACCGTGCGCTTCTTCAGACTTCTACTCGAGTTAGAGTTTCTGTATAACCATTTGGCCTTGGGGTAAGAAACACCCGGGCCTTTCCTAGTTCTTGTTCAAACAAACGTTTTCTGTTATAAAATTAAAATGTTTTGCTCAGCCCGCTACCCACTCTGGGCCCGAGCCCTTGGGATATATCCCTGGTTGTCCCCACCCCCCTTGTCGGCCCTGACCATTTGTATCAGCATCGATATATCTGATGTCATATTTTGTTACTGTTGGGGAGACAGTAATAAGCTTATGCCTTATACTAAATGCCCCAAAATAATGTTTGTAGTTGTATTTGACAAAGTTTCTCAAATAAATATGGCTTAAGCTAAAGTAAAGTTCTGAGAAAGCTTCCTCACAAAATGCAAAACCAAAAACTAGTTTCATCCGCTGAATGTCAACTCAGCTCATTCTTTGATCCTAATGATACTTGGCAAAATGAAAACTGCTTTCCGGCAAATTCACCGCAATGTCTAGCCCAAATACCTGCTTTGTCAAGGTTGTCTAGTAGAGTCTTTGCTTGAAAGTTTCAAATTCTATTTAATTGCAAAGCCCACTTTAGCATGCTTGTCTTAGCTGATAGCAGAGCGAAGGTGCAAAGAAAAGTAATTTATATACACTTTACACCAGAAGACCCCCATCTCCTCAATAGCTTTACTTTCTCCTTTAATTTTCTGAAAAATGTGTGATGTATCAAACCTAACATCTTCGCTAGCCAAAGTTCCGATATGATAACCTTATCTACTCCTTGGCGTATCGACCAGATATTTCTGTGCTTCTGGTCTGTGAATTTCACTGTATGCGGCAGCATGCCACTGAATCAAATCAAAATCAAGTTGTTCAGATTTGAACATCATTTCTACATGATCAAGACAAGGGAACACACAATTTCAATGGACTGGTAAATCAGGAATTTTCCACCTCCGGTCCGTGTTTGCACAAATACCTTTCACTCAAAAAGACCTTTCATGGCTTTCCTCTGATAATTACATATAGTTTCCATGTTAAACTTGCAAAGTATCCCTTTTAGGTCAGTGGTCTCGACCATTTTCGGCTCATGTACAAATCAATACACTATTGGTATGTTGACATTACATACTAATGGTGGCAATTCTTGAAATCCAAAAGATGTCGCTAGGACCAAGCACCAATATATATGGTATAGATAGGGATATCATATCGGATCCTGGGCTACCGAAGATGCAAACCTAATAATATGTGAAATTCTTTGTGCAGCATCTTGAAATGGGTTAATAAGTATCATCTTCAACAACTGGCAAAGAAATCTAAGCATAAGATAAACGAGAATTTAAGATATGCGTGCAATATTTCAAAATATCTACAGGTTTAATTAAACTGGACTTTTTTCTCCTTAAGATTCTTTCTAAATACCATAGTCACTAACATCCGAATAGATCGGTGCTCCTTATTTACACTAAACTAGGGACTCTGTCCCACTTTAAGTGTTCTTACAAGCATTTCGATTCACGTGGACTATGCTTCTAGAAGAAAAGCAATGCGATATTGTGTAGCAAATGGAAACATGTTTTGAAATTTGATACAAGAGCTATGTAGCAATGGAACCATAGTTTTTAAATCTGATGAAAGAACTATCTGTTTTACGTATGAATTACAATTTTTTTTCTGAATCTGAGCATAGATATGGCTTGAGTTTAACGTATTCCTACAATTCATTCGCACCTTTCTAGAAAGGGCCATGGTGTCGGGTCAGAAAGGACCACTACAGAAAAGGCACGGATTAGAAAGGCCCGGTCGAGAAGGACGGTAACGAGTCAGAAAGAACCATGATCGAATAAATAAGGACCGGTTTAAATTTCAAACGCAAAATAATAATAATAATAATAATAATAATAATAATTTTTACAATATCATAATTTTTGCATCATTGATTTTAAATAATCCTCTAATGATTTTTTGTTTCTTTCTTGAACTGTATCATGCAGTTTTATGAGAGTGTTTTTAAAGCTGTATTAGCAATCGGTAGATAAAGTCATTTATCTGAACTTTTTCCTACGATTCCTTATCCTCTTTTCTTTCTCTCATGAATTACAACTTTTATGTAAGGCCTGTGTCTATTTACTTCTTAGTCACTGACAATTGTATATACATAATAATATCAATAGGGGCCCCGAGTGTCCGAGTGGTCTAAAGCGCTCTCCGTTACGGATCACTGCCATCTCACCTCTGTCTGCGTGGGTTCGAGTCTAGGATTCGGCCAATGTGGGTATGTGAGAAAGCTTGCCAGTAGCTTCTCGTGGGTCGGTGGTTCTTCCCGGGGTTTTCCTGGGTTCTTCCTCCACTATTAATACTGGCCGCCATGCATAGCCTATCGTGTGCTGAAATATGGCGTTAAACCCCACAACAACAACAATATATATATACATATATATGCTTAGATAAAGTTTAGAAATGCACTGAAGAAAATTGACTCAAACCGTACAGAAGAAGGATAACTAAATATTGCAAAATTTTGTAAAATTATGTGTGCCAAATCACCGTTGTGGCTATAAAAGAATCCTCAATTTGATTTTATCAAATATTTTGCAACAGTCTACTCGTTCTTCAGAATAAGTTCAATTGAGTCAAAACATCAAACTCGTATCTATGCGCCCCTAGCATACAGACATTTCTAAAGCCGGTAACAAGTGCGAAACCCCCAGGCAGCATCTCGAGTTTGTTACTATGTAAAGCCTTAATTTTCCAGCCATACTAGATCTTTAATGTACATTGAAATCTTTTGAGAAAAATATATATTCTGTATATTTTTGCAAACAGAGAGCCTTGCAAACGCTACACTTTGGCAAGGCTGTAATATCCAAAATCTTTCAGAAACGTAATTCAAGCTACTACATTATCAAAGTTGAATGGCTTATGAATTCCAAATTGATTAAACTTATTTCCTACTCAGAAAAGCAGTAATTGACTGTTTTAGTAATCACATTTTTAAAATGATAAGGCCTTTTGTGTGACTGATCATATTAAACAAGCAACTAATAATAAAGATTACGTATATTATATACATTTTGCAGACAAAATACAAGCTAGTGATGTCAGAAATAATAATAATAAAAATAATAATACATGTGCTAGTCTCGTCATTCACAAAGTGTTTATACGAGTGTCTCCTCACAGTTGGATCGTGGTTTCGTTAACCCAGATCATAGGTTTCATTATGTTTTACACTGTAATACTTCAATAACTGGACTGCAGCCCTTGTAGACGTTCTAACAATACAACGAAAAGTCGCTTCTATAATCTGTATCAATGTAAGTGCCCAAGACCCTTCAATTTCAGTACAGGTCAAGGGTAATGTGTATGATAAAAGGTCGGATATGTGTAATACTTCAATAGCTGGACTGTAGTCGCTTCCAGAGATTGCAGCAACGTGAGCGTGTAATACTACTCAATGACAATATAGATCAAGGGTACTGTGTGTGTTAAATTCAAGTTTAATGTGTATGATAAAATATCGGATATATGTAGCGATTCAGTAATTCAAGGTTTTACTGGAGTCATAATGGACGTTCTAACAAAACCACGAACATTCACTTCCAACGGAGATTATTATTATTATTTATATTATTATTATTTGCTGTTGTTGTTGTTGTATTATCAAAAGACAGCCTCAATAACAACTACTAATATCACTACTGCCCCTATCATTTTTACTACTACTAATACTCTTACAATTATTACTAATTTTCAACACGATACCTAACTTATTTTTCTAAAATATAAACAATTAGGTATGAGTGAAATAAGGACACTTTATAAGAAAAAGTAATAGTGACAGAAGTTTTGAGCATTGAATATATTTTTAACCGAACGATATAGGCAAAAAACCTAAATAGTTCGCGTACATTGTATTCTAAATGTGATAACTATCACCAGAATCAATTTAATGCAGACATTTCAGTGAAAATCTACAGAATTATTATCTACGTTGTTAGGAGATAAATATTACAATTATTAAATATAGGTTGTAAGGAATGGTTTAATTAAAGTGAAATTTTCTTGAACTGGGACAAAACGAAGGAACTTCTAGAACCAGATGGCAAAGCTCCAATGAAAGTATTATATTACAGACTTTCAACTCACATCACCATAGCAACACAGCCATCTGCTGTAGCTCATCAGTTGTGTTATACAAAACTAACGGTTAAGTACATGTCAAGGCGGCATTGAAGCTACTGTTCCATATACTGATAAAATAAAATTTGGCAATTAATTAAAAAGTACGTTTAAAGTAATGTTATGTATTTGCCGTTTACGAGACTTTAAATGAGTATATTTTAACTTTCAAAATTTTATACACATTTTTAATGGGGTTACATTAAATTAGTTGAAGTTCGTGGCAGATGAATGAGTATATGAATGCAATCTGACCAACTCCAGTTATTGTTTATGATGACATTCCAAAAGGAATATTCTTTCTTTATCAGGGGGAGAACCTAAATAAAACTTTACAAGTTTAAAAGAATACAGAATTATTATTCTTCTCGTTAGAACGATTTTATCACAGCGCATAAGCAAAACCTATTTGTTGTTGTTGGGTTTTAACGCCATTTTTCAGCACACGATTGGTTATACATGGCGGCCAGTATTAATGGTGGAGGAAGAACCAGGGAAAAACCTGGAAATAACCACCGACCCACGAGAAGCTACCGACAAGCTTTCTCACATGCCCACACTAGCTGAATTCGAGACTCGAACTGGCGAAGACAAGGTGAGTGGCAGTGATCCGTAACGGAGAGCGCATTAGACCATTCGGCCACTCGAGACCCCCAATAACTATTTACATAAGCACATAGTTGTGCTGTGAAGAGGGAAACTATATGCATTAACATGGGTTTTTACAATTTACTCCCAAAATAAGGTTCTATTAAACTTAGTACTTAAGATTTCACTGAAAATAAAGTTTAATATTCACTAAACCATCATTAGATCTTTCACCCAACAAATACAAAAGTTTACAAGACATCTATACTTGGCGCTTACGGCAAGTAATACACAGATTTCAATGCGAATCTTAGTATTCATTAAATGCTTATTAAATCATAGATGTCACATTTGCAAACGCTTACAAATGATTCATATTCTTTAAAGGGGACCAACATGCAAAACTAAAATTCGCACAAACTTCGTATATAATTTGCTGTATGTATAAGGTTCATTTTCTGAGTTTTTTTATCGTTTATTCTTACTCGTTACGAAGAAATGTATGAAAAACCGATCATCTCTCCCGATCCGTCTTGAATAGAACAACGCGCTTCCCTCCCCCTGTAAAAATAGCGGGTGTGACGTCATTTGAGACACTGTGTACACACTGGCATTGTTGATCATGAATTATGGAGAACTCGCCCTGTTTGTTAAAGCTTTATTTATTGTTGTATTTCTTCAACTAAATAACTTATCAAATCTAGAAAATTTACAGCTTTTAAACTTTTCCATTTGATCAACTCCGCTTCTGTACTTAACGAAAAAAGAAGTGGCATCCATCCCTTTTGCTCTGCTCTTCAAATCATTAAATGCATTTCCATTGGAAAAAATAGAGTGGGTGTAAGCATGATGTGACATCTGCAGTTTTATACATGAAAGGGCTCCAACATAATAACTAATGTCATCATGAGACGACTTTATGGCATGGACCTCTATAACCCGAAATCGACTGAATTCTTGCCGTCAATAATCCAAACGGTTATAGTATCATCTCTCTAAATGAACAATTTAATCTGATTGTTCATTGAGATTTGCTAACAATTGACGAATGTTACTTGAACTCGATAAAAAGTATCATTGACGCCTACTCAGGAAATCCGGTCGCTATTCAGTTCAACATCATGGCTAATGCACAGAATTCGGACGGTTTCTAAAAGCTATCATCTATTACACCCATCTTTTAGTTTATTTCTTCTTTTTTGTCAGTGTTCGTAATTTTATTATTTCTCAATAAAACAAACTATTTAAAATTGAACGAGAAGTTTAAAAAATATTTCACTACTAAATTGCCGATGCACAATAAACATGATTACGTTATTTTATTATATATAACAATACCATGATCACGCGTACTAACGGGATTTTGTTATTTTAAATGCATATTTGAACTGCTCAGCGTACTTGGGACATAATGAGAAGATCATCTTTAAAAACAAATTTAAATGTCACATTTAAATCCTGGACTAAACTGAATAACATTTCACATGGTCCGAATCAGCTTGGAAGTTTGGAGAATCAGCAAGATATATGGGCCGAATCAGTCAGCGATTTGTACCGAATCAGCCGGGTCCGAGTTTGAGAGTAATTACCACATTAATCAATAATGTTACTATAATAGATTTATCAATCAAGAAAGTTAACAGTAACATTTGTTTAAAAATTTTTTTAAAAATTGTATCGTGGTGTTCAGGTGTGTGTAGTTACAAGAAATCTAACGAGTTTATATGAGCACACAGACTTTCAATTATAAGTGATTTATTTTTCTATTATCGACATTACACAAAAAAGATGAATGTTGAATGGGAAGGAGGGGTTTATTATATAACGAGTGGAAAACAGTCTTGAACGTAAGTGTGGAAGACAAAATGCATATTCATCCGATGCAGTAACATACTAAATCCAACGTGCATAATCAATTGATGCTGGAAACATTGAATGAAAAAGCGTAAACATTTCTTTAATGTTATTTCATTTGGTAGATAATTTCTTACTTTTCATAGATGGAGAAAAAAAAAAGAGTAAAATAATTAAGGACTGTTCCAGAACTGCTATTATTCACGCAATTTAGAGTTGCGCATTGAACCATCTTGTTTCTACTTGACACTTCGCTGCACAAACTGAATACAACTCTTATACGTTAATCGTCTCAAATGACGTCACATCCTGCTTGTATGGAAGGGAGCTAACAAATTCGGGGCAGGTTCTTTCTGTTTGATCTCGTACTACAGGACAATATTTTGTATGAAATGTTTGTGCAAATACAATAGATGCAAAGAAACAAATAGTCGGGATAGATTATCTACACAAACTGCTATATATCCTTCTATTTACAATAAAATTGTGCAGGTCCGGGTGTTCGTCCCCTTTAAACTAAATTTTTCATGCAGTTAAAAACATTATTTGGCATCTACTTAATATTTATATCAAGGAAAAACTCTTATAAATATTTGAAACTATAGGCAACTATGTAATTATAATTAATATTAAATCTATACATGTTATTGACAAACGTTTGACCTTATCATCATAGTCAATTTGGCCCAAAGACATTTCGACCCAACTCAGAGGACAATTCGGCCCTACTTAACAATAGTTGGAACAAGTTCTCTTTCTTCAAACAACAAGTATATACTATGTAAGATAGGTTTTAAGGAAAACAACTAACTTTAAACAACCCAAATTATCTTGATATTCTTTAAAAGAAAATAATTAATCATACTTCGTAACGTACATATATATGAGAGAGAACATAAACTGACGCATCTTGCTCGTTCTAGTTAAAGTATTTATATACATTTTAATGCTAATAAAACATGTGCAAAGACACTCTCAGTTTAAGTCTTCCGATCAAAGTATTGCTATTTATAAGGTAATATTATATAGATTACTTATACATGTTTATAAGGGTAGCGTAATGAGATATTTAATTTTAGGCTTCAGGTTGTAACACTGCTGCATATAATACACACTCTATTACACATGAGAGAGAGAGAGAGAAAGAGAGAGAGAAGTAAATGTTGAGCCTTTTATCAGTTTATAGATGCTGCAATATGAAGTTCTTACCAGTTAAATGTATTGTTTGTTTTTATTTTTCAAGTTGTCTTAGTGTGTACGAGTGTAAATTGAAACATTGTCATTACTAGTCAATATTATCGATCATGTTTGCTTCATTACTCCATACAAATAAGAAAGGATCTAATTTTGTGTTGAATTTGTGCATCCCTCCCCCCCCCCCCCCCGGGCAGGATACAATAAAAGTGATAAAACAAACATGTTTTTGAAAATAAAATGAAAGTAACTAAACTTGCATTGCTATCATGTATTCCTTCTTATTTCATCAAGCAAAAATTACTGAACAAAATATGTCCACGAACTCCGTATATGTAGCGGATTCTGGCTTGCGCATGCAACCTTTCTGTAATGTGCATCGCTCACGTCAGATAACAGAATCGCAAAAGAGGCGAAAATATCATCCGATTGCTTGAAGGCACCTGCCATTCACGCATGATAATTTACAAGGTCCAAACTGACCAAGATTGTATTGTATCCAGGTTAACTATTCGACAATATCTTGCAAATAACAAATTATTATTTTAAAATAAATTCAATGTGAGTGCAAATGATAATCTTTTCGCTAGCATGGGTTACGAAAGTGTTATCAAAGCAAGTATTTGCCCTGCAAACATCAATTATGATTACATAAGGCAAACAAATACAAGCCCGGGTGATGAATAAACAGAACTGGCCGCGAGCAATAAACTCCTTGCTTAAACTTACCGACAGGATATCAAGTACAAAGGTCATTTTATTACAAAACAAACCGACCCAGGAAACTGTCTTTCGTATCTTTTAAGTGTACCGATTTTTGCTTATGATGTCTGCCGACATAAGAAAGCCAAGTTTGGTTTCTTTAGATTTTTTTAAGTGTGCCGATTTGCTGTTTTTTTAAAAATAAAGTCAGCTGACATAAGGAAGCCAGCAATGATTACTTTTTACCTGTATTAACGGGATTTTTTAAAATAAATTGAAACAACGGAACAGTTTTGAAAGCGGCACAATCTAGTGCGTCGGGCATATCGATATAAGGCTAAACAGTAAATTAGTTTTCAGTAGTTTCATCTAAATGTCCCCTATCCATAGTTTATAGTGTTTTATTTTCCGACAATAAGAAGCATGTACTTCGTCTTGCAGGGATAAATGTACGCCATGTCCTGCTGACGTCCTCTGTAGGTGGAAAATAGTAACTAAGGGGAAGTGACAGCGTTGTATACTTTTATTTCGAGCACTTAAATTATTATTCCTTCTTTACACTTGATATTTTTGTTCTTTCTACTTTTAATCATATTATGCAAATTTAATGTAAAAAGAAAAATGTTGGAATATGGTCGGTAACCTTTAACGTTCTGCAACGGAATTTAAATTCCGCGAATGCGCATTTTATGTGGGGGCAATAATAAAAACACACAAAAACAAGCAAGTGAATTCAAATATCTACTAAAACGAGCCATTACGTGAAACTTTGCATGAAAAGAACAAATATAGGTACTATAAAATATTGTCTAGTCCTAGTCTTGGATTCGGCAGTCCTGAGTTATTTAAGCTGATTAAATATTTTCCAGTATAATTCTTTTTCTACAGTTTAAATACCTAATGTTAATGTTTATAAACATACCTGTTCAAATGTACTGAACACATATAACAATATCGTCGAAATATTAACTAATACCATGCTGGATTTATAATAGAATGTTTTAACAATCATACAACTAAAGGTGTCATTGATTATAACCAATATATTTATTTTACAACAACCAGATAATGAGATCAGAACATTGACCAAAATAGTACTCAGAGCCATTGATTATCGATTAGTTCATTTTGGAAATCCGACTGATGTAATTTATTGCAAGGGGTGAATGGTACAGTACTGAAATGGAACCGTATTGAAAGAAGTCTTAAGATAAATGATACCGTTGTTAAAGAATCTCCTGACCGACTGAGATCTCAACATTGTACATCATACTGGCTGAAAACAGTGCAAGCAAGTATACATATTTGCATTATGCTCACACAAGAAATATTGTAATAAATCAATGGGTTTATTGACCGAGCGACGTCGAACCCTGGCGCGAATCCCGCTACCAGTCATAACTTTCCCCTAATTCCAAGGAATCCTATACAACTACTTCTGTAAACTGTAAAGTTTAACGTGTCCATTCATTTGGCTTAGACTTACATGACAAAACATTACAAGTAGCAGATACTTGTACGATAATGAGAAAGTTGTTGTTGTGGGGTTTAATGCCATTTTGCAGCACATGATAGGCTATACATGGCGGCTAGTATTAATGGTGGAGGAAGAACCAGAGAAAACCCCGGAAAGAACCACCGACCCACGAGAAGCTACTGGCAAGCTTTCTCACATACCCACATTGGCTGAATCTTAGACTCGAACCGCCGCAGACAGAGGTGAGATGGCAGTGATCCGTAACGAAGAGCGCTTTAGACCACTCGGCCACTCGGGGCCCCATAATGAGAAAGACTTATTTCTTCATTTTGTATGATCTAGTTGGGGTCCCGAGTGGCCGAGTGGTCTAAAGCGCTCTTCGTTACGGATCACTGCCATCTCACCTCTGTCTGTGGTGGTTCGAGTCTCAGATTCAGCCAATGTGGGTATGTGAGAAAGCTTGCCAGTAGATTCTCGTGGGTCGGTGGTTCTTTCCGGGATTTTCCCGGGTTCTTCCTCCACCATTAATACTGGCCTCCATGTATAGCCTATCATGTGCTGAAAAATGCCGTTAAACCCAACAACAACAAGTATGATCTAGTTTGTTTGTTTGGTGTAGTGTTGTAGTGTTTTATCATATAAGGCTAAGCCACATACCCGAATACCCGAGAAGGCATGGCTAAAGCAGTACAATCAGTGGTTAAACATACAATTTTGATATACTTGATCCATACGTATTATGTCGTGCTGGTTGCACTAAGCCCTTTTAGCACAGCTTGTACTGTTTAATTTCGTTGTATTAATACTTATTTAGTTACTCTGGGGATCTGTACTAATGAGTTAAAGGCATTATATTAGAAATACCAAGTTAATACATAACTGGGAATAAATCAATTTTACCATAAATCCTTGAATAAAAGCCTAGCATCCAATGAATGTTAATAAGCAAATGATAGCCAACTTTCGCACCTGTAAGTTTAACTGTTATGCTAAGCATCATCGTAGCCATGAAAAAGGTACCAACACACCACATTGAGAAAACTGTTAAAGCAGACAAAAATCCAATGAGATGATCTAAATGAGCACATACATTAACACGTGAAATTTCATCTATGCTTTCCCGACCAGTTTTTAACACAAAATGCAAGTCCATACAAATATAAGGTGAACAGATGCAGTAATCGTTTAGAAGTTTAACATGTCAGACAGGTCATCTATTGGTCCTTAAATATTTAACCTATTACATGTATATTTATTTCTTTAGTTGGAGTGGTTATTTTATTACATAATCGTGTTAACACATTAACACCTAGCGATGAGTTAACGTGGTGGCAGGAGGTAGTAGCCTACTGCCGAGCTCTGTAGCGTCATGGTCATGCATGATAGACTAAAGTGGGTGGTATTAATAGAAAGGTAGACACGTGTAGCTCTACAATGATACCAAATAATCTGGAAATTCAAGTTGCATCACAAAATACAATGGGGAAAATCTCATGTATTTGGACCCGATTTCTTTGTACCCAAAATTCGCCCGTGGTCGGAATCCCATTTTGTGTCAGGATTTTAGACTTTCTGGTCTTAGATATAAGGCAAACCGGTATGAACTGAAACAGATAGATGAACCTTCGCAAAAGTAGCATACAATGGGCATTTGGAATAAAAATTGGTCTCGATACAAAAATAATGGCTCCGTTTAGTATAAAAAATAAAATTAAAAAAATTAATTTAAAAAATCTACTTTTACCCATCTGCTCATGAGCGAGCCAAATAGCCAATGAAAAACGATGTTTCTAACACAACTAGGCAATATTTTATTGAACGATCACCTGGGATTTGGTGTTTTCTGATGTATTCAGAAATAGCTTTCAAAATGTGTTTCCTACTCGAATTTCAGGCAAAAACGACAAAACCTCCAGGGGTTAATGTGTTAATAATCTTAGGACAGTCGGAAAGGCAGACCAAAGAAATTAAATATCACACATCAGTATAACAGAAAGGAGGGTATTTCTATGTGTCATCATTAAAAAACGAAGCAAATATTTTGAAAAGTTAGTCCTTCCAGCTAAATATCTTTCTTGAATGACCTCAACATGAAAATATGTCTGGTTTGTTATGTCAAGATACCTGGCTTCACCGTCTTCGTGATAAGCTGAGCTGATTGGACTGATACGAGACTGTTTTGTTTCATCTATTTGACGTGCACCTTTACTGTCACGTGTTCGAGATTCTTAAATCCTCTCACAAATCTTATCGACCTTTCATGAAACATGTTGTATTGTTGCTCTCCATGATTGTTGTGATAAGTCAATGTATTTCGTGGTACGTTGGACCCAATGTAACACCTCCGCACCCATCACACACTCACACACACACACACACACACACACACACACACACACACACACACGCGCGCGCACACTATCATTTAAGATCTATATATGTAGTTTCAGCCATTCGAAAGTGTATCGTGTTTCCATAGCGATTATACAATCTTTGGTTTTATTTTTGGAAAGGTCAGTTTTCAAATACAAATCTCTGATTAACGTGCATGAACAGAGTTTTTAACCTGTAGAATGTTTGCCGCGTTTCAATAGCGAGTCAACGACCTTCAGCAAAATATGCGGAAACCTTATCTGTTTCTTCTTTCATAGTCAATCTATTTTGTGTCTAGTTAGCTTCTCTAACGGTCACTGGACACCATACTGGTTTAATTGTTTTGTATACTTTTTCATAATCAAGACCGAAATAGTGAGAAATGAAAAGTTTACTTTGCATTTCTTGAAAGTGCTTTGATACTGTATCCACTGAATAACACTATAAACATACATATGACCTATGGTGTTGCCTTTAATTTTAAATTCAACTAAAAAAGAATATAAAAATGTGTTATTTAAATCCCCAATAAATCTGAAACCTTGCAGCAAAAATATAATATTTTCGTAATTCCTTACAACGCCATGAAAACAAACGCCTTTCCCCGATCAATATAGTATAAATTTACAATATATTTTTAATTACAACTACTTTTTTGGGGCGTCATGTGTGACCAGTTTTTATTAGTATTGTGTTAGAAAATTATTGCGACAAACCAAAGTAAAGAAAACAATCACTTTGATCAATTAGTCCATATCGTTTTGCAAATGATACTGTATAAATGAATTCAGAAGAACCCAGAATAATGTATTCCTGTAAGCACATCACGATTGCGGTGTTTATACATTATTTTTATATAACGTGTGATCATTATACATGCAAAGCATATATTTACAAATTAATACTCCAAATGAGATAACACATACATACATACATACATACATACATACATACATACATACATACATACATACATACATACATATGAATTATACTCGTGAGATAGCAAAGGTTGGTTTATATTTTGAGAGGTAACAAATACACCACCAAAATTAGAGTCTATGAGTACATTTGATTTCCATCTTATCAATAATACAAATTGTTTCCAAATATGAAACTTAAATATTTCAACACATTTAAACATATTCCGACCATGAAGGAAACAAAATAGTGAATTTAATTTAGTTTAGTGTAAATTGTAAAATAGTTCTATATATTTGGTATGGGGTCTGGATAAAGAAGTATCTTTCTCAAATTTGCTAACTATCACACTGTCATTATATAATGATATACCTACCTGCTGTACCCTGGCTATATATATATATATATATATATATATATATATATATATATATATATATATATATATATATATATATATATATATATATGTGTGTGTGTGTGTGTGTGTGTGTGTGTGCGTTGAGTAATGCGCACACCACAATCGCACTCTTAAATTTTAGTCAATACCATCTCAGGTACGGTTACGAGTAAATTTGTACAGTGTTTTAATCACGAGCATCCGGGTAAGGGGCACCAGTACAGCAAGAGCGCACGTGCACTTTTTTAATGATACCATCTAGTGTGGGGCACAGAAGGTACAATAAAAACGCACACATAATATTTTGATAATTAACACATTACGATCTTTACTTGCATAATACATGAACATAATCTCCTTAGAAAAGATACGGACTCTTGGTGGTGAAACGAGACGAGGATAGAACGATATCTGAATGTGTGCCAGGTCAAGCTAACTCCAACAGAAAATCAATAAAATCAGTAAAATACACAGCAATAGAATATAGCTTCTTAAAGGTCACGCATTCTTCTTGAAATGAGTGTGTGCAATGTGGGGTTTTAACGTAGCTTTAACAATATTTCATATATATATATATATATATATATATATATATATATATATATATATATATATATATATATATATATATATATATATATATATATATATGCTGTCTGCATTGTGGCATTTTATAGTGGTCTAGCACTGGGGGATCATACCACAGACATGTAGCATCTTGTCCCACCCATTCACATTATCTTGACAACAGCCCAACCAGTCCTTACATTAACGTCTTAGTGCTGAGCGCATGGTGAGACAGTTGTTAGTACTATTTTTTATAAGTCTTTGGTATGACTCGATCGGGGTTCGAACCCTCGACCTCCCGCATCCAAAGCGGATGCTCTAACAAGTAGGCCACTGGAGCTGTATTTCTAGAACTGAGACAGTTATAGGTCCTATGTTAATAATTAATAAGTTTCTACAGTATAAATCATTTTCAAGCATGTAAACACAGGGAAGAAAGAAAAAACAAAATCATACTGAGATATGAATTTTAGCACTGTTTTATACACATGCAATAACATACTTTCTATCCTTCTATACAATATTTTAAACTGACAAAATATACCATAACAAAGACAGACAGACAGCCGAAAACTGGGTTCATCAAAGACTTATATCGTCTGTGTTGTGGGCTGATTTCTGAGCAAAAGTTTGGTTGTTCTAATCTCAGCAGGCATGATTGTCAAACAAATTTGGACTGCCCTAAATACATGAATACTTATTTCATATGGGAGCATTGTATCACCATATTAAAGATATTTGAAGTTAATTTACCATATGGAATAAGGTTTGGAACATTACATGGCCTTGTTCTAGGCAATATTCGCAAGAGAAAAATATGTGTAGTGTACTTTCTTCAATTAAACATCAATATAGAGGTGATCCAATTAAATATTTTTTTAATGCTTGTTCATTACTTGAGACGGGGCTCCGAGTGGCCGAGAGGTCTAAAGCGCTATCCGTTACGGATCACTGCCATCTCACCTCTGTCTGTGTGGGTTCGAGTCTAGGATTCGGCCTATGTGGGTATGTAAGAAAGCTTGCCAGTAGATTCTCGTGGGTCGGTGGTTCTTCCCGGGGTTTTCTTGGGTTCTTCCTCCACCATTAATACTGGCCGCCATGCAAAGCATATCGTGTGCTGAAAAATGGCGTTAAATCCCACAACAACAACAACAACATTGCTTGAAATTTTTATTAGGTCGAGGAGGGGAAAAATGATATTTCATTCTACCCAATAACAGTGTCTAGGAACATGATTGTCACAATTGTTAAATGACCTTTTTATTAATGGAATCGCTTTAACGAATCTTGAGAGATAATGTGTTTCTCTGTCGGATGACTAAAGGAAGAAAATGTTGTAGTAAAGCTTGCATTGATTGGAAGCTATTTACGTCATAAGCTATGTCGCTAATAACTGGTGCAATCGGAGATATTATAATTAAGGAAGCCTTGGGCCAGTTGCCATTTTACACAGAAATGTAAGTTGGTATTTTTGTATTCTTGATCCATGATTATCCAGCCTTATTTTTCTCGACATAAAACTTCAGTAGTTACTAAATCTTTTGTATTCTTTACGATTCTAGCTGTCTTATTTTTAATATTTTTGATTTCCCCTTTCTCAAGTAATGCATACTCTTAAATTGACAAATTTGTAAAATATGCTACTGCCAAAATAATGTATTGTTGTGTAATCGTATGTTTTTATTGTCTTATTTGGATCCATAAAATCCCTAAAATTTTAAATTGTCTCATAAAATTGTAAAACGACAAGTGATATTTAACTCTTACTGGGTCGTTTGTAGTCATCTAAAAGGCTTATACTAAAGTAAAACAAATATAGGAATAATGTATATACTTATATATTGTTTTGTTTCTGTTTTTATTTTATACTACACAAAGAAAAGTTGAAAACATAGATCAATTAAATAAATAACATTTACGAAGCAAACGGAATTCTGAAATTTTCCCTTGGACAAGGAGGAGGTAATTCTGCGAAGTCCTCTTAAGTGTAGTGAACTACAGGTGTGTAAATCTCTGTCCCCGTAGTGTATGCCATTTACCACATGTGTGTCATCCCCCAATGTACGTGGAAAACACATCATATCAATAAAATTAAAATGTGGTTTTTCAAAACACCTAGACCCTGAGATATATTTTTGTTTAAAATCAAACAAAATCCTCTATGAAAGAAGCTTATAAATGCTTTCCTTGAGGTGGACCTAATGTAGGTAATGCGTGTGTGTGTGTGTGTGTGTGTGTGTGAAACTTTTATATGGCGATTCCTAAATCTGGCGATACAAACAGCATTGGAAGATCAAAAGACTTACTAATATAATCTTCTAATCGAAAAAATAAACAATATGAAATGGCATTTAAATGACACTATAAATGGGCCAATGCACGGACGCTTCTATTGAAGACAATTATTGCGGTGAGTTTGCAAGTAATTAAACTTGGATTTTATACGACTGATTCGCGTCAATGTTAGCACAGCGGTGTTATGTATCGATTATAAACAGCTGTTGCCACAAATGAGTGTCACTGGCCCAGTTTTACCACAAATCTCATACTTTCTTCTTCAAATTAAGATTTCACAATGTTATTCTCATTGAATGGATAATAACAATTAATTTTTCCACGGAACAGTCAGTGGTTGACATAAATCAGTACAGTTTTTGATTTTCCTTGAAGGAGCCCTCTCATATTCCTGGGGAAATTTTTAGGTATTAACATATATTCGCGTCTTAACAAATCAAAGCTACGAGTGATTTTACCGTCCTTTCTAATATTGTTATCTCTAAACCGCGGAACACAACTGCATTTTTATTCGGTAGATAGATAGGTGAATGAATAAATAAGGTTTTGTTTTTCCTTTCCAGGGAAAACTCAGAAATTAGAAATCATATTTATGATATTTTAGGCGATCCTGTACACTTCCTCGAAACCGCTCCGGTGACCTAGTGGCTAGGGCGGCCGCCTCGGATGCGGGAGGTAGCGGGTTCGAATCCCGGCCAAGTCATACCAAAGACTTATAAATAATGGTACTAACAGCTGCTTTGCAAGGCGCTCCGCATTAAGCGATTAGTGGTATGACTGTTCGGCCTGGTGTCAGGATAACCTGACTGGTTGGTGACATCATGATACATGCCTGCGGTATGATGCCCCAGTGCTAAACATCACTATAAACTGCCACACTGCAGACTTCGTAGCGAAATGATGAAAAATTGATCAAGCTACATTAAAAATCCAAATCATACGAACACAGACACACACACATATTCCCTCGAAACACGTCCTTGTAAATTGTGTTACTGTGCTTCTCACTATAATATCTTACTTTATTTGTGAATGGAAGCTTTTGGTCTTCATATAATCTTTCTGTTTCTCCACTTAAAAAGGGTATGCTCTGATACATAAAACCAGAATATCTCCAAACCCATTGTCAGGCTAAATGTTTTCCATAAGACTAGCTCTTTCAAACAAATGTAATGATCCTCCAAAACCAAATCGAGGCTGATAGTAATGCGGCAGACGCTATTCAATACAGCCGGTTTTTCTTGTCTTGAGGACATCGGCAAAAGTATATTTTACAATTATTTATTTATTCATTATTAGTAATGATATTACAACGAACCCAAATTAGCCTCTCCCTTTCTTCCAATGTTCAATATTGAATGCTACTGACATCAAAATTAAAGCCTAGCTGTGTACCCTATAAAAAAGAACAGCCCCATCAATCAGATATCAATAGAGATAGACGTGAATGTTATGCACACTTTTCATTATAGTGGGAAGATTGTCTCTCGGAAACGGGAGCCGGGGTAGATCAGTTGGACATAGGACACAATTAATTTTACTATATGTTCTCTAAATTTTTTCTCAGTACTGACCTTTCCACTGTGTGACAATCAATACAAATCATATGTTAATCTAAAATACCTTCAAAGATGACTTCACGGTGAAGTTCTCGTCAAAGGTTGACCTGCTCTTTTTTTAGATGCTGAACTGTCAACACATCAACATGTAAACAGAATACAGATTTCACTTCCGGATCATCACCAAGGCCTTATTACTCACTGTGCACTGTCGCCGAAATAAACATATATAACAACACCCTGAGCTTATATTATCAAGAATAAACAGTTACCTTTAAATCCCTACCAACAATGCATAAATAAAGCTCTTCTATCACCACCAAAGTGAGAGAGGAAAAAATGTTCTAAAAACAGACTAGAACTACATTAGTGGGTACTGAACTGGAAGTATTAATTGTGAACCGATTCCAGTTAGATGACAGGATAATTCGTAATCCAGGTGTCACGGATTCCTAACCAGCCGAAGCCATCCCATACTGGCTGCTTCGATGTGTCATTGGGAACTGTTCTTAACTCCCGTTTCCTCCGGTGATATGGCCACTAAATGTGCTAAAGGTACCATTTATACAAAACAATAACAGAACGAGTCAAAAAGCTTACAATTTGTAATCATGGTCAAGAATGCGAAACTGCAGCGAAACCTATTAGAGTGCGTTCGATCATGAAGGTTGCAAGACTCAGATAACAAGTAAAGCCACCACATTGCATCAATGAGCAGAATCAGTTCAACGCTGGCTAATCGACTTGTATATTGAAGTTGTATAACGAAGTTTCAAGTTATATTTGAATTGTTACGTCTAAGAAGATAGCCATTCTTCTCAGCTATTTCAGGCAGGTAGGTATTGATGCTCAGTGGCTTACTAATGGACGCCAAATTGCGCAAAGGGACTCCTTTATGCCGTTACAGCGCGGTTTCGGCGACTTAAAACATCGTAATAGGAATTGCGGCCCGGCGTTCCACATCAATTTATTTTTTTAATATAGCGGGAATCAAGGATCATTGTTTCTTGTTCCTTGGTGTAATTGTATGACATTGAAACTAAGTCTAATACATTTTAGACATTGTATTTCTCATTATGTATATAGACATGGCAAAAGCATTACACCATCCCCCAGAGTGTGTCAATCGAAACGCTGATGTAAGCCCTCTAACCAATCCTTGCATATGAAAAATGGGTAGGAGATGAGTAAACGAGCACATTCTCGATTAATGTCGAAGTTTTGTGCAAATACCAATGAACTAGTGTTCAGTCTATTTACTTATGGTACACCGCTTTGATCACTTTGTATATCACATTTACCGATATAAACTTGGCTTCTTTATAACGCGAGAAGGCAATACATCTTTTCGCCTTAGTGTGGACATTTTGTATCCAAGATTTCGCAGCTCTGATTTCAGATTCGTCCTAAGATGAAAATATAGATCACAATAATTATACTTCTGCAAGGTGAGACCCGTTTTCTTAAAGTGTATCAACTTGAACTGCAATAAAAACATTGAAATTCAATGTCCTTCGCACAAACTTGTCGTCTCGAGTAACTTAATGTCACTTTGTGAATTTGTTGTTATCGAAACATTATAAGGATCGGATACTTTTAAGGTTTGTATTGATTCAACTTCAGAGGTTTTATTTAAGAGGGGACAGGTGCCTGCACTGCCTGTTATCTAATCGAATCAACGTTATAAAGTTAGCGGCTCATTCAGATCTTTATTTATTTGAATGAATACACCTGTAAATACGTTACAAGTAACAGGTCTCTACAATATCAACCTTTATATTGTTTATTACAGTCATTTCCTCTACATTTTCATTTGCTTTACTTGTACCTAAGCAAAATATGTTGTGGTAGTTGACCAGTAGTAAGAGACGTTTCAACATTTGATTAAATGTCCACGTCCTTGCCCGTTAAGAATTGAAGTATGTTAATTTAGGTTACTGGGAAACTCGCACTGAACATTGTTTATTACACATTTCAAGATCTCGAACTCTGATGCATTTATATCAATATTATCATAACGCACACACTTCCTTTCTGTCTCGATACAGTGTACCACATGACAGGAATCAAAAATCATATTTTTGTCCTGATGCAGTATTAATCATTTGTCTTGGGCTGACATGGATCACTTCCAATGTCTTTATGGAGTACGTGCTAGGTCATGTGCGAACATAGAGTTCAAATGCGTCACAGACTCTACTATCGGTCACCTGAAAATTAATCTGATCCATACATACGACGAAATGATCATTAATAAACATAATGTTTTATCAACTGCCCTACTGGTAATCTCTCTCTCTCGTTCTCTCTCTCTCTCTCTCTCTCCATTAAATTTGATATGTTTTTACAATAAATCTCGCAAATTAAACTTGTGTCAGAGATCCATTCGCTTTTGAAATTATAATTGGTGTTTAACTTTCAGTTATAACGTGTTATAAATTATAATTGGTGTTTAACTTTCAGTTATGACGTGTTATAAATTATAATTGGTGTTTAACTTTCAGTTATGATGTGTTATAAATTATAATTGGTGTTTAACTTTCAGTTATGACGTGTCATAAATTCGATCCGAATCTTTTTCATGTTCATACTCAAAAGGCTAACTTTTGACGGAGAGCGGGGACGGTGGTAGAATTTAAACCCATGTTGCGGGGGGTAGGAGACTGTACAACGGACCTGTAACAATCCTGCTCCATATTCTGGAGGGAATGTTTGTGTCGGAGATAGAGTTAGACGTGAACATCATATCACATCTCCCAGTCTTCTAGGTAATAACATCCTCTTTCATTTAGCCTCCACCCTTCTATTTATGTACTAGATTCCTTTTTATGAATCCTTCTCTTAGTTTTTAAACTCTTCTCTTTCCTCTCATTTTTCTCCTTGACGACTATTTTTGCCGTAACCACTTTTTTCGCCGTAGTTTTGCACCGTATTTATTACCAATCACCTCTTGTATGAATCGGAAACCTTTGCGCACGTTATGTTATTGGTATCGAAACATCTTTCATAGTCTGAACTGTACATTTATGTTCTTAATGATTACGAATATAATTATATGGACTCTTGAATTTGTATTTTTACTAGATTGATTGTCTCAAACACTTAGTCAAGCTGAATTTTATTTTCTTCAAATTATTGAATTCAAGTGATTATTTTTTCTAGAAATACAAACGTTATCTGAGAAAAAAAATTCTTGGATATAGACATTCATTTGAATTTATAACGAATTCAAAGATGGATTCATATTTCTTTGTTTCAACAACAGACTGTTGACACATCAGTGCTTGTTAGGCTATAACAGAAACGTCATCGCCTTCATTTTTGGATCTCTTTGGGACTTGAACTAAGTTTTATTCAGTATTATTTGTTACTAGCAATTGCGTCTTTAATTCTTGAATTATTTTTTAATTTAATTCGCAATACTGTAAGTTCTGTTTGCTCAGTTTTTACTTTTAATTCTAGGGAAATACATTATTTGTTAAATTTTTGCAAAGTTTGTTGTATTAACTCTTTTATGTTGCTTGTTTTAAGTCACGAAACTTCTTAATCACCTTCTGTATTCAAATAAAACCTCGGTAAAATATTAAAATATGCTACCAGAACAAAGTTTCTACCCAATTCTGAGAGAAGTTATTGTTTTGTCTATGTAAGAAGACTTCTGCGTCATAATAACGATGCTCACAGGAGACGCAGAATTACGCAGAGGACTTGTTCTTCTGTGGGAAACGCATGTTCCTCGTAGATCACACTATTTCAGAACATATCGCTCTTGGGAGGCTGTTTTGACTCCCAGGGGTATCTCAGCCTTAGTAAATCAACTGTGCTCATCAATTTACGAGCACTTTGCCTAGATCCTGGTTCAGAGCACTTATCATAGTATGAAATCCTAGCAAAATTAATGGAAAAGAACGAGGTTCAGAGGCGACTCATTATGACGTCACCAATGTATTGTAACCCTTCTACATTTTGACAGAATCGTCTTGGTTCAGCTTTTTACACCATAATTGCAAGAAAAGAATTCCGTGAATGTTTATTCTGCATACTTTTCCAAATGTTTCCATTCTGCACTAAATTCACGACAGAGAAAAGTTGGTAAATAATGCGATATAACTCGATTATCATGCAGTTATTAAGACGTACGGTTCTCTTAAAGTGCAAATTTGGCACCCAGTTTACATCGATTTAACAAACCCGGGGTTGGGGCGGGGCAATCCAATGTGAGGCGTGGGGTTGGGAATACTTTTATCTGAGGAAGAAAATGGTTCAAATATAACAAGGCACGTGAGGACAGAACTGCAAAATGTTCCCCATCACATAAGAGTCTCTGCAGATAGTTATCAGGATACCTGTCTTTGTGAATGAAGGAAATATTCATTGTACTAGCAAAACAACAATATATTTGATTGAAACCCCACATTCCCTTTGCAAAATTGACATTTACTCTAGAGATTGCAATGGGTCGGAGTTTGTAGCTTTTAAGTCCGAAATGGGAGGCATTTTGGCAACTACAAATGAGATGGCTGTCCATCTGCTATGAAAAGGGCGATTTTATTACGTTGTCCAGTTTATTTTCTAGAACAAATCTTTTCTGAATTTGAGAATTTAATTAAAACTTATGATATTATGAATTAAAATAATGTAAAGTCTAATGCATTTGCTTCCATAACTTTCTTAACTTTTGAACGTTTTCCTTAAAAAAGGGACATTTGTTTTAGAAAATTGAAGGTACTATCTGTGTTTTGCAAGAGCAATATAGGTAACCATGTTAGTGACTCCAATAATGACAATTAAGTGTTTTTACCTGTACGATATTTCTTTGTGTCGAAAACATCTCATCTATTTCTACTGATGCATGCAGTGTATCCATGGAAACCATTTACTGGCAAGATCGGACTCTCCGATATATCAGATTGGTGTCTTCAGTTCACAGACAGTTACCATAATATGCGTTATTGATGTTGATGATTTCATTTGTGATATAATGTTTATTGACCCAACCAAATTAAATCCACCTAGCTTTTAAAAATAAAATATACTAAAACCTTCTAGAGAATACCTAAATAATTCCATGGTGGATATAGTTCACAGAAACAGTTCAATAAACCAATAATGCGTTGTAAAGACATATTAATTGCAAACAACTGATACCAGGAAACATTATAATTGGATCGTAATGCTTAGTTATTGGAGTCTGAAGCCGTCAAATCAACTTAATCACTGAAGACTAACAAAACCCATGGAAATGACAATATTTCTTAACAAGATTCCAAACAGCACAATATTGGGTCAATAGTGGTAAGATCCGATGACTGGATTAATCATTTCATTCCTAAGTAACAATACAGGCAAAGAGTGTAATCTTGATATTCACATTACCTAATTCATTTGGCAAATTGTTCTTAAGTTGATAATGTGGACCAGCTCTTTGAAGAGCATACATGATCCAAAAATAAGTACATCACAGTTGAACACTTTAAAATGTCTTACTGACTTGCATTCGTGTTAAGTTTGCGAAAGGCATTTTTTTTTTTAACAGACCAGCATTATGGACCACATTTGTTGTAAGCCACATGGAACATACATGTACGTTATGCAGTGTTCATATATCACCACCAGAATATGTGCTCTAATTGAGTCACAGTGCAGTGATAGCTTCTTAGAACTTAAGGTACAAATCTATTGTCACAATGCAGTGATAGCTCCTTCACAACATAAGGTACAAATATACTGTCACAATGCAGTGATAGCTCCCTTAGAACATAAGTTAAAAATCTATTGTCACAATGCAGTGAGAGCTCCCTTAGAACTTAAGATACAAATCTATTGTCACAGTGCAGTGATAGCTCCCTTACAATATAAGGTACAAATCTATTACCCATGCTATTTTCTTAGTGTACTTTATTTCTAAATGCAGTGATAGCTCCCTTAGAACATAAGTTACAAATCTATTGTCACAATGCAGTGACAGCTTCCTTAGAACTTAATGTACAAATCTATTGTCACAGTGCAGTGATAGCTCCCTTACAATATAAGGTACAAATCTATTACCCATGCTATTTTCTTAGTGTACTTTATTTCTAAAGTTTCTAATGTTCTACATTGATAATGCTTATGCTTATATATGTTGATAAAAAGAACATTTCATTTATTGATCTATTTTAGATATATTTACATTACTGTTCCAGGAAATGATAGATTCAATATAACTGTGTAAACCTTTGGAACATGCCAAATTTATTAATCATAGTTACCTTTAAGAAAGTTATGAATCAATCCGTTCCTATTAATATTCAGCCACATTTTCTTGATTTTACTGCATAGCCTATTTTATTGTATGGCCCCGAAAGAAAAGATTCCTAATTACATTTATGTGGATCGCCTGAACAAGTTTTTGATACATTAGCTTAAAATTAATGATGTGCAAATTACCGAATGTGGAATATTTGAAGCGACATTAAGTTGGTCTTATATGGAGAGTTTTTTTTTTAATTCCGCTAAAATTTAAAAATCTATGTAAAGTGTAGGTCGTTTTTCCATCGCACGTTGACTGGTATTGCAATATGTATTTCCATTAGAAAGCATACATATTGCATGGACCTATTAAGCACATTTTCGTCAGAAAGAACAACTGCACTCTTGCTTTAAATTTAATTTTATTTATTTGACTTACATGTCAAACTCTGGAATGCTTAAAGTTACTTTACAACATTTTCTTTAATTTTTAGTCACAATATATCTTACGGCATATTACACTTCATCAGTCAACTTTATGGTCAGTGCAAAAAAAAAAAGACGGAACGCATCCGATTATAGTGGTCATTTATTTTACAGCAATTACTATCAAATGAGTATATTATCTTATGTCAGGTGTTTAGGCTCGAACAAACAGTAACAAAAGAATCAGTCAAAACAACAAGCTTTGAAAAATTTAACAAATAAATTATCTCTCTGAAAAAAAAACTGTATAAAAATGAAAAAAGAACTTAATTTTTTTAAGAATCATTCCAAAAATAATCCCAAAACAATCCACGAATACAATTTCAGAAGTCCTAATAATGAAATGTTCCAACGAACTCAAGCCCGAGTCCCGACGAGGAATACAAAACGGAAAGCGACGACATACGCCGTAGCCCTACAGTGCTGTTGTCTACAGTTCCCTTCTGAAACACAAGAAATAACACTCTGGTGTTGAAAATCAGAATACAACTTTTAAGAAATGTCTCCGTGCAAGAACTCTGTATGAGCACTCAAATATTTTCAGAGAAATGAACCAATCCATAAGAATCCAAATAATGGGAAAGAAAATTAACATATAACTCGAAAACCGACTACAACAAAAAGAAACGAAATGACATCAAGCGTTTCTAAGCCCAGAATGTGATTATTACTCTAAAACGATGGTTTAAAAGTTGAATTGTACGCCCCGGATAAGGGTCACGTGATCGTGTTTACATATAAAAAAATTTACGTATCCCCTATATGTCCTTGATAAGAACCAATCATTTTACTCCGAGAATAAAAGTTGTTTACTTTTCACTAAAAACTATTTACAAGTCCAGGGTCACGTATTCAATACAGCTTAGATTAGATCTCACTCTTATTATTCCCACAATAAAAATAATTAAAAAGAACTTGTTGACGTGACTGTTACTAATTTTTAATTAAGGATCTGGAACCAGGTCAGCCTTATGTGTTTACTAAAATGAACAGTCAAGGTCAGACTATTTTTTGAAAAAGTATGAGTATTTAGTAAACAGAACTACGTGATTTTGACATATAATGAAATTAAAAAATACAAGATTTTAAAACTTACAAACAATTAATTCAGATATAAATTAAATCACATATACATAACAATTACATATTATTTTGTATGCTAGTGATATTTTCTTTGAACATTTTTTTGCATTTGTTCCGATTAGAGAATGCATATACATTGGTATTCTTATCTTTCCGTTTGTCCATACATCAACTATAATCGTTTTGTTTTAAGTTGGTTCCGTTTTAAACGTGAACGTCTGAATGTCCAAACGCCATTGTAGGTTAAATGTCTCGCTTATTAAATTAGTTCTTCAAAGCCTACATTGAACTCTTCAGTGTCTTCAAAGAAATAAAGAGAAAAAGAGATTGTAACGACTCTTGGTAAGCTGAGTCATTCTGAGAAACATATTAATGTCATTTTAACTTTGTCAGTTTCCCAAACGTGGGTCTGCTGCTCGAATAATCAATTGCTAAATCACTTCTGAGAGAGCCCATAATTCATGGCAAATCTGATTTGAGAAAAAAGACGACAATTCTAGACTACTGACGAAAAATCAAGATCAAACTTTACTTATGACTGTTACAAGTACACTTACGCCGACAAACAATTATTGTATCCTTTTTGTGTCTCATGTGAGAAAGGAGGCAACTCTTCCAAGAATGTAAATCAGGTACTACATCGCAAATGCGTATTGCCTCCCTTAAATTTTCTTTGTACTAGCAGATCCATATAATATCACAGATAGACAGTTTCCCATTTATCAGTATAAAATCTGTATACATACTCTGTAGCGAACTACAAAACGTGAGATCGCACCGTGCCCCCAAGCTTGGGGGGTATATCTATTCATACTAAATCTGACTTTCAAATTAAAATCCTCTGTTTTATATTGATTTTTAATTCATGACTGTATTTGAATTGATATTTCACAGACGTTCTTCATAGATATAGAAAAATTAGATTTTGGGAGCCCATTGTCCTCAGTTCACACAGATTCCACACAGACCCAAATATGCCGCTGGCCTACTATCGTGTGTCCATTAAGTTACCCTTCTAGTGTTGCGACACCCTTCTTGTTGCTTTTTCTTTTTTTTTTCAAGAACTTCAGTAAAGATAATATAGTTAAATAAGCATGTTCCTCTGGACACTTAATGCAAACTTTATTACCTGTGATTTGCATGTTGTGCTTACTTCGTGGTCGCAATGAAGTGAGTTTCTTGCGGAATGTGAAGCAAAATGAAGGTGCGCTGCTTGCTTTATAATCTCGTAACTGATGTACTGGTTTAGTTCAAGACGCCACAGTAAACACCTAGGACTTCTGGAACCATGCCTAAGTCAAGAATTGCGAGTAAGGTTTCGCTGTGATCGATTATTTTGTGACTTGGGACAGCAGACGAACACGGAACGCGATCTACCATAAACTATGCAACACCTTAGGAATGTGCGTTGTTTTTGACTGGTTTGCTCTATGTCCATGGGCATCATGCCGATATGTTCAAAAGCATTGTGTACCAGTTTCACAAATGGGAATGAACTGCACAATACAGATATGTTGCTCACCAATAAAAGAGTATACTAGTTCCATAGAGTGCGCATACAGTCTACTTTACCCTCTCACTCACGAATTAATTATGAAAAACAAAAATGAACAAATCATCAATTAATTTAATCGACCTTCTGTTTAGAGTCAATGACTCATGTTGAAAAAGACTGTGTTTTTTTTGTAACAATATATAGATTTATATAGCCTTATCCAACCTAATTTCTTAATTTTAAAGTCGAGAGATATATACATTCATTATGACTTGATACGAACGAAGTAGTTTCTTGGATAATTCTTTTAAAGTCCTTGTTTCGTATTCACCTTCGTCTTTCCTAAATAGTATTATATGTTTGCTTTATCATTCCAAGACTGAAATATTTCAAAATCAGAATCGTTTATCGATGTGGCTCGGATATACACTAAGTCACAGGCTGGCAATACCTAATAACAGCGCTGCTTCGTATAAGTCACTACTGATGCTACTTGCTAACAGTGATAACATCGCATTAAGAGGCGTCAACGGGTGCAGTTAAATTAATGCAAGGCAAGGAGTTAAATATATGTTTCACAGTAGTTATTACAACAATTAATTGTACCATGCACCAGCACTAAACTTTGTTATGTTTATTTTCTACGAATAACAAAAATAATAATTAATAATATTCAGCATCTCCACCTTGAGGTCTGCATTTCATATTGAACTGACAATAATTTAGTTTCTGGATGAACCATATAAGCAGTGAGCTACATAATTGATAAATGGAACTTATTTTATCTTATCATAATTATGTAAATGATTTTAAATTTCTAGGTAACTAGAAATAGGCATGATGTTTGTACATCCCGATCTCCATGCCTCTTTTTCAAACCGGGTACAATATATATCAGGTCCACTGTGGGTGTCAAAACGGAATAATAGAGGTATTACAAGCTATTCGTATAGTAATTGATTTTTTATTATTTTAACCAACCATTTTGCAGAACGTAATAGTGAATATTTCCGACTATTAAATGTCACCAAAAACTGACCTTCAAACTCAAGGGAACGTGAATCTCAGGAGGGAACGAACGATCATGGAAATGTACCAGATATATATATATATATATATATATATATATATATATATATATATATATATATATATATATATATATATATATATATATATATATATATGTATGTTGCTATGTATATAGAACTTATTTACCTGGTTGCTACTATTTTTGAATCAAGGTCAGGATCTATTTCACCACCTGTTGTTTACTAAAACGAACAGTCAGGGTAAAACTATGTTCTGGAAATAGTATAATCTCTTGTGAATAAATATACATTATAAAAGCATGTAATATAAAATATTTTTTTTAACAACTGACAAACAAACAATTAAATTAAAATAAATATATCTTAGATCAAATATACATCATCATCATCTTTATTTCCTTCCATGGAAGATTACATGATATAAGAATAAATCATCTGAATACAATCAATAAATATTTTTAAAAAAATTAAAAAAAAACAAAAAAAACTTTCTATATTAGAATACAAATTCTTACACAATATCAATCAACAAAGTGTTCGTCAACTCATAAGTTGCAAATTTCAGTACCTTATTTACAGAAGATAGCTGCACACTGCATGACAAAGTATGCTGCTTACAGGACGAATAGCTTGGAGTTTTCTTTGTCGATTACTCCTGATGGTAACCTTTTACCTAAAAGATATTGTAGTTGCAGCTCATCTTCTGCATTAAATAACGTAATGTGCGGGCTCAGGGGAAATTTATCGGTAAGGAAATCCCAGAAAGAATTTCGAAAGTTCGACATATAAGGACAACTAACACAACAATCGAGTATCAAGTCTGTATAAACATTCCCACATCTAATACACATATCAAGCTGTGTTTGTGGAACAGCAGCCCATAGTTTAGCTACATATGTAAATACCTTAGTGTGTTGTCTGGTTTTAGCCGACTGCCACACTGAGGCAGGTCGTAAGTATTCGTGTATCGAAGAGAATCTATCAAAATCTGCTTGATTAGACATACGAACTCTCCAGAGGCTATTTTCAAGACCAACAATTTTTGACCTTACAATTTCTTTCCAATTATGTTTATCTGGAATTTCAGAATGATGTGAATAATCAGTTAGATACCCGAGCAAGTCAAACTTCTTTGAGGTATAATATAAATTTGAAATTAACCCGCAGCTTGACATGCATCCGCTCAGAATGAAGTGAAATAACGCAACGTTAAACACACGTTTAGTATGTACATTGTTAGGCATCAAACACAATCTGTGTAAAAACATCAATTTTCTTCTATCAATTTCGGACTGCGCTGATGTCCATCCTAGCATTCCCAGGGCAATGTCTGATCTTGTATGTATTGGAAAACCTTGTAAATGTTTGGCAAAATACCTCAGAGTTTTATCCAATAAAGAGAGGTCACTTTTTGAAATGTTACACCATAATTCACTTCCATAAAACATTGAAGGGAAAATTACCTTTTTAATTACATTTGCAGCAAGCAAAGGATTTAAACCATTCGGTTTAATGCCAATACCAAACAGACCGTGAAAAGATTTTTTCCCTTTCTTGCATGCATCGAGTATTGCGTCATGCGACGTCAGCTTTGAGTTAATCCGGTGACCCAGGTGTGTTGCTGAATCGGTAACCGGCAAACATGACGGGCCAAGATACCATTTCATATTGATATAATTCTTGTATTGGGGTCCGAAAATGATAATGTATGACTTTGTAACACTAAACTCGAATCGCCACTTATTACTGTAGTCGTATGCTATATCTAACAGCTTTTGTAGATTGCTAGGATATATAGCCAAAAGTGAAATATCATCAGCTAGGGTTGGATTTCCCACAGCTAAGGATCCAATCTTTGCTCCAAATCCACTATTTTCTAACTGTAGCAGCAAGTCATTTATAAATATTGTGTACATCAAGGTTGACAAAACACCCCCTTGTCTCACTCCTTGGCCAATTGAGAACCAATCTGAAAATTGCCCATTTACAAGAACTTTACTCTGTAAATCTGTATACATGTTAAAAAATATCAAAAGGGATTTACCCGTAATTCCCAACGTGAATAATTTAAAAAGCAGTCCTTCGTGCCACACGGTATCAAATGCCTTTTTTTTGTATCAAGAAAAGCAGCAAAAACCCGTGAACCCATGTTTACATTATATTGTACTGATTGCAACAGCACAAAACTCGCTGTTGTGCAGCCTAAACCTTTTTGGTAACCATGTTGTTGTGAACTGGGTATACTAGAATTAGTATCTTTGAGCCAAGTTACCAAACGTTCATGAATAATTTTCTCAAAGGTTTTGTAGATAACAGGCAGTAAAGTAACAGGCCTGTAACTTTCGAGGGAGTTCTTTGATTTTCTGTTACCTTTGTACAGTGGTATTACTAACCCTTTTTTCCAATCTACAGGTATGTAAGACTGATCAATCATCCGAGTAAATAAAATTGTCATGCACTCGATGAGGTAGTCGCTGCCATAGATCAAATGTTCATTGCAAATTTGATCATGGCCCGATGCTTTTGATTTCTTTAGACCTTTAATGATTTCTCTTACTTCGTTTAAACTGATACTGGTCTGTAAGGCCTCGATATGGCTTACTTCGTCCTGTAGACCCCGATTTAATTCTCTCTCTATAAATTCATAAAAGTTTCCGTCAAAACTATGGTTTAAATTCGGCGTGTGAATGTCCTCATAGTATCTAGCAAAGCCATTTGCGATGGAATCATCATCACGGACACAAACTCCATCAGTTGATAGTTCCTGACAAAAATTTATATTGTTCCCTCTCTTAATGTTGATCATTTTCCAAAAGTGTCTGACATCGCATTCATGTGCTTTTTCAATTTCTTCATACACCTCCCCCATATATTTTTCCACAGCCAGTTTTTGAACGTTTCTAAAGTCTCTCTTCTTATCTTTATATTCTCTGTAAGAATTAAATTGACTACCCCTCGGTCTTCCCTCATTTATCCAAGTATACCTAGCTTGTCTTTGAAGTTTATGTGCTTCTTTGAGTTCATTTGACCAGTATGGTTTGGCATGATAATTGAATTTAGACTTTGGAAGCGCGATGTCGCTTGACTGCTTTATTGCATTAACAATGTGCCGGTAAAAGCTATCAACATTGTCCGAAATAGTATCTATATCTAAAGTTTTCAGGCGAAGGTCCAGCTCCGATTGATAGTTTTTCAAGATATCAGCGTTTAATTTATTCCAGGCTATGTTGTTTCTCTTCATAGACTGTCTGAAGTCTCTCCCACAGGTCACTGTACGAAGGGAAGTAAGGATAAGGAGGTGGTCAGATATCATGTGCTCTTCGTGATCTGAAACAATGTGCACACTTCGTAATCTACCTATGCATTGACCCGACAGTACAAAATGATCAATCATCGTTCTTGCTGGGGTGAACGTATAACGGGAACCAGTGCATATTATTAAATGTCCAGCACTCACTAGATTATTATATCGCAAGAACTCATGAAATACCCTATCTTTGTAATCTCTGAAAGTGTCTGGTTCAGCTACTGCATTGAAATCACCAGTAAAATACACGTCCCCCAGCTGTGAGTACTGATCATAGAGATTTTGAATCAACTCAATTTGCGCTTTGTAACAATCTGTGCCATATAATAGGGTCGGCATATATACACAAAAAATATATACATTTTGCATATCGGGAAATTTGAATTCTATGCCAACAACTCTGTCACTATTAACTTCATCTATAAAGTTAGCATATCTCATGAGAGAAGTTTTGCAGAAGATTGCAACTCCTCCTTTACCACATTTTATTAACGTGCTATTAGAGGAAATATCCTCTGCCTTAGCAATGCATTTAGAATCAGAACGAATAGTATCGCAAAATGGAAGTATGTGCTGTAATAGTTTATGTTCAGTTACGCAAGCTACGTCAACATTATATTTATCCAGCATTGCACTAAAGCTAAGAGCAGAGGACATAATTCCTCTAACATTCCAGGTCAGTATATTAAGATTCATATTAACTTGCAATATAGGCATATTAATACTTATGCATCGTGAAAGCAGGACTAAAATGACAAAGATGACAAAACACATTAACTTACGACAGAACATAATGGCAAATTTATGAACAATTAACTGTCACCCTAGTCACGGAATATCGCATCCTGCACCTTCATTTGCCTCCTGATCGCGATTGCTAAACCTGTCTCGCCAAGATTGATTCCCATACCACCTTCTTACATAAACACCTTTTGGCCATGTTGCATCATTTCAAGAGTGTTGCAGTCTGAATTATATACAGTCAGCTTGGCCGATAGACAATTACGTCTACTGTGGATAAACTTTATGGATAACGGATCTATATCGTATTCTTTCAAGAATTTAACGAGGCCTTCAGCAGTAGATTTGACGCCAATGCCACCCACATAAAAGCGCCTTGTTCTACGTCTAACTACACCTTCAAATACAACATTCTCATTATTGTCATCAACATCCTCATGTCCAACAATACTCTCTGAACCTATTTCTAAACCTGATTTACCAAATGATCTAGGTCAGGATAACAAGTATATTTGATCTAAGATATATTTATTTTAATTTAATTGTTTGTTTGTCAGTTGTTAAAAAAAATATTTTATATTACATGCTTTTATAATGTACATTTATTCACAAGAGATTATACTATTTCCAGAACATAGTTTTACCTTGACTGTTCGTTTTAGTAAACAACAGGTTTTGAAATAGATCCTGACCTTGATTCAAAAATAGTAGCAACCAGGTAAATAAGTTCTATTTCTGTTTTAAAATGATTGGTTGTTGTCAAGGTCATGATTTAAGATGTAAACACTTTTTTTAATTGTTAGTATTAAACGATTGGTTTTCGTCAGGGCCACGCTGGGTGTACGTGATCTATAACAAGTAAATAATTTTGACGAGGTTCTGGAACATGATCACGTGACCCCCTTTAAGCGTTTTAGAATATGATATACCTTTCGTTTTGGAGAGATATTCACAGTAGTTGGGATATTACACTGGAAAGTGACTGTTGTGTCGTTTGGAGTTATTTCAAATTACTTGGATTCAAAAGGATTAATTCTTTTTTCCAGGGAAATAAAATGTTATATTTTTAAAAGCCTGTTGTTTTCACTCTTTCTTGTGTTACTGTTTATTCGTGCCTAAACACGTAACATAAGAATTGGGGGCTCGTTCGGGATAATTTTAAATTTTGGCTAGAATATTTCAGGAAACTTTGTTTTATGAAATTTGAATTCCCCTTGTTTTTTAAATCTTAGTGAAATCGGCAATATTTTGGTTCCTTATATGTTAGGAAAGAATGTTTTGGAAACAAGTGCCTTGGTTTCGATCAGTAAGTCTGTATCGGACTATGACTTAAAAATGAAGGAATTATAATCAAAATACGAAATGAAAGTTCGAGTTGAGGAAGCTGGAACTTCAGAAAGAAGAAAGACAAAAACAAATGCAGTTGGAGTTGGAAAACGAAAGAGAACAAATGAAATTGGGAAAAGAACAAATGTTACACAAAAAGAACAAATAAAGTTACAATTTGAGAAAGAGGAGAGAGAGGCAGGAAAGAGAGAAAGAAAAATAAATGCATTTACTAGCGAAAGAAAAAGAGAAAGAAAGACAAATGCAGTTACAAGAAAAACAAATGCAGTTACAAGAAAACTAATACAAATAGAAGAAAGAGCGAATGAGAGGGAACACCAATTTAAAACGAAAGAAATGGAACAGGCAAGTGCAAAGCACATTCATTCCTCAAATCCAAATTTAAGTTTTGACCTTGCAATGAATATTAGATTAGTGCCTCCTTTAAGAGAAAACGAAATAGACAAATATTTTACTAGTTTTGAAAATGTTCTGAAAATTTGAATTGCCAAGGGGACATTGGACTCAGTTATTACAATGTGTACTCACTAGAAAGGCTAGTGATATTTACAATTCACAGTCAGTTCACTACAGTGGTAACTATGATGTAGTTAAAGAATGCATCCTAAGGGGTTATGAGTTAGTCCCTGACGCTTATCGCAAAAATTCAGAAACTATAGAAATGGACAAACTTTTGTCGAACTTGCTAGAGGAAAAGAGCAGTTGTTTGATAGATGGTGCATAGCCAAGAAAGTTGAACGAGACTATCAAAGTCTAAAACAGATTAACAGATTATATTACTTGAAGATATCAAAAACTGTGTCCATAGTGACATCAAGTCTTATCTTGACGAGCATCATATTGAAACCTTGGAAAATGCTGCTCGAGCTGTTGAGGAGTATTCTTTAACTCATAAAGTTCCATTTGTAAGTATGACTTCTACTCAACAGTCTTCTGGTAGAAAAGTATTTCACTCTAATACAAGCCCTTCTAAAAATCAAACTGGCACAACTTCTAAAAATCCAACTTCAGAGCTTGATTCAAGATTCTCGTCTTTTCCTACGTGTACCTATTGCAAGGAAAAAGGACACGTTATTTCTGATTACTAAAATTGAATAATAAGCATCAGAATCATGACAGACCTATTACAAATGTTCTTATTTCTAAGAGGTCAAGGTCACTGTCATGTATTAAAAGCAATACATATGTTGGGTCTAATAAACCCCAGTCTGATTTTGTCATGGAGGATTATGAACCATTCAAATCGAAGAGTTCTATATCACTCTTGGGTGATTCTGCAAATCCTATCCCTATTACAATTTTAAGGGACACAGGAGCTTCTCAGTGTCTTTTATTGTCGGTACATTGCCTTTTTCTGAGAAGTCTTCTTCTAATGAGAGTGTTCTTATTCAGGGAGAAGAGTGCGACTTTATTAATGTTCCTCTCCATTGTGTAAATTTGTCATCAGACTTAACCTCAGGACCCGTGACAGTCGGAACAGTCTCTGTTTTACCCGTTAAGCCCATTCGTTTATTACTAGGCAGCGACCTAGCTGCAGACAAGGTTGTGGTTAATCCTATTGTAACTGACAAGCCTTGCTTGGGCCAGAAAGTCGATCCAATTGAAAAAGATTTCCCTGGTTTATTTACAGTTTGTGCAGTTACCAGAGCTATGGCAAAGAAAGCTATTGCGAAAGATGTTGATAAGGAAAGTATTGCTTTAGCTGACACATGTATTGGTCAGGCTTTTGGTGAGGTTACTTTCACTCCTTGTTTGGATCAATCAGAAGGTACTGATCACAGCGATCCTCTTTTAACGACTTGTTCTATATATTCTAATTAGGGTGACAAACGATAATCACTTGTCGTTGAACAGATATAGGATCATGAGATCTCCTGTTTATTTCAAAGGGCCATAAGTGAAACTGAAGCTACTGAATTGTCTGTTATTTCATTGAAAATGGAATTCTTATGAGAAAATGGAGACCTCCTGAAGTACCTGCTGATGACGAATGGTCAGTGAACTATCAAATTGTAGTTCCAAAACCTTACAGACAGGAAATACCTAGTCTGGCCCATGAAACTCAATTGGCTGTTCATTTAGAGATCAATAAAACTTAACACAAGATCTCACTTCCATTGGCCAAAAATCAAAAGTGATGTTAGTAAATAATGTAGATCTTGTCATACCTATCAAATGGTAGGAAAACCAAATCGGAAAATTCCCAAGGCTCATCTACAACCTATTCCTGTCTTTGACGAACCATTTGGTAGAATTATGGTAGACTGTGCTGGTCACTTACCTAAGACCAAGTCAGGTAACCAATTCCTGTTGACCGTTATGTGTGCGTCAACAAGGTTTCCAAAGGCAATTCCCTTGAGGAATATTAAAATTCTGATATAGTTTTTTGCTCAAATTGGCCTTCCCAAGCCTATCCAATCGGGCCAATGGTAAAATTTTCGGTCTGGACCTTTCCAGTTTATTATGTTTGAATTTGGCATAAAGCAATTCAAGTCAAAATTGAAATTACGGCATCAATGGAGAGAAGATTTGAGTTTGATAATAATGGAGTTCTGTCTCTCTTGCTGATTCTTAAAAAAAAATCAGTTTAGATATTACGGCCCTTATAAGGTTAGTAAGAAAATGTATGAGTTAAGTTATAATGTTAGTGCTCCTGGGATCTAATTAAATTATAGCAGTACCAGTATATTGAAAGAGATAGACAGGTTATACATGCAATTAATTTAGTTGTATCTGTCCCACTCATTGAAAACTTAAGTGAAGGAATATCATCGGATTCTACTGATATTGGAGTGACAAATCTTCAGAAATCAAAAGTTATGAAAGATCTGGACAAGAAACGTTCACATTTGCAACAGCAAGAAAGAAATTAACTTAAACAGTTAATATTTGAATATGAGCACATATTTCCAGAATTTCCTACAAGAACCAGCAAAATTTTCCATGACGTTGAAATTTTAAATTCCAAACCTGTGAAACAACACCCGTACAGGATGAACCCTTTGAAACAGGAAAACTTGGAAAAAGAAATTCAATATTTGCCGGAGAATGATTTTATAGGGCCTAGTAAAGATGACTAGAGTTCACCATGCATACTTGTTCCAAAACCAGATAAAACGTTCTGCAACCACACCTGGAAAGAACAGTTAGCAACAATTCGGAAATTTTTTGACAGACTCACATATGCATGGTGGACAATTAATTTATCTAAAGGTGAGTTCTGCCGTGCTGGTGTAACTTTTCTAGGAGGCATCGTGGGACATGGACAAGTTAATCCTGTAGATGCTAAGGTCGAAGCTATCTCTGAATTTCCCGTGCCTGATGATGCGAATGATGCGATTTTTTAGATATGGCTGCACACTATCGAACATTGTATTCCAAATTTTATATAATTCCTGAATCCCTGACAAATCTTTTGATTAAGAAAAACAAGTTCCTTTGGAATGAAAAATGTCAGGAGTCTTTCGACAAGTTGAAAGCCATACTTAATAGCGCGTCAGTTTTTAAAGCTCCAAATCTCAGCCAATATTTCAACCGGTCTGTTGATGCAAGTGATGCTGGGTTTGGAGCAGTTTTGATTCAAGAAGATGAAAATGGTATTAATCATCCAGTGTGCTATTTTTGTAAGAAATAAGATTAGCACCAAACAAATTATTCAACAATCGAGAAGGAATGTAAATATTGCTGCGTTTATTGTTTCATTAACTACATACATGCATTCGTGTTGTGGTGAGAACATTTATTGACATTCAGAATTACAATACTTAATTTAGGCCCTCCAGTAGGCCGAAATGGAAGCATGAGCCATGATGGCTCAGTGCTTTGGCATGACGAACATTCGACCGAAAGTGTTTAGGGTTCGAATTCTAAAAGCAGATCAGCCCAGACAGGTTACTCTATTGAGTTATTTTGCAACCCTTTATTTGCTTCATTTGTTTCGACAAGAAATGTGGGTCGGTGTTTCTTTCTTGGGTTTTTCCAGGTTCTTCCTCCACCATTAATACTGGCCGCCATGTATAGCCTATCTTGTGCTGAAAATGGCGTTAAACCCTGCAACAACAACAACAACAACATCGACAAGAAATAACCTAGATCAGCATACATGCCATACATCGCCAAACACCGTTATATTTTGATAAAATGAGTGTTTACTAAATATGTTTTACCTGTGCAACTGCATGTGAACATTTCCCTGTAAAATGTCCCTTTAAAACGATGCATGCTAAGTATTTTACATAGTATTCTAAATAGCTAGAAACGTTGTTAGAAGTTTGGTCTGAATTTTGTTGCAGATAATTGTGTACGCAAACCAGATATTATGGGAATTTGTCAATGATCTTTATTCGATGGTGTTCTGTTATATGTGAAACATCACGACTACGTTATTTCAGTGCAAATGGCCTCACTTTTCGCAACCGATGTTTCATGTTTGATTCCACCCTTTGGTGCATACTGAGGTTGTTGTCCATCCGTCGTAGTATTCTGTTACCGTATGGGCATGAAATTAGCGCCCGGGGACTCAGTGCGTTGCAATTTCGAAGCCTGCCGGGCCATTCCTGGACAGACACCATGATAGATATGTAGACTAAGCATTTTACTGAACATTTTTAAGCTTTATTACACTCACGACACTATCGTGGCGAATGAGGTAAGTAATATGTATGAGGGATTGGGACACATGCACAGCGTCAACTTTATCAAATATATTCCTATTAGAATTCTTAGGGGTAATTGAATATAATTCCAAGAGATATATATGTTTGCGAATACGCGATGATTAGCCACAAATATGCGCTGCCTATTAGTTTAATAAGTTCAAAAGTATATTTTATGATACAAAATATATGCAAGAACCTCGTATATTTTAACAGCAAATGCATACACTATTTTACGGCACAAGTCAGTTACATCTTCCTTCTGCCCTAATATACGTAATATATGGCAATTATTCATATATATATATATATATATATATATATATATATATATATATATATATATATATATATATATATATATATATTCCATTTAATTTATAGCGCTTTTACTGAATTAGTTCGTTGTATTTGAGTACATTATTTCCAACTGTTTATGTTCCGTTTTTATATTCGAATGCTCACTTTAGAAAGTTGGACATATAAAAGAGTTGACTTCATCCCGTAATTGCTAGCTTTGTCATCGATTTCACAACGGACGGATTGTCTCAAAGGTTGTTTAGCAGGGTGGAACTATTATTATGCATTTAAAGTTCTAGCAGAAAAACCAATGTTCTAATGAAAATACAATTTTGATGACGTTGACTTCTACACTTTAAAATAAAATGTATGTACAGCGAAATGATTTGAATCGAAGAGAGGACAATAATTGACATATCTATAGCATAACTTTACAAAAGACTGCAAATTATTTCAAACGTGTCTCTTTGCTATTACAATATGAAACATTTGCTCTGTGACAGTATTTAACTTTTGACCTGTGGTGGCACTCTACAGTCGGTCTTTGAGACATAGGAATTGTTTTTTCCCTACTGCGAACGATTGATGTTTGAACGCAATTATTGAATTCATTACCCGGGTGAGCAACGCCATAACTGCGATCACTATTTTTCAATTAAACGATTCAGCAGGAAGTGTATGATTGATAATATTCCTTCAAGTGTAGTGATATAAAGTTATCGTACTCTCCGCAAGATTCCAAAAACCTAATTATTATATTATTGATAATTTTATGGGAATGAAAACTTGAACATCCCATTTCAGCATTAGTTTTTTTTTTCTTACGATAACCTTTGACATAACATAATATATACACAAACGCTGTGAATTTCAGACAATTTGCACAAGCTGCTCTATATAAGCCACCCATTTTAAGATGAATGTATTACGATAATGAAATTGATATAGTATATCAAATAAAATGTGAGAAACTTTATTATCTTTTCAACATATTTGTTGTTGTGTCTATTTTAAATGTTGGTTTTTTATGTAGTAATTAGCTCTCCTAGCTTTAACACACCTAACACACTTGGGGTTCAGGGCTTTGCATTGAGCATTGAAAAGAATTTTAAACATTTCATTAAAATAATTAAAAAGTATTCTCAAAGCTCCAATGTTCTCATCTGTGCAACTAAATATGCACTGTAATATAATTAAGTAGGCGCAACTAAACATGAATCATAAAGGATTGATTTCTAGATTTATTCAGCAAACTAAACACAGTGAATCTGGCGTATTCAACGGTATTTGACAGCGTTTATTTAAGTTACCTTTTGAAGAAAATGTAATACGAAGATATCTAAGATCTGCAACAACTTCAAATTTGACCATGTGATATTAAGCACATGCGTAAGTTTAGATCTTGAAGATATAAGTACATTTATTTTTGGAGCAACGTCGGTTTAAGCATAAATATCATTAATTACAGATTGCAATCATAACCATCGTCGGAATTGCAGAAGAATTATAATTTTGTAACAACTCAGTGCCAGTATTGTCAAGTAAAATAAGTGCTATTTCACTTATATCTAAAGACGAGTATACGTTTATAAATAAAGACTGCGATCTCATTCAAAGAGAAGGAGCATATACGTTACAGTTTCCACTTTTCAGACACCTATATTACTGAAGAAGCAGTCAAAGCATTTTAAAACAAGTATAATACGTGATTTAACATTCATTCATAAACCTATGCATATTTTATAGGTTTATCACAATGGCCTTGCTATAATTTTCCCAAAGTGTTGGTGTATTCCCAATATCAAATGTATGTTTTTAATGAATAAAGAATAAAACATTTTAATTTTTTCATATTTGCTACTTAGCCATTACGCTCTCTGGACACTGAGTGTCCCTCACAGAAGAAACATATTTTAACATATTATTGTAACAATCAAAGGAGTTTACTTGACCGAGCGATGTCTAACCCTGGCTCGATTCCGCTAGAAGTCTTAAGTTTATCCTAATTTCAAAGACGTCTATAAAAACTACAGTTGTAAACTGGAAAGGCCAATGTCTATTCTATAATAATTGTACTCAAATTAATAAAAGACCACAGATTTCACAACATCCCAGTTGTATATCAACCGCACATCTGCATGGTTTCTCTTCATTAACTTTCTGTATCATACCGTCAGCTTTTCATAAACCTACACATCTCTTCCACCTAACATAGGGAACTATTTTTACAACGCCATCTTAGGATAGTCAAGTCATGGTTTCCATGAACATTTAGCCTGTAACTTTGCATCACCATGGCCACAATAAACAGCCCATTCTTGTGTATTCCATTGTGCATTTTAGCAGTCTCTAATCATAAATACTGCAACCGGAGTCAAACAATCAATGTACACAACTAGATTTTACATGGGACTATTGGACATCAGGGACACTCATGCGGCTCTGACCTGAATTCAACAAATGTAAACGATGGTATCATGGAAACTCACACAAACTTCACTCAGTGACGGTTGCTCTTAGTTATTGGTTAATTAGTTCGGTCTGCTGAATATTTCATTAGGACTGACTTTCCATAATCGAACAAGTAATCATAAACATCTAAGAAATCCTTATAATGGAGCGCTATATACAAATGCGCATACTTCACATGTATTACGTTATTGTAACAGGTTAAAACAACTGTGTGAACAACTTTTCAAACAGCCAAGCTGCTTACTGGAACGAAAACAAGAACCCACATTATATTTGGCAGCCCAGTATAAAACACCACGATAGTACCGAGCACAATGAATGACACTGGTGAACGGCATCAACACTGGTGAGTTTATAGCTCTTAGCAACACAAAATTTCTTAAAAGTCAAAAAATGAAACTTAAGAAGATTGTGCCAAACAAGACGATAGCACAGATGATGAACCATGTGGGATAGAAATGATGGGAATAAAAGAAAGTAGTTGGGCAGGCACAAGAAAGTGTTTCCAAACGACCAAAATTCACGTTATATATTATGGAAGACAAGATGACCATCGTCCAAAAAGAATACCAGTCAAACTATCGATGAAAGCACTACTAAGTTGGGAACCGATTAATTACCGCCTTATTAATGCCCGTTTCCAAAGACAACACTGCCATTAAAACAGTGTTAAGCAGCAACCAGAAAAAGATAGATTATATGGTTCACTGACTGATATCATCCTCAGCGTCCCCAAAACATGGCATATTGCTTGGTATTTGAATTTAATGTCAAGATAGGACGTGACAACACAGGAATTTAAATACCTGTTGTAAGACGTGGGATGTAAATCACTAATTAACATGCAGAGCGACTTTCGTAACTTTGTCATCTGTCAGGATTTATCATTGAGGTTACTTTTTTCCAGAAATAAATACACCAAATGAGACAACTATATCCATATGATAAAGCTATGCACCAAAGTAATCACACATGTATAAACTCAAGGTTTAGATCATCTATGCAGTATATATACGTTGCTACATTTCAGCTACTGTAGGAAGCTATCATCAGCCCTGTATTTCGGAAAAAAAGAAAACACTAATCCAGTCAATGCACGTAAAGAGTGCAAACTTTGAAAGATTAAAAAAAGAGATACACGAGAAACCTGTCATCGATCAAGAAATACAATCTGTTTAACAAAGATGTCAAAGTCATGAAAAATGGAGATAAGAGGTTCGAGTTCCAGCTAGATACAATATAAACAGGAAAAATATTCAAGAATCGTGGAAGGAAGTGGAAGCTAGGAAAACCGCTAAAATGAAACTCCTGGATGCAAAGACAGCTACCACCAATCTAACAGCAAAGGAAGAGCATATAATCGCTGACAAGGCTGTTCAGAGAGGAAAATAAAAACAAAGAAAACCTTCCTCAGTTGCACAGAGAGTTACCTTATCTGGAGACCAAACGAACATATCCAAACACGAAAAAGAAGTGGGAAGGTTCAATGTCATTAAATGTACCCAACTAAAGTAAAATTAACCTACCTAATAAAGGTTATCCCTCTGACTATATTATTTGAAAGGGTATCATCCTTCTGTCTGTGGCTGAAAAATATTGTATAGCATCATACTGAATATATTAAGGCAAACATTTTTTAGCAGAACTCTCAGAAGGGAGTAGGCAGGGAAGGTCATGTGCCGACCAAATATTCGCCCTGAGAACTACCATCAGTTAATCCATCGAGTTGTCAATTTCGTTCATTTCCAATAGCTTTTGATAGTTTCCATAGACCCACATTATGGAACACGATGCATGAATATCGGATACCCGAAAATAAAATCGGTAACTTTAATAAAGCCTTAAACAATTACACCAAAATGCACAGTTCGCATAAGCAACAGTCTGTCAGAATGATTCAATGTCTGTAATGTTGTTAAGCACGGAAACATCCTGTCTACTCCTCTATTCAGAGTAGTGGTGGAATAGATCATGAAATTTGCACATCAGAGATGCCATATGCAATCTGCTGAACATACCTGGACCATGCAAATTATTAAGCACTATTAAGTACCACGCACAAATCCTTGCGAAGTCTAGAAAACAGCCAGATATTACCGGCTGGCCTAACCGGGCTGAAGATCAATGCAATGAAAACAAAGGTACTTGAAACTCAAAAGCCTAATTTGTTGATCAAAGTGAACGATATTCGATAGAAATGGCAACAACTTCACCTACGGGGTGGGGGTGGGGGAGGTGATAACTAGGAATGGTGATCTTGTGGCAGAAATACGAACAAGGATTGCCAAAGTTGCGGTTTCCATCAATACATTAAGCATCATAGAAAACAAATTCTGATCCTGTATTTGAAAATGAAGATCTTGATGTAAAATGTTATTTCAATATGTATGCATAGATTTGGATTTGTACACAAATAATAAAAAATAACCGAAATATTTTAAGAACAAATGCCTAAGAAAGATAAGAGACAAAGTACACCAAAGTAACGAATAAAAAGGACAGGAGTACCAACAGAACTTTCTCAGAACAGTCAGAGACACAAACAGATAGACATACCTGGGCAGTGTGATGGGAATTACACCAGAGCGTCTATCGAAAACAGTACTTAAACGATAGCAAGGGAAATAATCCATGAACATGAACAGGATACCCTTAAGATGAAAACGCTGCAGGGCTTGAAACACGGGAAGTGATGACTGATGCGACAAAGGCAGAGGAAGATCGCATGTGATGCTGCAACATCTAATAGGAACATAGCTACTTTTAAATACAAACCTCATCTACCCCATGTAATTGTCGGTAAGTTCCGAGAAAGTTAAACAACATAATAAATTACTAACGAATCATTGTTCGAAGTATTAGTATTTTCGAAATCAATTTTATTGCACATCTCTGGTTAAGCCAGCAATCGCAAAAGTCAGTTACTGTTTCATCAACTATCTGATGCTTTCACAAAACACAGTAGTTTGTATCCATACCAAAAACACTGATAATATTCTAGATCAAAACATTTCTTTTGACGGTCTACTGGAAGTAACGCACTTTTTTAAATATACATGCTACACATAGCTTTATTTTGCTCGCTTAAAGATTTGTTTTCTCTGTATAATTTCCTTGATGCCAAGAATCATCATTTTCCAAAGGTGTATTATTGTTCTCATTTGTTTACTTCAACTAAATATTAATGTTTTCTTCTTTAAGACATTTACTTCAAGATTCCAAACCATTCAAAATTTGTAACAGAATAGTTGGTCCAATGCGTTTTGCAAGAAGGCATGGGAGTTTTGTTCGTAAAGCGCTTCCTCTCATATAATACAATAATAGGTTCTAAACTGTAGCATATACATTCGTTTTCTCGTCATATAATACAATAATAGCTTTATAATCTGTAGCATAAGCATTCAGCTTCCTCGTCATATAATACAATAATAGGTTCTAAACTGTATCATAAGCATTCAGCTTTCTCGTCAAATGATACAATAATAGGTTTATAAACTGTAACGTAAGCATTCAGCTTCCTCGTCATATAGTACCATAATAGGTTCTAAACTGTAGTATAAGCATTCAGCTTCCTCGTCATATAATACCATAATAGGTTCTAAACTGTAGCATAAGCATTCAGCTTTCTCGTCATATAATACAAAAATAGGTTCTAAACTGTAGCATAAGCATTCAGCTTTCTGGTCAAATGATACAATGATAGGTTCTAAACTGTAGCATAAGCATTCAGCTTTCTCGTCATATAATACAATAATAGCTTTATAAACTGTAGCATAAGCATTCAGCTTCCTCGTCATATAATACAATAATAGGTTCTAAACTGTAGCATAAGCATTCGCTTTCTCGTCATATAATACAAAAATTGGTTTATAAACTGTAGCATAAGCATTCAGCTTACTCGTCATATAATACAATGATAGGTTATAAAGTGTAGCATAAGCATTCAGCTTTCGCGTCATATACTACAATAATAGGTTTCTTAACTGTAGCATAATCATTCAGCTTTCTCGTCAAATGATACAATAATAGGTTCATAAACTGTAGCATAAGCATTCAGCTTCCTCGTCATATAATACCATAGTAGGTTCTAAAATGCAGATACGCATTCAGCTTCCTCGTCATATAATACCATAATAGGTTCTAAACTGTAGCATAAGCATTCAGCTTTCTCGTCATATAATACAAAAATAGGTTCTAAACTGTAGCATAAGCATTTAGCTTTCTCGTCAAATGATACAATAATAGGTTTATAAACTGTAACATAAGCATTCAGCTTCCTAGTCATATAATACAATGATAGGTTCTAAAGTGTAGCATAAGCATTGAGCTTCCTCGTCATATAATACAATAATAGGTTCTAAACTGTAGCATAAGCATTCAGCTTTCTCGTCATATAATACAATAATAGGTTCTAAACTGTAACATAAGCATTCAGCTTCCTAGTCTTATAATACAATGATAGGTTCTAAAGTGTAGCATAAGCATTGAGCTTCCTCGTCATATAATACAATGATAGGTTCTAAACTGTAGCATAAGCATTCAGCTTCCTAGTCATATAATACAATGATAGGTTCTAAACTGTAGCATAAGCATTCAGCTTTCTCGTCAAATGATACAATAAAAGGTTCTAAACTGCAGCATAAGCATTCAGCTTCCTAGTCATATAATACAATGATAGGTTCTAAACTGTAGCATAAGCATTCAGCTTCCTAGTCATATAATTCAATGATAGGTTCTAAACTGTAGCATAAGCATTCAGCTTTCTCGTCAAATGATACAATAAAAGGTTCTAAACTGTAGCATAAGCATTCAGCTTCCTAGTCATATAATACAATAATAGGTTTATAAACTGTAGCATAAGCATTCAGCTTTCTCGTCAAATGATACAATAAAAGGTTCTAAAGTGTAGCATAAGCATTCAGCTTTCTCGTCATAAAATACAATAATAGGTTCTAAACTGTAGCATATAAAACAATAATAGGTTATAAACTGTAGCATAAGCATTCAGCTTCCTCGTCATATAATACAATAATAGGTTCTAAACTGTAACATAAGCATTCAGCTTTCTCGTCATATAATACAAAAATAGATTATAAACTGTAGCATAAGCATTCAGCTCTCGAGACAGATAATAATGATTATCGTGTAAATTATTAACTATGAGTAAAGGTTCTAAATTATCAAGAAAAAAGGGAAAGGTCATGATAACCTCCTTTAATAGTATCAAACAATTTCCTTTCGTTTTAGCATTGCCTTGGTAACTTACACTCCGTGATGCTGCGCTTTTGAACATCCGAAAACTAATTCATTCTCCTATGTGAAAACCCACAGACCATTACATGTAAAGATCTACTAAACAGCAAATCTAGTTCATTTTATACTGTATAGATAGTTTAAATGTAAAACGTATCATTTCGTTGATTTATATGTGCCCTTTAGACATGGTTATGAATCAGTCACGCTTCAAGGTAGACATGCACGTACATCATGTTTAAATACGATGTCTGTGCCCGACTGGATTTAAATCTTTCCACTTAACCATGCACTGGCATTCAGTGTTTGTCTTGGGTGACGATGACAAAGTATTTTTTGTCGTGGCTTCAATAATTGATGAGTTATTTAAATTTTGTGACATGCAGTAAAATCATAATTAATGGTCATGAGCAACCACACAGAAATATGCATGCATAGAAAGAACAGCATAATATACTGTCAATCCTTTAATACTGTCGCTAGAAGGCAATTTTATTTTTCCATATGAACGGAACGAATACATTAAGCTGCATTACAATTACACCCATACACTAAGAGAGAGAGAGAGAGAGAGAGAGAGAGAGTTGCTTAGATAAATAGTTCAAAGATAGCGGTGTCTGTCGTTAGACCAAACTGAAACACAATTTTGTCAGTGCTTGAATATCAAGATACATGTATGAATTCCAACTACTGTTTAAAACTGTTTCATAATTATTTTGGAATGTCCAGTTGCTTATCAAAATCCATTTTTAATTATTTACAAAATGATTAGGAAAGTTATTTCTGTGTTTAACAGGTCAAACATATTGAATAACAATTGTAAGCAACTCGAATACAGTACTTAATGTATCCATTAAGATGACTAATTGTGTTAACTTCTAAACAAATATATGTAAATAAATGACAGTGAAATTAATTGCTTCACCGTACAACCTGTTTATTCTGTAGAGGAAAGCAGGTGCCTGGAATTATTTTTTTATATAACGATTCGTCATTACCGTTTAGACTGGTCTGTAGTCTTAAACAAATCGATCAAATTTTTACAGAATTAGTGTGCAGACTTGAATTTATCCATCAACTGACAAATACATCACAAACATAATGGATTCATAAAATACATAGTTCTGTGAACTGAATCTTCGTAATACCTATATTTATGTTATAAGTAAACATTGTATTAGTTTCACAAAAATTAACAATCAAAACAAACATTGTAGATCAACAAGCATGTTATGGTTGAAGTTTAGCACTAACAATACATAGATACTGAGGATTCACACTCACTCAGTGGTTAGCGTGTCATTCAGTAAAAAATAGCGTTTTGCGAGCCTTGAAAACAGCGTTACCTTTGATGCATGGAAATAGCGATTGCCCCCAAAAAATGACTTCCAACAAATGTATGCGCCCCATAGCATCTTGTCAATAATGTTGATTAATGTTGTGCTATTAAATGCATATCTACAGTGTGTACTTAACATTTGTCCATGATTGTAGATTGTGCTTTAAGGGTCAAGGTCACATATACATAACATGATTACGTAGCGAATGTTTGACTATGACTGCAGTAAGTAAATTTTGACTTTGACAGAGCTTTTTGGGTTTAGAATATTCTATGAATATATATATATATATATATATATATATATATATATATATATATATATATATATATATATATATATATATATATATATATATATATATATATATATATATATGAGTGCTGAGAGAGAGAGAGAGAGAAAGAGAGAGAGAGAAGTAGAGAGATCGTAAACAAATAATGAATTCCTGTTTTCTACCTGTCCATGAGAATCAATGTTCAGGATTTGCAATTATGTTCAGATATAATTCAAGAGAAATTATTTATTTTAATTATTCATTGGCATTACCACGTCATTTTAGAATCATTGATACCTCTTTCAAAGACATTCTTAATTGCATGATTGTAGTATATCAGGACATTCAAGACTATTTGAATTTTATTCGGAACATTCTCTTATTTTGGTCTTGTGATAGGACATTTAGAATTATATGGGATTTAGTTCGCAATACTATAAGTGTATCTTGCATTTTTATATTTTATTTAAGGTTTTTTCTTTTCTTTGTTTGTTTATTGAACTTATTGTTGAATTTGTTTTCTTTAGGTTCCATAATAAAGACCTAGAGTCGTATAAACTGCCTTACTCAATCCGTCTCGTTGAATGGTCATTTGGAGTCAGATAATTTGGAAAAATGTCAAAAAAGTAACTATTGCAACACATTAGGTAAGCCCAAAATATATTGTCCTCTTAAGTTGCTGATATTTGTATCACCACAATATGAGTACAGTTGAAATTGCTATGAATAAGTATGGGTGTGTGTATTCGGCGGGGGAAGAATTGGGGAAGGAGGAGTAGGTATTTGCTGAAAACCGAGTTCATACGTTCGACTAAAATTTGGAGAAAAATAAACTACATTTCACCTTTTCTGTGTAAATATTACACATAGTCCTTCTTCTGGTACACAAACAAAATGGTATATTTTGACTCGTGACATCGACAATAGTTATTCGTACTGCACGATGAAATATATATGGTATTACTGCAATTAAGGAACATATTTATAAATTCAAAATATAACAAATGTATACTATTGCGTACAAATTATTTAGCAGCAATTATTAAAGTTACTTTCAGTACTTGTTTTGTATCATAAACTACAGCTGATTTCTGAAGAAAAATCGAAAACAGTAGCGATATTTGGGATAATATTACTGATATCGATGATCATTTGATATATAATATAACGGGATTTGTGAAAAAAAAGCCTTTTAAACCTAAAAATAATATCAACAAATATGAAACTTGTAAATGGAGTATGTGGCATAAAGATAACACTACCATTTTAGAAACTCTTGAAATTGTGCGTAATTATATTGCAATACAAATAATATAGAAAAAATGTAAAGTGTAGTACCAGAATAAACAAAATAGAGATCATGGTTCGAACGGATGTGGCAAACTGGTTTCTTGTATCTGTAGCATACATATAGCAACTATACACCACCATTGAAGACACTGTTGAATACGTGTGTATTTATTGTGCAATACAAATCATATAGACAAAAATTAAATTGTATTACTAGTTTAAACAAAATAAAGATCATGTTTTTTTTTTTTTTTACTGACGAAGCAAACTGATGTCTTGTATCTATGCTACTGAGACTTTTTTTTGTCGTTGTTGTCAGTGAGTGCGCGAGATTTATTGTTGACGTATGATTGAGGAATTCGTCTTAAGTCAACTAAGTCATAATGATTGAGCAGTGTTTTTAAGATGTTTTAGTGCTTTTTGTTTCTGAAATAGATCACAGCCTCTACCCCAACCCCATGACGTCTGTTGATTTTCTTAATACTATGTGCAACCCGTGGATTAATAATCGCTCAAGACAGAGACAGTGACCTAGTTTTCAGTCATGTCTATATTATTGACTGCAACTATACAACAGAAAATACTCTTTTGCAATGCTGCAGAAACAAGGTTATTGATTTTCACTACACAGCAGAGAATACTTGTGTACTTGCAGAGGATATTTTATACTGAATACAGCTGAGAATATACTATAATGGAGAAATATTGTCATAAAAAATGCATAGAGATCTCAGCTAAGGGTATTATTTGATCAGAAGAATGGCATATAAAAATACGTTTAATAAGACATCTGTTTCGTTTAAATGCATCATAGAGAATTATCTGAAAAGCTCAAGATGTTATTTCAAAATAGAGCCGAAACATATTGCAAAATTTGAAATTCCTGAGGTTGACTGTATCACCTAGTAAACGAGTTAATAATCTGATGATGTTAACAGCGTATATTCTAACAGTAATGATAATCTCCAAGAACAAATTATTTAGATAAATGTTTCTGGTATTTACGTAACAATGAGATCTACATTCGATAATCAACGGAATGTGTTTTACAAAAGGATATACGACGATACAAAGTAGATCATCTCGAGTACTTGAGGAAATTTGCAACAGCACTTATCAGACAAAAGAAACCAAAAACTATGGAGCAATTTACAATACGTTCGATATTACTGGGTACACACATTCAACGTCTGGCTATATTAGAGTTTGTGTAATGCTAAGTGATGGGTCATTTCAGGTTCTTTGCACCAATTCCTTTTTAAAAGAAATTCTTCTCATGCCGCAATGGAATTGTACGATGAGGACCCTGAAATATGCACAATCATTTATTTGAAAATGGCTGATTCAAAATATCGTATTGCAATCGATGGACTCTACAAGGTTTTATATAAAATACCACGGAAGGCTTATAACGAGATAACACGGCAATAACACATAAATCAGATTGAATAACCCCCTTTTTAAGTACAGTGGTACACAAATAATCTCTGTGAGATAAAACAATGCAAACTATTTAAAATTATTAAATTCGATGCTCCAAACGATAGTTTATGGGTTGGTTGCGTGTTAAATGATGGATTATGTAAACTGATCTGGGCCGACATCGACTTTCGGCATATTCTCCATAAGTGTATTGATTTATATATTAGATGAAGATAACTGAAGATATGTTTCTCTTGAGTTTACGTCCAGTAAGATAAACACTAACATATTTAAAAAGCTTAATGACATTGTAATCTGTTAAGGTGTATGCGAGAAAAGTTGACATACTTGTAATAGCAGGTGTGTTTGGGGATAAAGAAAGCCTTCGTCGTATTTCATCTTTAATTGGTACGTAGGCGGCTGAGTTTGTTCATGAACGAGAACGTAGTGGTAATGCCACTGAGGCCACGTTAAATGGACAGCAATTACAACTATCTGAATTTAACATTCAAAAGCGCAGTGGTGAATTAGAAAATTACGTGGCAATTATCACACACACATATGAAAAGGCAAAAGCGCTCGACAACTGATAGCAAATATAAGTAATGGAATTATATCGATGTGACGGTGCTCTGGTACCGCAAGAGATATTGGTCTTCGTGCGCATTTAGTTACGCAGCTTTATTGACTGTCATCAGACAAGCATGGATTTAAAATCATGTCGCCATGAACTCACAGCGGTGCTCGTACACGTATGATCTAAAGATTCAAAGTCTATTAATGATGAAATAGGCAAAGCAAGCGAAAATATTCTTAGGTCGTTGAAAAATATATTAATTCAGAATCCGGATGGACTCTTGACAGATATACATCAGTTGAAGTGCATAATTCCCTATATATCAACCGTTTAGTGGATTAAGTTATATTCCAACACCAATGTGTATTCTAGTGCAGATAAAAATTAAATATTAAAATTGTTTATACCTGTTGTAAATGAGCAATTTTGTCGGTGTTATATCCGGTTAGTGTTAGGCAGGACCAGCCTCGAAAATAGGGCAGCATATTGGCTCATGTAATTTTGGTAATGTAGAGTTTCCCGACTAGATAAGGTTTCGGTTCCTTGTTCTTCAAGACCAGCACTGCACATACTTATTGATTTCACAGCGAGGTACGTTGGATGTTCTACAGAATGCCTGTTGATATTTACGGACGCTCAACAGCCCGACTATGCGGTGTGGATATGAGCATACGTGCAATCAATGAGGATTCGACTAAGTTAACTTGTCATGTTTTTGTTTGTGTCGACCAAAGTGACTTTTGAAATTGAACTGGTAGATTAAACACGTCTAACGTGGACATTCAAGATATGGTTCTCTGGTTTGAGTGGCTATTATTCAAATAACTGTGTCGTAATTAGTGAAGTCGGAGGAGTCAAAGACTCTGGTAGAACGTTGCGTTTATCAAAAAATATTCTGACCTTTTTGCTGCTACAACAAAACAAAAATTAGATGAGCACATCACATATGCTACCTCATCACCTGAAGTAAGTTCGTTTGCATCATACCTAATATTGCCGACAAATGTAGGAAATGAAAATACTGGTAATATAATTACAATAATATTTTGAATGGTTTTGATAAAACTAAACCGGACATTTTAACGACGCACGAGTCTAGATCCTATTTACTTATCGTATCCCCTTATTACAGTGGATGGAGTCACTGATAAACAATCCGCCTGTCCAAGATAAAAATTCGTAATGAACCCGACACCTGTCGTCCAAAATATTTCATATATACAACATAAATATCATTGATAGCTAAAGATGAAATCCGATTGAAATCATTCACATCTACTTTCTTTGGCGTTTCTAGCTGAGATCGGATTTCTTATTACATATAAATAATGGATTCTGACCTTGATGACGAAATTGTAAAATTTTCCGACGGGGTGTTACGCCGGTTGACAATTGACGCTAACACTGATGGCAATTTTGTTAGTCGACAAATGTGTGTGTCATTGTAGTGTTACTAGACCCTTATATACACTGAAATATAATTCTGTCAAGCGTCAAAAAGAAATCCATAGTTGAAACCATCATAAGGTGGCATACCAACTAAGGTCAGCTCGGCGTTACAGCATTAGCAATCTTTTGAATGAAACTTGTGCTACAAGCCAGAACGCACAATCGTTTCAACGTTTCAAGTTTAAATATTTTCTAAGCAGATATTTTCAGTGATTGTATGACAGTGCCACTATAATATATAATTGGTTAGAAGTGCGTCAAAGTGTTGCATCTGATCAAGGTCGGCCTGTCGAACAGTTGTATTATTTATAGAAGAACTTTGATGGCCTTCAGCGTTATTGACGTGAACAAGTAATGGATGTGGAACTGCAACTGCAAAATGAAATCACCAAGAGAACCGCTTCTCGTAAAATACGACCGTTAATGTCTTGTCATTAACGTAATTTGTGGCATGGCGCAAAAAAGAAACTGCTGGTCTGGGTGTGGCTGGAATCACAGGGCTATATCAGTTGTAACCGGTGTTACGGCTGGTGCTGATAAAATAATTTCGATTCGGTTTCATTCACTAGTACATGTCTATTCAAAATAACTAGCATGTCTTAGTTTGAGACTGTGTTGGTGGAAATGGAAAATTACGGAAAACTTCGAGCACATATAACTAAACGTGGGGTCGCAGATTTACAGATAAAAAAGTCGAGTAAAACGTCTATTGAAGTAATTTTATATGCATTTTTACCGGCGATTAATCCATGCAACTGCCAATATCTAAAATGAATATGTTGCCTTGGTGTTGACTACTTATTCACTTGTTGCACACAGCATGTGGCTCGTTTGCAAAAGACAACAAACATCATGGGATGATGTGACCTATATCGGGAACATAAATACAAAACCGCCATGTATATACTACTAATACAAATGATTACTTTTTTCAAACTGTTATGAGTAAATAATATGTATTGTTGTTGACTTTTCTTAATGACTGTATGTGTTTTATATATACATATATTGTGCTTGACCTTGTCCAAATCAAATTCATAAAACTGACCACTGAATTTTAATGGATAAACAGCAGAATACATAGCTAAACTTTTGTCTACGATTGTGGATTAAAATATTCAGATCATCCTGAATATAAACGGGTTTACATGAATGAATTAACGATAGTCTTGATTCTGACTTTAGAATCTTCTAGAATGCACAATTTCATTAAGTGACATAGTATTCCAGAATATGGTAATTGCTACCTAGATCAAATAAAGGGGTTTATAGTCTTGCATACTTGAAAAATTACTCATTCATGCATTAACACCTGCAGCAGAATCAATTGTGCTGTGTTCAGTTCTTGCAAGTAACGTGATAGATGTAAGCTACATGATAAGAGACATTTTTACATATGTGTATTCCTACAGATGGGTCGACAGCAAAACAGACAGATAAAAAGACAGATAATAAGAAATGTAGACAGACATATACAGATTCACATATATACATGTCGCTAAAGACAGACAAATAGGGCCGACATATGACTGTATGGATACAAATTAAAGATGCTCTTGAAATCTAATTTTGGGTTTTTATATTTCACTTTATTTAAATTATTTCCATAGTGGCCTTGCGAACGTTGTGTAAGTACTATATATTTCATCAAGACTAATACATCATTACCACATTCCAAACATAAATAGAATTTTCACCCTCTAAAGTTTCATCAAACATGTTCATTCTCGAACGTTTCATAATCTTGGAGGTAAATGTTTCCATTTGAAACACATTTTAATGTTGCGAGGGAATCTGGTACACTCAAATTTTATCAATGATGAGCACATTACCCCGTTTTCATTTCAATGCCGATCTCTTAGGAAAGACTCATGACAGTCTTACAAAGAATTATACAATCACTGGTATTGTTCTATCTTTGATGAGCTAATCTCGAAAGACACTTTTCTACGAACAAGGGAACTATGTGTTGTATTATGTTCAAGTAGGCTTTTGGATCTTTTAAACATGGAGGTTCTGCCAGGAGAATGCCATTTTTTATTAATTTTTTTTGAATACGTTAATTGATCTTCATCTTTCGTTGCCTCTGCAGTGCCATTTCTCCCTACGTCCGGAGAAGCAGGAAGTGACACCATGAATGCGTCTGACTCGGAATCGTTTGATTCGTTCTCCTGGAATGCATTATCATCTTCTTTCGGGATGTCTAAAATATGTGATATATTTGGCGACAAAGGTGGGGATGACTTTGGTGACGACAATTTCGATGATAACGACAGTGTATCTGCACGCAGAATTAAGTGGTGTTTACTTTCAGAATCATCCAAGGATGCTTTGAAGATTTCTTTTATTTCTGAACATGGCGGCGACCTAGAATCGTATTCAGTCCCTGAGGTCTGAAAGACGTGCACACCATCTGCAGAAAGTGGCGATAATGGCAACTTTGGTGATGGCAAATTGAACTCGTCTCTTAAGGTTTGAGAACATAGACGTTTTATTCTTGGTGAGGCTGGTGATAAGTAATGTCTCCTAATTGGTATTTCACCATCATCACCCTTTATGCTCAGTTTTCTCACTAAAGACGACTGTGAGTTGAAAGAAGGCTTCCTGGAGATTCCTATCCTTGGAATTTGGCTTATGTTTGGTTCTTTTGGCAAAATGGCCTCACCAAGCTGTGTTTGCAGCGCCTCGTAAAATGTATGGTCCTGGATGAGGAGGTTATGTTCCTCCTCAGAGAGCCAGCCACTATCTGGTCTTGCATCGTAGCCTGGCAATAATAATAATAATAATAATAATAATAATAATCTTCATCATCATGATTGGGTGGTAGTGATAGTAATAAAAAAGATATTGGATCTCAAGAAAACACTTCAAGATAGGAATAATATAATGCTTCATCTATTATATACAAGCTATTTTAGCACTCAGTACTAATTAGATTATATTGTAGATTCACGCTGCTTAATTTACAAACCTCGGGGAATTCGCTTTCAAGACGAATAAACAATTTAAGTTTGTCAAGAAATCGTTGCTCGCGTAACCTTATATAGCAAAGGAAACAAAACACAAAAATGAAACAAACGAGGGTAAAAGACAAATAAACATGCAATACGTCAAACTAAAAAAAGAATTATTCGATTGGCTGTCTCTTAATATGTCTAATCTTGTCACAGAAACACGTTATCCAATTCTTTCATCTGGGTTTTACAAACGCAGGTAATAGCCGTAGACTTTTTTTTCTTCTTCTTTTAATTGACCCTTGAAAGATCTTTACAAAGCGAACTTATTGTTGACAGGATAAATATACAAAAAGGTATTAATACGAAAACATACAGCAGTAACTTTTCATTATGAAGCTGACTCTGTTTATGTGTGTGTGAATGTGTGTGATCTGCATTTTTGGAATTTTAACGTAGCTTAAACAACTTTCGTAATAACACTACGATGTTTTCAGTGTTGCAGTTAATAGTGATGTCTTGTACTGAGGCAACATACCGCAGACATGTGACAGCATGTCCCACCCAGTCACAATATCCTGACACCAGGCCTACCAGTCCTAACACTAACCTCTTAAAGCTGAGTGCCAAGCGAAGCAGCTGCTAGTACCATTATTACAAGTCTCTGTTCTGACTCGGCCGGGGTTTGAACTCGCGACCTCCCGCATCCGAGTCGGACGCTATAACCACTTAGGCCACCGGAGCGATCTTGTAGCTGACTATAACAATGCCAAATAATTTTTCGAGAAAAAGAGAGACAGCCTTCACTAGCTACGATTTGTACATGAAGTGATATAAAGTTTGTCTATATAAGGGGATCTGTTATGAACACTCACCTGATGTGATTAAAAGCTTTGCCATATCAAGAGATCTGCTGTGAGGACTGTGAACCGCTATGTAAAGGGAACTGTGGCCGCAAGCTGTAAACAGGTTCACGTTACATCCGTAACGCATAAGTAAATCTGCAGACAGTATGCTACCTTCATTAAATGCAATATGGAGGGCTGTTCGTCCATTATTATCTTGTACATCCGGGTCAGCGTCTGAGAATAATGATAATAATAATAATCAATAACGTGTTTATAGGATCACTCGTTTGGTGAAAGGCATTTCTCCTATGACACTTTATTACTGAACAAAATATATCAAAGTATATCATACTAATAGAAATAACTATTGAGGTTAAATTATGTAGTATTGTAATAGTATAATAAAGTAATAGCACGTACTTATTTATGTCTCTTTTTCAATATTGTAATACTTTTGCAGATTTTACATGCAAAAGAAGCTGATTCCACAGAGTATCTTTCTTAAATAGCTATGTTCTTGGTTTCCTTGAAAGGAAGTTAAAGAATATGTGTACGATTTTCAGTGCTTGGTTAAATTAATATGTATTGACGTAATTGTAAACACCACACTAATGTCTCATAAATTAATACGTATTGACGTAATTGTAAACACCACACTGATGTCTCATAAATTAATACGTATTGACGTAATTGTAAACACCACACTGATGTCTCATAAATTAATACGTATTGACGTAATTGTAAACACCACACTAATGTCTCATAAATTAATACGTATTGACGTAATTGTAAACACCACACTGATGTCTCATAAATTAATACGTATTGACGTAATTGTAAACACCACACTGATGTCTCACAGTGCCTATTCGTTCATATATTTAGCTGATGTACTGTTAAAATAATTTCATGTAAAGATTGCAATGTCGCTACAAATGACCTTTTGAAAATAGAAGAAATAATAGTCGGAGCAATAGTATTCAAAACAATTTTAGGTTTGTAAGTATCAATATGTAGTGATGAATATAGTTGTAGTAGTAGTAGTAGCAGACGCAGTACAGTAGTAATACACGTAGTGGTAAGAAGTAGTAAATGAGGTATACATGTAATAGTACATTTGTGGTAATATTTTGTAATGAAATACAGATGGAGTAGCAGGTTCGTGGTAATTTTGCAATGAAGTATAGATGTATTAGTACATTCGTAGTAATTTTGTAATGAAATATAGATGTAGTAGTACATTCGTGGTAATTTTGTAATGAAGTATAGATGTATTAGTACGTTCGTGGTAATTTTGTTCAAAACTTGAAAACACCGGAGGTTAGACGGTCTAATTCTGCCAACCCCACCTATAAACTAACCCTGCCAACCCCACTTAGATCTAGTTGTTGCTTTAAAAATAGAATTACAGTTCTAAACAGAAAGCATATCCAAATGTTGTGAATATAAATGGGTACATAGACAACTGTTATGTATATTTGATTGAATTATTTGCTAGTTCGTTTTTAATTTTTTTAATTATATTACATGCTATTGTAATGTAACTTTGTTTACTGGATTTGATATTGTCTGGAACAGAGTTCAGTTCAAACTGATATTTTAAAATATTTTTGACGTAAACAGCTAATAATAGAGACATTGTATCTAATGCTGACCTAGTTCCTGGTCTTGATTCAGAAGCAATGGCAGTTCCGGTAAACAACTTATTTTTAAAAATTTTATTCTTTCCCAGAGTAAGAACATTGATTTCAGTTAAGGCCATACTGGGAGAACGTGATGTTAGGCATTTAAAAAGCTTCTATTTTGTTCTAGAAAGATGTCCATGTGACTCTCATCAGGAAATCTGTTTTGCGTCTTAAGTTAGCCTTATACCTAATGTTTTGTATAGAAGTAGCTAGTGGGGCTTTAAACTTTTGACACATAAAGTTGTGTTCTTTTGACCAGTTTGAGCTGAGATTTCAATTTCTTCAAATTATTGGATTTTAAGTGATTATTTTCCATGGAAATACTAGTTGTCTAAATTATTTCTTGGACAAGGATATTTTTCGAAAATTATACAGAATTCAAAAACTCGAATAATATTTTATGTGATTCAACAAGAGACTGTTGACACTATAGCACTTCGCAGATTACAACAGACGTCATCGTCTTCCATTTTGGATTACATCGGGATTCGAACTCAGTTTTATCATGACTTTTGATTACTAGGACTTCTATTTTTTAATTCTTGGATTATTTTTAGATATTTTTTCGTAAAATCGTTAGTTCTTTTTTTTCATGTTTCACTTGATAGTCTAGGAAAATAAATTATTTGCTAATTTTTTCAAAGCTTGTTGTCTTAACTTTTCTCTGTTACTTTTTGTAAGAGCCTAGACTCGAAACCGTTTCATTTGACAATACGAAATGTAAATTTTGTGACGAATACTTCCTTTCTATATTTTACTCAGCACGTTCTCAATTTATATCGTTTCTATCATCGCGTTTCTATAGACGTATCATGTTACATGATAGCTAATTTTTTCTTCACTCGTGACTTGTACCTTGATTAGTGGATACGTTCACCTTGTACTGGGACTACACAGTGTAAAAACGTCGAAAAATGTTTTAATTTTCATCATCGCTAACATTCATCCACAATGATCAAGATAAACATTAACGGAAACACATGTGCGTACTAAAACAGGATGTGGTTAAAGCCGCAAAAAGACAGCTTCGCACCGATGGGATGATTTACATGTACTTCTGTAGTCAATTTCATTTTTTGTTAAAATGTGATCATTTCCTAATTTTTTCTGTTGGGTGTATCAATTCTAGATCAACATGGAACCGACGACCGTTTCATTTTGTTTTGTCTGTCGTTATTAATTTTTTGGATAAAAGTGACATTATTTCTTAACTGTTCACATTTGTATCATCGCACAAACTTTGTGCAATACACGATTCAGACCCGGTGGATTGCCATTATCACCGCCGCTTGAACCGCAGTTCTTTTAAATATAAACTGTATTTAACGTTATTTAATGTTGACTTTAAATCGTTCCGTGTACGCTCTATTTTAAGATAAATAAATTTCAATGGATGCTTTATGCTGTTTGTAAATCACACCAGTATTCGCAATGGCACATTGACCTCAACTTTTTTTTTTCTTTCAAAACTGTGAGAAAACAATTCCTTCGTTATCCTGCAGTTCATGATAGATATATTGCACTCTCGAGATCAAAGGTTCGTGTGTGACGCAAATTTCAATGTCACTTTAATTTTTCATTGGCATGCCAAGACTATTCATTATTCATTCACTTGTATGCATCACAGATTTTACAAAGACCTCTTTGTGTACATGCTGGATTATGTCCATTTTAGTATTTACATCATATTAATTATACTATTTATTATATATTTCATTGAATTGTTTCCCATTTGTATGTATGTTCATGGACCAATCTGATCACTGGTTTAAAGTTCTTCATCTTTCTTCATACGATGTTCCTATGATAATTAAAACAACATATTTGTTTTCTTGTACAAGAGTGTTTCGACAGGTAGTTATATTCGTTTCCTCGTTGATATGCGTGCTAAATTCAGACATTGTGGGGAAAAAGAACTTAGTTTTTCCACCTCAGTGAGACAGAGGTCGAAAAACCTGACTGTAAACATGTGTTTGTGGGTGATCTTAAGCTGTACCTGGTTACCTCCGATTATATGATAGGTCGTCCCCAATGACGCGCGGTGCACGTGATCTTTATGACTAATTGCATCCGGGACTGTACGGCGAGATATCAAAGCACGGTATGTATGGCTTATTACTCGACGAAACTCCCTCGCACCTAAAAGCTGTCAGTTTAACGTTCATCGTGCGCAAAAGTAATGATAATAAAGAACATTTATGAACCACGCAAGGCATATTACCATGCTACTAAACCAGAGGTGGGCAAACTTTCCAGTGTAAGTGCCGCGTACACAAATTTACACCTTGTCGCGGGTCGCATAGTTCATTAGGTAAAATAATTAATATTTGAAATAGCGAAAACAAAAGGTTTTTCTAAATAGCATCTAATTAATTTTCAGTTCTTAATATGTTGTTAATATTTGAAAACTTAAACTTCTAAAGAAGCACATTTATTTGATAAACAGAGTAACATAAACAGAGTCAGCGCGAATAATGACTTGTTCCTAGGCCGCATGAAAACCCTTGTCGGGCCGCATGAAAGCCCTTGGCGGGCCGCATGCGGCCCGCGGACCGTAGCTTGCCCACCCCTGTACTAAACCATTACTTTCATTCAACAGCTTTCAATTTAACTCAACATATTTATTCATACACACACCCGATAATAATAATAAATGCGACAAAAATAGCAGCAACAACAACATAATAATAATCATCATAATAATGTGGCCTTCTTTCTATTTTACTTTGGTTACTGCAACTGATTTTAAGATTTTGTTAAGTTACTGTACCCAAAATATGACAACGTGTAAAGAGCTTTTATTTATTAAAAGAAGTTTCCATGTACACAGACCAGCACTTACCAGTTTTATTTATTAAAAGAAGTTTCGATGTACACAGACCAGCACTTACCACTTTTAAGCAGAGCACTCAAGATCTCGATGTAGTCATAATAGGAAGCTTTCATTAAGGCCGTCTGTCCATCGTTATTTTTCAAGTTAATGTTTATTTTCCCTGAAAAATAAAACATATAAGTCTTATCGTGCAAGGTATTTTAAAACAATTGCACACTCATGTCTTCTGCATTAATATTAACATTTCTGATCTTTTTCGTCTTTGGTGACTTTGCAGTTTTGCACGTACAGAATGAATAAGCCTTAAATGACATTTAAACTGGAAACGTCTATAACCTTTATAACTTTTTAATTGTGTAATGAATGAATATATCAAGACAGGTATACAGGTATACATTTCCTGTATGTTTGTGTCATTTATATACGGATATTTCGTGACATCATAATTTATAAAAGAGACGTCTTTTTAGGTTTTAATGTATTATCAACAATGACAACATAATGCACGCTTGAAAAATATATATATATATATATATATATATATATATATATATATATATATATATATATATATATATATATATATATATATATAATGGGTACTTACCATGCTGTACGAGACTATGAACGATGTCTAAGTCAGATTTTTCAACTGCCTCATGTAAAGGCGTACTTCCGGTGTCATCTCCAACATTAGGGTCACTTCCTGCCTTTAGTAGAATATCCATTATCTCTCGTCTACAGTAGCAGGCCGAATAAAATAATGGCGTCCGACCTTTGGAATCGGTAACATTTAAGTTAACATCCTTTTTCTTTATGCAGTCTATCACTTGTGCTATTTCATTTTTGTACACTGCAATATGTAATGTTGTCCTTGAATCTAGCCGGGATAGTGCTTCCTTCATTATGAGGAATTACCTTTGGATACCTATGGAATCAACATTTAAATTCAGAAACATATTTTTTGTGAACAAATATTAAGACGGGAGGAAATAATGATGAGTTTGAAACATCAAGCTGTATTATGCCTGTGAGAAATACGCTATCTATATATTTTTCTTGACTATGCTAGGAACAAGCAAGACACTTGCAAAAACTGTTTTAAACTAAATGATTTACAAAACTTGATTAAGTAGTGACTATTGAAATTTTTGTGCAATTAAAGACAAACTATATCCCATTATAACATAGAATGAATATAAACAAGACCCTTTATTTTTGTAATATCGTAGAAAAGATATTCTGACACCCCAAATACTAATAAACACGATGTACGAGACAGAAAGTCTGAACAGAAGGCTCGAAATTACTGATTCCTTTCCATTATACAAACACAAGATGTATACTACAAACTATAGGCATCGTCTAAATCGGATAATACTTAAACTTGGTGGGGAGACAGGGAGATAAAATCACAAGGTTTCAATTCGTTACTGTATATGTTTGCTTATGGTGTTGTGCTGTGTAAGTATATGCGAGTATAAATCAACAAATATGCTTTGTCGTGGACCTGTTTTAAACATTCCTAACGCAGTTATCGTTTTATCGAGTAAGCAACATAGCATGAATATGTGGGCTGTGCACTTTTCCCTTGTGTATTCGATACGCATTTTATGTAACATTTCCATTAAAGATAAGGATGAGAGAGAGAGAGAGAGAGAGAGAGAGAGAGAGAGAGAGAGAGATGGATTTTTAACGTAGCTTTAACAATTTTTCAGTCATACGATGTCTGCAGTGTGGCAGTTTATAGCGATATCTATCACTGGGGCATCATGCCACAGACATGTAGCATGATGTCCCATCCAGTCAAATTATCATTACCCCAGACCGACCAGTCCTGACACTAACCTCTTAATGCTGAGAGCCAAGCGAGGGAGCTGTGAGTACCATTTTTGTAAGTCTTTGGTATGACTCAGCCGGGGATCGAACCTCCCGCATCCGAGGCGGACGCTCTAACTACTAGGCCACAGGAGCGGTTGAGAGAGAGAGAGAGAGAGAGAGAGAGAGAGAGAGAGAGAGAGAGAGAGAATTTAACTATATGTAAATATGGTAGACACAATATTAACATTCATGAATGTACGCCCACGACATAGGAATTTGTCAGGCTTCAAATATAGAAAGTATAATTTAACATATATCGCTGTGTATTCTAATGTAGATTAAATATAATGAACATGTAGACTATGTATAACAAATAAGTATTGACGAATTTGAGTGCATGTACCAATAAGTCTGAATATCGTTAAGGTGAAAGTGTTAGTTTAAAAAAAAAAATCAATGGGAAGCTAAAATCGAGGAAGTTAACTTTCTGTGAATTACTTTTGTTCCTTGGAAACACATAGCCAGTGTAAAGGATATTTATCCAAAGAGACGTTTCTGCCAGAATTCCAAATATGGTATTATAATGTGGCATTCATGGAGCGGCTGGTTAGCGAAAATTCATTACTGGTTTTTAAGGCACAAATACTGCACTTTCAAACATTATTTTAATTAAAATATTCACGGGTAGCTTGTCACAAGGAGGTGCAGAGAGGCAATTCGACATATTTAAGATATATCTCTAACATTTCCTAAATTCATATGTTAGCCATTTTAATAAATATAATGAAATTAAGAAATTGCATGCATGCTGTTTGTTTTAGAACAGACACTCTTTGATCCAATTTAATTACATTCATTTTTCGTACCTGCTGAAACTTAACTAGTATCGTTATGGTTATAACAAAAGGATTATGTACAAAAATCGATAAGAAAACTGCCTAAAGAAAACATCCAAGAAATAATAATGTTAATACACACCTTATTTCACTCTTTGGTCCAACGAAAATTAAAAACGGAAGCGATGAATAGAAATGCAATCGCTCAACTGAAGAACACCACACGGTGTGAGTGATATACTGTAACCTATGTCATGTGACTTTTACGTCATCACTGACACGTCTAAGAAGCAGGTCACCTGTATCGACCGATAACGTAAGCGTAATAAGATGATAAGACATCCCTTGTCAAGCTCGTGTTATTGTTTTACGTGTGTGCTCGGACGTCTCTATGTAGTCAACACTAATAAATATATGACTAATTTGAGACGCTTGTTTTGAAATGAAATTTGAAATTTACTTCAGAGAAAAATAGAACGTAGATTAACAGTCATAAACAGTTTTGCTGTTTCCTGTTTCAAAGTAAATATCTGTGATATAAAAACAAATTGTAAAATACTTCTGGGTCCATTTCAGTAGAAATTGATAGTCCCATGGCAACGTCCTACCCGTGTTAAATATATATATTCACTAATTAAAAGTAATAAAATGATTTACTTTATTCATTTTCACAAAATAGTATGTTTAAATGTGAGGAGGAGAAAACGAATTTGAACACTAGAATTCACCTTCCATTTAATAAAGACTTATATACAGTATGAATCGGGATTAATGCTATTGAAAATTCTACACAACGTCGAGGACAAGCAAATTTTACAAATTATCTGGAGAAGCCGACGCAACTGAAAATATATTTGAACCGCTATGGGTGCCTGATTATGAGCTAAGCTCATTTTGTTTTTATCGCCTATTTGTTGACATGGTGCTAATATAAAGTTAAGAGAGAAAACGTGCAGATACGTTTGATTCTTAGAGATTATTTGTGATTTACAAATAGCTATGATGTGGATATCCTATTTCCATTGACCCTGTCTACTTGTTATTCACATTCACAAGAAATAAATATTTACACGAAATTATTTCCTCAAACATGGTACGATTTTGGCAACAGAAACGAAGCTAAATAAAGGAGTTCTTGGACTTCAAAATTATCATTTTTAATTTGAAGAAATTTACACAACTTTATAATTATATAAATATATCTCTACTTAAAAGCAATTGTTTAAATTTGGTAAGTATTACTATTTGCACAAAATCACAGTTTTGTCTGAATACATCCACTAGTGGTGACTTATATGTAATATAATGGCATTCATCTCAGGTTTGATTCATTTAAAAATGATCCTTTTATCTCGTGGAACAATGTGCTCCTTTTTGGTGTAGGAATAAGAGTTTTGATTCGTTAGATCTAGAATCAATGACTTAGTTTATCACACCTTTGTAATTGAACACAATTTATATTGGTGTAAATAGATTATGTCGCAGTCAAATGTTAACATGAGCTACTTTCACGACTTTCCGTTCAAATTGCCGTGACGTTTTATAAGTACATCCTCATTCACTACCCTAACCCCCAACCCTGATCGTCGCTTCATATATTTCCTTTAAATGACTGATATTTTCCTTCGTTATAATTTATATGAAAGCTGTTCATGCGATTAATACATGCGTTTGTCACCAACAACTTGATACATGTATAATGGATGACAAAATTATGAATTTTCACATATGTTTACCTGTCATCGTGGGCTATTACTTTATACCGGTAGGGTTTGACAGTACAAAACGTTTAGATACATATACACTTGTATGTTTTGCCGTAACCATTAATTGTTTTCAAAGTGGATGAAAGATTAAACGACAAAACACTACCGATCCCAGTAATGACTGGTGTTGGTGAGGTTAAGCAGTATAATTTATTGTGTGACGCAATTGTTTTAACGTTTTATACATCATGCTAGTGGAGATAGAAATGAAATACATGTTTTGATATTTACTGAGAATCAATAAATATTCAAGGTTAGTGTTATAAATAATTATAACATAATTACCTTAAGACTCTGAAAAGCGACCTTTAAAATTAATAATTCAGATTATCAGAATATTTAATGAGACCTCCTATGTCATACGTTGAAAGAATTAAATAAGTACTCTACGACATTATTTACAGCTCTTTGGAATCAAATTTGTATGGGTTTTTTTTGTGATGGTTTTTGTCTGTTCCATTTGCAATACTAATGTTCAATTCCCGTTTTAAATTCTTAAACAGTTTTTAGAATTTGGCTTTTTCTAATTTTGTCTTCAATTAATCATAAATGTGTACACTTATCCTCCCTCCGAGAATACATGGCCACCAAAGAACATGTAGTAGAACAGTGTTCAGCACGTAATTTTCGCCCTCACCGAAAGAGTTTAATGTGTATTAGAAAATACTATATACGAACACCATGATTCCGGCTACATATTTGGTGAAGAACCTGCGGTCAAAGACACTGTAAAACAAGTAGTTTTCTTTATCAAGGTCGACGAACTTTTGGGTGGCGAATATTGAGATATAAAACATTATTAATGTTATGAAATTATTCGGAACCATGGAAATAAATCAAGAGTAGACATTGTCAAAATATTTGCAAGACACGCATGGATGATGATGACATGTGCATAATGTACAAAGATCAGTACCACATAAGACATGGCTAGATAGGGAGAAAACTCAAAGGATTCTATCTTTAACGAATTATTTGATCAGTATGTCGCCAACCGTCACTCAGAATCTAATTCAGTCAAACAGAGATTTGTTAACAGATTAAAACTACTATGACCTATTTTAGGAACGGCAGAGCCTGGACAAAGTCCAGTACAAATGAATTATCTGTAAGAAACCCAGTAGTGATAACAAGAGTTAATGCAACAATATGAGAAAATAAATCAGACGTAATGAACAGCTTTGTTTTAAAAATACGAAAATAAATTACACGTAATGAATAGCTTTGTTTTAAAAATACGAAAATAAATCACACGTAATGAATAGATTTGAAACGTACTTTTGATGTCAATTGTCAACATACTGTTCAAATTCGGTTACCTTCTTTTGTTTTTAAGATTGTGAGTAACAAACATACTATCATCATCATGTAACAACAACAATGACAATGACAACAACAATAACAATTAAGATATTAGTAATGATGATTAATTGAATTCATAGCAATACAATTCTCCTAACTGTTATAAAATTAACTACTGCATATCAAATACCAGAAAATAAATATTACGGTTTTTTGTTTGTTTATTTATTTGTTCTATTAAATTCGAGGAGGCATATGGGATGTTTGTCCGCTAAGACATAATTTAGTTCCTTTTAAGACTTTGTTGTTTTAAAACTAAACAAAGAAGATACACACCCTGATTTACGTTTATGAACCTTGTCTTTCATAGTCACTTAAAGCGCATACAGGTGCTTTATCCCATGACGTTATTATATCAGGGAAAAAAATTATATTAAGAAAAGAAAAAATAATTAAAAAGACAAACGCAAAATCAGACATTTGACTCACGTGGTTTATGGTGGCTGATTCTATCCGATTAATCGAATTAAGTGACTTCTATCTACTACAGCCTTTACTAGACCTCACCTATCATGTGTTGATGTACCGTTAGAGACCAAAGAGACCGGAAAATGAACAAAGTCCGTGTATATAGTACACTCAAAAGTTATAAATAAGCACATGTCTAACAAAGTTTTTGTATACAGTACACTCAAAGCGTATCAATAAGCACATGTCTAACAAGGTCTGTGTATACTGTATATTAAAAACGTGTAAATTAACACATGTCTAAAAAAGTATGTGTATACAGTACACTCAAAACGTATAGGGGTCCCTAGTGCCCGAATTACGTATCACTGCCGTCTCACCTCTGTCTGCGTGGGTTCGAGTCTCGGGCTCGGTCAATGTGGGTACGTGGTTCTTTCTGGGGTTTCCCCGGGTTCGTCCTAGATCATTTATACTGGCCGCCATGCATAGCCTGTCTTGTACTGAAAAATGGCGTTAAATCATACAACAACAGCAACAACAACAAAACTTATAAATAAGCACATGTCTAACTAATTCTGTGTATACAGTACACTCAAAACGTATAAATAAACACATGTCTAACAAAGTCTGTGTATACAGTACATTCAAAACGTATAAATAAGCACATGTCTAACAAAGTCTGTGTATACAGTACATTCAACACGTATAAATAAGCACATGTCTAACAAAGTCTGTGTATACTGTACACTCCAAACGTATAAATAAACACATGTCTAACAAAGTCTGTGTATACAGTACACTCAACACACTGCTTATTATAAATAAGCATGTCTGTAATCTCGATTTTTAAATTTGTCATAATCTATTACCAACTCAGCATTTAACGTTTTACTGCAGAAAAGTGTAATATTGGTAAATCGCATATTCAGATTCAGAAATGTCTTTTCAAAAGGGAGGGTGGCAGTCTATAAATGAAGGCGAGGGGTTTGTGGGACGGAACACTCAACATGATCCAGTGGGTAAACCTTTAAGAGACTCCTACATTTTAATTGTTTCGAGAGCATATCATTAACTATGTTATGTATAAAAACACTTGCTCGGGAATAGGTTCAAGTTGTTTGAAGCTATTATATGAGGGAGGAGGGGGTTGCAGAGGTGTGTTCTGGCGTCAAATATGCTCCACTACCCCAGCATCCGTCCCTGTGTTGCACGAGTATTCTAGGCACGAAAGATATATATATATATATATATATATATATATATATATATATATATATATATATATATATATATATATATATATATATCTTTCGTGCCTAGAATATATATATATACATTCGGCATCATTGATATTAAAATTTCATATACTACATTTATAAGTCAACAGTACGCTGTAATGATTACTTTACGTGTTTTCACAATCTTGACCTGTCATAGTATTATTTAGCTAAAAATTATTTTTCTTTTTGTTCTTGTGGTTTTAAAATGAACCAGCAACAATACTCACTTATCTCTGATCTACTAGTAAATACCTCAAAATGTATACAAATTTATTGTCATGCAAATATATCTGATTAAAAAAAAAGTACAAAACACGGCGTACTCTGTTCTTATTACTTCTGTAGAAGCCAAACAGCCGCGCTATGGTTAAGGCCGAGTGCAATATCTGTATTATATGTCACTGACATATTAATCATACTTACCACAAAGTACTTTTTGCACTTTAATTCCAGCCGGGCTAATGAGTCTTGTAAAGAAGGCGTTGTGGGACAGGGAACGCGGTACAATAGTTAAGGTCTAATAAACAAACAAAATAAGTTTAAATATTTATCATTAATTTAGCATTATTTGCTTCATCCCCATTTATACTTTAAGGTAGATATTTTATCTTTTATATTGGATGGTGGACTATAAAAGAAATCTCTTATTTTCATTCTGAGTTATTCTGAGTTATTCAACCCGATTTTACGTGACTATAAATTTAAATGCCGCTAAAATCAAAGATACAAAAAAAATTATAAAGGCATGGTATTCATGTTGGTCAACTGTTCCATGTACCATCTCATTATGTTATCCCTTCCCTGTTCTTACCAACGAGTTACCAATATTAGCCTCGCAGACATTGCCACCATTTGAACTGTCACACTTAAAGAGGATATCTTTTATACAAGCTCAGGAGTTTTTGCAAAGCGAAATTGTTTTACTCTACGTTTGTACTTAAATAGGTTTCTTCGTCGTTCCGTATGTATGCGTGTCCTCAAACAAGGTTTCTCCGAAACCACTGAGTGGGCGCACGTTGCCATGTTGTGATCATATTCTGGATTTTTTTAGACTCTCCCCTGTTGTTACTCGGAGATGGAGAGGGGTGGAACAAATTTAAAATGAACAACAATTTAAATATGTTTTAACTTTGCATATGCAATCGTAGAAGCGGACATATAATACATACAAGTAACATGTTTGGGGTTAAAAACTCTGGGTTACGGTCTGTCGTGGTGGGGGTGGGTATGCTTGGTTTATGTATGTTAAACAACATCTTACAACAAATAATGGGCTATAAAAGGCAGCCAAAATATCTAGTGGAGGAATAATAAAACGGACCCACGGGAAGACACTTGCAAACTTTTCCACATACTCGCAATGTCCGATCCCGAGCCTCGATCCCACGCGGACTGGTGAGATGGTAGTGATTAGCAAAGGCTAAAAGCTAAGACCATTCGGACACCCGGGGCCACGGGAGTATGATGTATCAAAAAGCGCGAGGATTTGAAATGGCGTTTCGTTGAAGTATCCGTTGGTTTGAATTGCGGCCATGCATTTCTACGAGAATCAAATGATATAGATCTTAGAATTTAATATCTCGCTAAAGCATACAGAAAAGAATTATCATCCTAATCGCTGCTTCGACTCCAACCCTCAGTCAACGGGTTCAGTTATATGTCCACTGGACCCTCTAGCTTAATTATCCTGCCTAGTGTAATCGCTGCCTTGACTCCAACCCTCAGTCAACGGGTTCAGTTATATGTCCACTGGACCCTCTAGCTTAATTATCCTGCCTAGAGTAATCGCTGCCTTGACTCCAACCCTCAATCAACGGGTTCAGTTATATGTCCACTGGACCCTCTAGCTTAATTATCCTGCCTAGAGTAATCGCTGCCTTGACTCCAACCCTCAGTCAACGGGTTCAGTTATATGTCCACTGGACCCTCTAGCTTAATTATCCTGCTTAGAGTAATCGCTGCCTTGATTCAGTCATCGGATTCAGTTATATGTCCACTGGACCCTCTAGCTTAATTATCCTGCTTAGAGTAAAGAAACCTTTTGGCTTCGATTTTGATGGTATATTTGCATAGACACTTTAGTGTACCCCAAATGCATTGCTAAAATAGTCTTATATGTGGTATGTGTGGATGACATGGCATACCAATCCGACTGCAAACAATTTCCAAGATTTTGACAAGGAGATTTAATGAATCATTGTAACAAATCCGGACTGAGATTGGATCTACAAAGACACCGAATGTAACTGAATTGTGAATGAATTGGACTCGTGCGAATAAAGTCTATCAAGGATTTAACAGAATACTGCGCATGAAGTTCAACAACGGATACAACAAAATTATATCGTTCCTAAATGGAACTAATCCGAGCACGCAACTTCAACGAGTAATCAAAAGAACCAACGTATAGAACTTGCAAACATAAATTACTGATAGATGATCACAGTGGATGATCTATTATAGAACTGATACAAAATTATGAACAATGTGTGGTTCATCCTCATACCAGATAAATGTATGGTTATTTTCAGTCATATAGCGTTATTGAATTATATTTAAACCCCTATTGTAACCCATTTTCACTGCGATTAAATACAATTCTCTGAGCCATCTACGCAGCATCCGAGTTACACGAAACCCGACAGGCTTCGACGATTCCCCGAGAAAAATCTAAAACTATAATGACTGAACAATACAATCCATGAGACACGATTAAGTACGAATACAATGATTAACTACATACCCATTTAATTTTGCATGACTGATCCATGTAGATGTTCAAACTGTGATTCCGTATCGCAAACCTCAAATTTCCGTATCGATCGCCCGGACTGGAACTACTTTTGCAACATTTAATGTGTGTGTGTGTGTGTGTGTGTGTGTGTTTAATGTAGTTTTATCAATTCATCAGTCTTATTGCTACGAAGCCTGCAGTGTGGTAGTTTGTAGTGATGTCTAGTATTGTGGCAACATGTCGCACACATGTAGTATCGTGTCTCACCCAGTTACATTATCCTGACACCAGGCCGACCAGTCTTAATACTAACCTATTAATTTTGATCGCCAAGAGAGGCAGTTGCTATTACCATTTTATAAGTCTTTGGTATCACTCGGCTGGGGTTCCAATTTACGAATACCTGCGTCCGAGGAGGACGCTCTTACCAGTAAAGCCATCGGAACGGTATAACTATTTTGTAATAGTCTACTTGTAAAATGATTTTTGATACATTATAAATTATCAAAACATGTATCGTTTGTTATTTAAACAAATGCAGTCAGAAGCTGATGTGCAAAGTGACCTCAAACGAGAGAGAGAGAGAGAGAGAGAGAGAGTACTATGCCGCTGAAATCTTGTCTCTAAAGTTTAAATACATATAGAAAAAGGAAGAAAGACTCAGACAGTCATGACATGATGAAAGGCTTCGTTAGAAATGCTCCCATAGTCAAAGAAAAGTTTACCACAAGTTTAATTCCCAAGAGACATTCCACGATATAAATCATCTAAAATACCAAACTTACCCAAACTCCATTTTGGTTTCAGAGAACACAAGTATGGTCTTCGGAATTATACATTTAAAGGAGCAAGTTTAAGTGGAGGAACTTTCAATTTCCAATTAGCCTATTAATAATGCTAAGGAATCAAATTCATTTAGCTAGTCTGAAGATAAAACTGACAGCGATTTGCAACATAAAGGTAAACCTATCACCAACAGCAGGAGCAGCTGTTTTGGTTGTGACGCAAAATTACTAGAATTACATCTTGTTACAATTTTGCTCGGACTTTTCATCCCTGGGACAGATAGACAGATTGACAGATAAGAGAGAAGTTTGTTGACATTTTAAATTCTCGCTACTGTTCAAACAAGATAATAAAGACAAGAAACAGAACAATATTGTTTAGAATTTTCTAGCAAAATATTTCAAAAAAATATTAAAAAACTAGTCCGCATGTTAGAGAGAGACCGAACCTTCGATTTCGTACAAATTAGGGTTAACATATCACTTTAAGTAACACGAATCACTAATTTCTTGTATTAAATAAAAACGTAAATAGAGAGTTTGAAAATACTGCAAATAATGAGATTTCTATATAAAATTGAATGTATCTAATTAATGTTAGTCTGTGAAATTTACCCTGAAATTAGCTTGGAAGTAGAGTGTGTGTATTCTGTAACTAGAGTGTAAGAAAAATTGTCACTTTCTGGTCCAAATTCCGTGTTCCATTTGAGAAGTAAGGAAAAATCCACTTGCCTGTGACTACAGTTTAAAATTCTTTAATATGTCCCATGCAACATCTTTTTAAAAATCAAAGCTAAATAGTAAATCATATCAGCAAGGCAGCAGACCAACGCCTTAAATGCATGCTATATATTCGGTCCTAATACCGTTTACGTACATTCGGAATTTTTTAATGTTATACAATAGCTTTCAAAAAACGCCAAAATTCTAAAATTCATTATTAAGCGTATCCATTAAAAAAAATCGAAACGAACATGTGAATAAAAGGGGACATATACTAAATACAAAACTGCATAATTGTTTTCTTCCGATTAGGGATAAAGAACCCGTTTGATACAGCCTAAGAACATGTCTCGGCCTAGGGGCCTCGACAGATTCCAATGCCGTATCAAACTCATTCTTTCCCTCCCACACGGAACAAAACATGTAGTTTTGTTTATATACATCATGCATGTGCGCACATGAATTGACGTCTTCACACATTAAATTGTTTCATTAGAGCTGCTGATGAGAGGTAACAATAGTATAACTAGTACATCAATACGTGTCCGACGCGAATGATCTCAATGGATTATAAGACCACGAACATTGCTAATCATTTAATGAATTTAAAATAAAATTCGATTCAATGTGTCTGCTCATTTATTAAAATGGCTACACTGAAGCAAACTATAGCCCACATGAAAGCATGAAGTATGACGTTATGTGACATAGGTCTGACTGCAAAATATAGAATAATTCTGAAGCATCCAGTGTATAAAACGGGTTCTCTCACATGTAAAGGATAGTTAGAAAGAAGGCAATTTCAAATGTCAAGTAGTTATACGGATGAAGATTGCTTTCGTAAAGTTGACAGCTCCTGACAAAACTCGTCTGTATCGTCATAATAAGGGGGCTCCGAGTGGCCGAGTGGTCTAAAGCGTTCTCCGTTACGGATCACTGCCATCTCCGCATTTTTGACAAAAACAAGATGGCCGCTATCGCTTAACCGGCTTGAAGCTGCTGTTCCGATTTTTAGTGCCGTTTTCACGATATTTGTGCTTGTTGCCTGTTTTCATCTACGTTATTGTATTCATTATGTATTGGCTGTTAAATTCGTATGTGTTTCTTCATCTCCTTGTTTTGGAAATGAGAACAATTAGACTTTTTCTCAGCTGTCTTGCTCCACTGTTTTTGAACAAACCGCCATCACGTGATACTCGCCAGTCAACCCGTTTATGCTACGATGGACCCTCATTAATTGCTTTAAATGATCACTCCTTGGCTCTCCACACTACATTGTGCTCTAGACTAAACGAACTAAGATTACATTCATCATTACCTAAATGTAAACAGAAGCGTAAAAAAAAACGTTGTTTCAAAGCTGGCCGGCGTAGAACAGGAAGAAGAATTCCAGTTATCTCCCTTATTTCGGCTCAACAATTTAAAAAAAAAGTTCGACCGTTAATTTAGATAACTAATTCAAATCCCAATTAATTCGTCAACCTTTGTGTCAGCTATCCAAAAGATACCTCTGCTTATTGCATTATTCAATGCCCGTTCAGTAGGACCACCGGAAAAGAGCACAGAAATAGTTCATTTTATCAATGAGCAGAATATCGACATCTTTTTCCTGAAAACATGGCTAAAAACACCTGGCGATGAGCCCAAGTGTGTGTATCTAACACCCACTGGTTACTCCATCAAGTCTTTCCCCTGTAATTCTCGCGGAGGTGGAATTGCTGTCATCACAAAGAACTCCATGATAAAACGTCTTAACCATACCACAACATTCAATTTCGAGTACACATCGCTTGAACTAGTCCAAACTACACTAACACTGGAGTAAAGGTCAGTACATTTTTTCTGCCTATACCGCCCTCTTCCTAGTAGAAAAAACAAGCTGGCTGACTCTCTCTTTTTGGAGCAGTTTCCTAATCTCCTGGACTATGGAAATTCGATAGGTGGCAACCTGATTATTCTTGGAGATTTCAACTTTCACTTTGACTGTCCCGGAAACCCAAATACATCAAAACTCAACCTAAAACAACCAGTTAAGCAACCCACCCATAAACATGGTCACATTTTAGACTGGATTCTTCACAGACCTGATGATAACATTCTACGGTCCTCCCTGGTATCCCATGACCTTGCATCAGATCACCTCTGCATTATAGGCCATCTTGATGTATCAGTCCCTAACCCTCCACCTTTATCTGCTGTTAAGAGAAATCTCCGTATGATAAATAGAACCAAACTAATGCACGACATCCTCACTAACCTCACAACTTGCTTAGCTCCTACCGCAGAACAACTTGATAACTGCATGCGCTCATTGCTTGACAAACATGCCCCAGCTGCCAAGTGCAGAGTATCAATTCAAAAGTGTTCTCCGTGGATTAGCAGTGTTAGGGACCAGCTTAGCACTGCTAAAAGAGACCGCCGTAAAGCTGAGAAGCTTTGGCTTTCCACCAGACTCACTATTCATGAGCAAATCTATGAAGCCGCTAAGAAGAATGTCACAAATATAGTCCATGCAGCGAAATCAACCCACTACACTACTAAGATCATGGAAAGTTCCAGCTGCAAAGAGCTCTTTGGGATTACTAACAAGCTAATGTCAAGGAAGAAATCAACACCACTTCCAACTACCTTCTCTCCAGTCGACCTTCCGGACATGTTTGCAAATGTCTTCCGTGACAAAGTACATACCATTAGAGATAAGCTTGACACCACAATTTCAATTGACTCGTCGTCACCATACAGTTGGGATACTGAATTTGAGCGGCAACCATTAGCAGCATTTGAACCTGTCTCTATGGATTTTCTACGTACAATCCTGATGAAGAGTGCACCAAAGTCATGTGAACTTGATCCAATTCCAACATCACTGCTGCTTGAGTGCTAAGATCCAGTATTGCCTTCACTAACTGATGTTATTAATACCTCTCTCTCATCCGGGGAATTCCCATCATTTTTCAAAACTGCCATTGTAAAGCCTCTGCTGAAGAAACCAACACTAGACCATATCGATTTAAACAAGAACCGCCCAGTTTCTAATCTCCCATTCATATAAAAAATCTTAGAAAAGGTTGTTCTATCCTAGCTTGTATCTCATCTAAATTCAAGCAGTCTTTTTAGCAATGTACAATCTGCATATCGCCCTTGCCACTGTACTGAAACTACTCTTCTAAAAGTAGTTAATGACATTCTCTCTAGCGTTGGATAGTGGAAAGATTACAGTTCTCACCCTCCTTGATTTGTCTGCAGCATTTGACACACTAGACCATGATATATTACTTCACCGTCTCCAGCATGTATTTGGCATTCATGATATAGCCTTACTGTGGTTCAAGTCCAGCCCAGTTAATCTATGTTGTGGTGTTCTAGAGGGGTCTGTTCTTGGACCTGTTTTCTTCGTTCTGTACACTCAGCCGCTCTCAAGTGCCATAGATCATCATCCAGTGTCTCACCAATTGTAAGCTGATGACACCCAAATATACAAATCTAGCCACCCAACCGAAGTTGATGCCACCATCTAAGTTGTAGAGAGGTGCATTTCTGATGTGAAATCATGGATGACATGTAACAAGCTGCAGATGAATGATGATAAAACTGAGGCCATTCTGATCACAACACAAAGACTTTCTCATTCACATCATTTACCTCAAACAATAAATATCAGCAACACCAAAATTAAATTCACACAATCAGTACGAAACCTAGGTGTTACTCTGGACAGTACTCTCACATTGCACCAACATGTCATGAACATATGCAAGGCTGCATATCTTGAGCTGAGACGAATCAGCTCAATTCGCAAATATCTTTCAGTTGATGCCACTAAAATACTTGTATGTTCATTAGTACTTTCAAGACTGGACTATTGTAACTCAATTATGTCTGGTTCATCGCAATATCTGCTCCAGAAACTTAAAAAAAGTTCAAAACACAGCTGCTCGGATCATACTTAGAGTACCACGATCAGAGCACACCTCCCCCCTGCTCTGTACCCTATACTGGCTATCCATTCGATCCAGAATCAAACACAAAATTTGTTCTCTGTGCTACGTTTCACTGTCGGACTATAGTCCAACATACCTATCCGACCTCACCCATGTGTACACACCAGCAAGATACTTACGCTCCTCTTCTGGCAATCGTATACTCATTATTCCAAGTATGAAAACAAAGTCATATGGACAGCGTTCTTTTGCATACCAGGGCCCAGCAACTTGGAATGAATAGACCACTGAACTTAGACACAAAGACACAGTGATCACATTCAAGAGGGCTCTCAAAACTCACTTATTTCAACTGCAAGAACAAACTTGAAGACCTAATAATGTTTCCCACCTTAAATATTCTCAGCATGTTTTTTAATGTTTTCTAATTTCATGGTGTTTGTTTTCGTAATCATATCATTATGTTTTTTATCTTATAGGTGTTGTCTAATGTTGTAAAGCGCTTAGAGCTTCTAAAGATTAGGCGCTATACAAAGTCCTCATTATTATTATTATTATTATTATTATTATCTCACCTATGTCTGCGTGGGTTCGAGTCTTGGATTCAGACAATGTGGGTATGTGAGAAAGCTTGCCAGTAGCTTCTCGTGGGTCGATGGTTCTTTCCGGAGTTTTCCCGGGTTCTTCCTTCACCATTAATACTGGCCGCCATGTATAGACGTTTCTTTTATTTTATAGTGTGCTGAAAAATGACGTTAAACCCTACAACAACAACAACAAAAACAACAACAAATCGTCATAATACTCTGAGAATGTATGGTGTATGTAACCATTATCCTTTTTATCCACGTCTAGGGAAATTGAGAAAATCGGGTTTCTGACTGTATGCACTCTGCGCTTGCTGCAATGGGAGATTCAAACTTAGTATTTTGAGATAACTACGTCAAAAACTAAACCACCTTTTGGTAACACTGCCTCCATTCTTACTGTGATTAGGGCAGTTTGATGTCTATTTTATATGTTCAATCAATAATCAATTATTTGTTTGCAAGAAAAAGGTAGCATGCATGCTTCATCAAATCCTTAAGGATGCCAGAGAGAATAGGAGTAGACGTTTTTCTCGATTTGACAAGTTAATGCTAACATTGAGGTCAAAGATCAAGTGATTACAAAGCCCACTATTGGATTTATCAATCGTTATTCTTTAAATTAGCGTGGAGCCAGTGAACAATATAAAAGGCTGTTATTATGCATAGCCTTGTGTAACAGTATTACTTCTAGGGAACTGTGCCTCGTAATACTTCTTAGGGTTGTAATATTGCCGTGCAAAAGCATTCGATGCGATTAAAGAACTGGAAACGTAATCTATTTGCTAAATTTTCAAGTCTGAATAATTGCTTTTACGACGAAACTAAGACAATATCAAAGTATTCTGAGTACTATGGAAAGAAAAACAAAAGTGACTGAAGTAACTATAGTAACTCCGATGCACCATAGTATGTTTCGTCATTAGTTTGAATTGTTCAAAAGAAAACGAAAGTGTATAAAGGGGATTTTATGAACTGCTGACGTCATTATGAAAAGTAGTTACATATACTTAACAGAAACAGGACCGGAAGATACAGGAAGTGTCTTTTCCATGAGACACTGTCTCCGCAACCTTGAATAATATAATTTTCTCACCAGGCAGTAATTTGGTGAAGAAACATATCTTGAGCATAAATGTATTTGACCGTGTGAACGTATGGGATTCTTCACCTACGCCATGCACATGAAGTCTTAATTATTGTTGTCTTATGTTATAATGTTATAAAGGACACACACACTACCAACACCACCACCAAACAACTTTGCACCTTTGTGTCCCTATGGAGATCATATCAAAAATAGGTAATATTAACATGCATCCGTGTGTGTATATGTATGCAAGCATGTGCGTGTGTAATTGTGTGTGCGAAGTAATTATGATACAAGGAAATAACATTTTAAAATCTGGTTCCTGTCTTCAGATACAAAAATGTATTGGTTGCACAAAGAATGGCATATCATACATGATACGATAATACTATCCTATCCAAACGTCATATAAAACGTTTACAGCTGGGCAAAATATGTTTCCAATGTCCGAAAAAGACCTCTGTAAAGCTAAGAGACGTCTGTATTTTTCTTGTCGTTTCCTTTAAGGATATTATATTAGCAATGATGATGACGTTTACTGTGATACCAGAGGAACAGGATAGCAAATTAATCTAATTCACAGTTCCTAATAACATCAATTATAAATCTGCATGATCCTGTTCATAATAGTTAAAGAAAACAAGATATACGTGACAAAATTTATGACCGATATCTAAAGTATGTCGTAAAAGGATATCAGCTTAATATATGTCGTGAAATACGTTCGGTCAAAAGAGTAGCCTAGATGAGGATTTGTGGAGACTCATTAACGTGTCTCTCTACGCGTGCAGGATGTCAACCGGAAATAGCAGAAAGGCCAATACATAGATGATAATGAATGTTCTAATGCCTTTTATAACGAATAGCATAGGATGTTCATGTTCGTCGTACGAATACCTGTCTTAATTATTTGTGTAGTTTCTCTACATCTAGAACCTTGACTGTTATATGGAACAGTAATAATAATAAAGGATAAAACAAATGCATCTTTTTTTTTAATCAGTTGAAAGCATGTTAGAAGAAAATGAGTTGATGACATTTAACATAACCTTTACCTGTGCTTTCAAAATAGAGGTAAATACCATTCGTAAAATATTATGACGTTTCTTTTATTTTATTTTATTGGTTTGCATGTCTTTGTCTTATTCTAATCAATATAAACTTTTCGCTCGAAAGGATCCGTTACAGCGTACTCTCCTCATGACAGTAAAATAAGCTTTCTTCTTGATGTTATCAGGCGGACAGCACCTTCCGTTCTATGCATCAAGGATCAGTATTACATTAAAACTATGATACCGGCTTAAAGCGGCGTGTAGTTTAATTTCATAACTAGAGGTATCAGATAGAAAGCAATACTTAGTAACTAAGGATGGTGTGGAGCAGAAGAAACAGTATTCCAGCCGTGTATCTGGAACTTATTTCATGCAATTTTAGTTGATCTTATCACGGATCTATGTGCCAGTTCCTCGTTTGAAAACATTTGTAGTAAATTGATCTTTAAATCACATTACGTTGTTGAATCAGACACACTTCTATAATGTCACTTTAAGTACCATATGTTGTTTGGGAGACATGTCTCATTCTATCACAAATATGACGTAAAATTTCAACCAGCAGTTGAACTCTGCTCTGTCTGCTATTCCTTTAAAGACGTTGAATAACCGTGCCTGATAACGCATGAAATAATTATTTTTCAGTGAGGTGAGTAGTAAAGATTCCTGCCAGTTATTGGATATGCCTGCAGCATTTGCAATACTTTGTTTTCATGATTTTTTAGACCAGCAGCCTTTTGAACTTGAAAGTAACAGCAAATGTAATGTATTTCTCTTACACAGCTCGACTCAACGATTGATCACAGCAAAACCATAGCCTTGATAAGTATATAAAAAGTTGGCACTTCCTGAAAACCATCCTTTCTCAGCGATTTTATCAGTTATATGTAATCGATAGCGACCTACCCAAATTTGAAGTCATCAGTGATTACCGAACTTGATAATGTCTCTGAAGGTAAACTGGGTACACTGTATGTTAGCTTTATGCCAATAAGGCAATGATTGACCTCAAATAATGCTCTAAGACTTGCATTACTAGGATTTTACTTTATATTGTCTCATTACCTCCAATTTCGCTCTTTCTAAGCACGACCTACATAGCATCCGCCACGTTATTAATGGTTCGTTATGAGCATTCGGAAATGAGTATCTAAATAAAATGGGATGAGATTTTTGATACTCCATCATAAACAGAGTGTCAAAATGGACTCTGAATCATCAAGTAAAGAATGAACCTGTGAGCGTTGTCGTCTCGCTTGAGATAGTGAGGTAAAAGTTACAATACTGCTTTTGCTACAGCATGCTTATAAAATGATCAAGATCGGAAACAAATTCAAAAAAACTCATAAGAAATTATATTATCATTTGCAAAAAATAGATGGAGCGACTTTATATGAGAAAAGACATGACGCGCATTAAGAAAACTATGGCGTTGGTATCAAGTATCTGTTGGTTTTACATATGCTTGAAAAGATGGCCAGATCAGATTGTAGCCAAACCAAGAAAATTATCGATGGCAAGAGCCAATGCAGCTTCAAGAGACATTTTAATAACATATTACACGGAACTTTGGAATACTTTTAGCAAAAGCAGCTTGAAAGATAAGCCAGAGAGAGTTTACAATATAGATGAGACAGGGATTAGCACTGAATATACACTAATGCCAATAATTTGTATTTTAAAAAATACCACTAAAGCACAATGTGTTTCTTCACTAAGATCCTCAAGTGTCACAACAATTGCCTCTGGAAATGCACATGGGAATATTATTCCTCCATATTTTGTGTTTCCTCGGCAGAGATAGAATAATGATCGTACAAATGGAGCCCGTCCTGAATCAGTATGTGCAATGTCCAAATCTGGATGGTTGAATTCACGTCCATTTTAAAATTAGTTCACAAACAAATTTGTAAAATATGCAAATGTTTGTGATGGGAAGACACAATCTTCCATTCAAATCTTGCACTATGGAACAGATCTCATATTTCTCTAATCTGAGCAGACTAGGCTAGGAAGAACAATGTTTTACTGTTTTCTTACCATCACACACCAGCTATTTGACAAACCTTTAGAAGTTGGAACATTTGGACCGTTTATAGTAATGTACAACAGAGATGTCAAAAATATATAAAAAAATAATCATGGTTTCACAATATCAAAATATCAAGTTGCTGAACTTACTGTCAAGCCTTACTTGCAAGTCATAACTGCAAAGAATTTTATATCTGCATTTAAAACGACAGGTTTTCATCCCTTTGACCACATGTCCGGAAAATCAAGTTGCAATGGCGCTAATATATAGCAGGACAGATCAAAATAAGAAGAATGTTCCTAACAAAGTAACAAGATCACATCAAAACATTGTCAAATAACGACGGTTAATGAGTTGACACCAGTTTTGAAAGAAGCATGTGCACATTGACAGATAGAAGAAATTTCAGCTGGCAGTGAAATTACAATGAAGTCTCCATTTTTCAAAGACAGACACATTACAAATGCCATTAATTAAAAAAAAACAGAAAGAAAATGTGTTACACCTCTCTTATCTGGAAACCTTTTGAAGAATTCCAATACTGGCATTATGAAATCTGCAGCAATGAAAAAAAAATTTACTGACGAAAACTTTGTGGATGCAATTCAAAAATCTGCAGATCAGAAAAAGAACAGGAATGAAATTTGTAAACTTCCCCAGTAAAGCAAAGAAGTTATTCCCAGTACATCAGGAACTAACAAGAATGTAGCACCAATTAATTTAGAAGCAGTTGAAAGTGAATTGTCAGATGACGATGACGACGACGACAATGATGATGATGATGATGACGACCACCACCACCACCACCACCACGATGATGATGATGATGATGATGATGATGATGAAAAATGCTGTGTTCTTCTTGACTTGGATCCAGATGAAATAAGGGGCTGTCGTCGATTGGTTTTGTAACATGGGGAAAATGTGAATTCTGTCCACACTGGAGTCATCATAAGTTTCGTTTGTATGAACAAGATATACGTTAAGCTTCGAATAAGTTATAACAGTTCCAGAATAATATTATGGTCCAAATAATGAGCACTTTCTATTTCCACTGAACAGTCCAAACAGATTTTTTCCTCGAATGTAATCTAACTACAACATACAGCACGTCTGCAAACTTACAATAGCAGCACAAGACATGCGAGTAACAAAATCGGAATGAAACTGATTGATTAGTTCTCTCTTTTTATACACCGTCTAATGTGACTATATTTCGCAACTGACCCCTCGTGACAGATCACACTACTAATTTTGCCTCAAATTTGCCATTCATGTGTCCTAGACCATCCAATGCGATGGTTCTGAATTCTTTATCAGCCAGTGAGAAACTAAGTCATAGATGCTATTCAGTCTTATTATTACGATTATAATTGATAATTGTCAACAGACACGTAAGAACCTATTTAGAGATGCTGTATAATACGAAACTCTTAACACACTCATGTCACGTATGCAAAATTTAACAAAAGATATTCTGTGCAATTTACAGCTATGTATCAGAATTATAAAAATTGAATTAAATCATGTACCATTCATGTACCATTAGTTCCAAAAGATGTGTGTGTGTGTATATATATATATATATATATATATATATATATATATATATATATATATATATATATATACTGTAGTTTCGTTTGCTCCGCTTGAACTTTTAGTCAGGAAAGCAATGTAATTGACGGATCGCTAGGTTTAAGTAAGACTGAAATACATGCAAGTACCGACGAATCATAATTATTCCTGGCAGGGTCAGGAGCATTCATTTATCCGATGGATATGACATCTTACCTATTCTGGTTTATGATCCAACATCTAGATGGCTGTCACTAATTATATTCATATCAATCAAATGTTCATAGTGTCAACATTCTATCACAGTCTGCACCCGTAGATTTTGAAAGATATTAATTCCATTATGATAATTGTTAGTTTTTAATTTAAAATAAACCGATTCAATAAACAAACTACTGTGCTACTAAACAGGTAGTGATGTATTTACTCCACAGAAAAAATCAGTTTAATAAGTAATAATGTCTTTCATAAGACAACTTAAAATATTTTCCAGTCTTTATGAAATCAAAGTGTTTATACAGAACGCCTATTCACATCCAAGTTGCTGCATATGTCGGACGTTTCCAGTGATCTATTCTAGAGTGAACTATCGAAATAACCAGTAAAGGTGAATGGAGACTAAAAAAGTAATTGAAGAGAGCAAAGTAAGAGAATAATTTTTATTTATATTTAAAGTTCCTTTACTGGCATCGATGTTCCATTTGTTCATTTACTATATGTTCTATTTGTTCGTTTAGTACACGTTCTGTTTGCTCATTTAGTACAACTTCTGGTTTCACATTTAGTACAACTTCTGGTTTCACATTTAGTACAACTTCTGGTTTCACATATAGTTCATGTTCTGCAGAACAACGGAGGCAAAATAGGAATGTCAAACTACATAACGTCGCATCTATTGTAGCATATTTTTAACTATATGAATGTTCTTTACAACGAATGAAAAGCCATTTTAACAAAACTTTACATAGAATGAATCAAATCAAAATTACCTTAACATGCAATACATCAAATCAAAACTACATTTACACAGAAGGAAACGAATCGAAACATCGTATTCCAATAAAAGGACATAATTCTGTCCTGTGCGATTACCACTTATCTGTTTATACACATGATATTCATCCGTAATCAAACCGATATTGTACTGATAAATCACCAAATCGCAAGCAGGTCACGTGTTAGATGATGGGGATTTACAGAATTTCAAAAGTTTCCTCAAAAGGGCACCGAAGCAAAAGTGTAAGTGTGTATTTACTCAAAGTGTACATAATACAAAATAAACGTGCACAAGAATTAAACAACGATTAAATTTGAAGTGACAAGTGACTGTACGTTTTTGTTACGGTAGAGGGGTGGGGGTATGTCTGGAAGCCGATCCGTCTCAGTAGATCCTTATTTATACATTGAAAACGTTCACTTGATGAAGATGTAATAATACCCCTTTAGAAAGTCATTTTTCTGTGTTGTTTTCGTGTAACATTTCAGATGTCAGATACATATGTAAAAAGGATTTAGAAGAAAATCCGGTTGGTACGGAATGAATAACTATTGCTCTGCTGAGAGGCTATGTTTTACCTGTACTAATGGTTTCACCTGGATTTTGTTTTAAACGAAGCTATGATATAGATAGGTAAATTCAATAATACTCGACTAATGATGAAAGACCATCAGATGCATAGTTGATCAAAAGTACTTGATAACACTGAAGGTCACGTGGAATATATAATCGTACACTAGTATGAGAGTCAAAAGCTATATCGGTTATACAGACATAGATATCAGGTCAGTTTGTACCTGAGATATCGTCTCTAGTATTCCATCTATTTAAAGTTGCCACTTCGTTGTTTTATTCGTTTTGTTGTAAGCCGTTCACATCAATAGGTTTATACATTGCTTAAAGGTTTACTTGCTTAAGGAAACACAGTCGATGGGAAAATACTGGCAATTCAGTCCGTTTATCGATATGGATCGTAGTGACCACACACACATACACACACACAAACAAACGCGCGCGCACACACACGCACACGCACACTTTCTTTGGACTAAAGTTCGTGGAGTTTGTAGGCACTGATGTTGACTTTAGTAACTGGTAATTGTTTCTTTCCGGATTATTAATATATCCCGCCATTTTTAGCATTGATTGTTTCCGGATTATTAATACATCTCGCCATTTTTAGCATTGATTATTTCCAGAGTATTATTACATCTCGCCATTTTTAGCATTGATTGTTTCCGGATTATTAATACATCTCGCCATTTTTAGCATTGATTGTTTCAGAATTAGTAATACATCTTACCATTTTTAGCATTGATTGTTTCCGGATTATTGATGCATCTCGCCATTTTTAGCATTGACTGTTTCCGGAGTATTAATACATCTCGCCATTTTTAGCATTGATTGTTTCCGGAGTACTATTACATCTCACCATTTTAGCAACCACGAAATCTACGAAATCTATACCTGACAAATATATATAATTTACGATAAAGTTTCTTTGTCACTCTTTTCAAAAATCGGAAGGTAATAAAAAAAATTTCACCGTGGCTGTTTTCAAAACTGGTGGAACAAGGTGTGCAGTTCATTATTTTTCTACAGTCAGTGTCATTAAAAGTCGATATATGATTAATAACGCGCTTAATAAGTCAAATGTTTAACAAGGCATGTGAGGTTATTATTCATTTTTAGCGATGAACTGCGATACAGGACTTGTCTAACAGAAGGACTTGTCTAACAGAAGGACTTATCTAACAGAAGGGCTTGTCTAACAGAAGGACTTACCTAACAGAAGGAGGAATAGCAAGATTTAATGAAAGTGTTCCGTTTTCTGTGTAACGTCTTTAAAATGCACAAATTTAAAATAGAACATATATTATGCAGTCTGTTTCCACTTTTCAAGATAGTGTTAAAAATTAGTTTGAAAACTTAATTTTGAGAGAACATGACTAAACTCAAATGCAACCAGAGAGATAAGAGCAAAATGGTTCAGGCACAGAATTTAGAGGAAACGGTGTTGCTAGTGGTGATTTTTCAGCCTGTGGCCTTTTTGAATGCATGTTTGCGGTATTGGTGAATTCTTGCAGCAATATCATAACAAGACAATACTGTTATACTATTATTATTATTATTATTATTGCTCTTTATTATTATTATTATTATTATTATTATTATTGCGAAGTTACATAATCTGACTGACTCATTCACCACATACTGCATTTTTGCTACAATGTTGTAACACCCTTACGTCAGCTCAAAAGAGTGCTATAAAACCGATTACCTGGTGTCTTCTTCTCCAGTGTTAGAAAATCGGAGCATTCAGTACTGCTCGTCAAGGTTATCTGGGTCAAGAATAGAGCCTATTCATTTACGGTCAAAGGTCAAGGTTATCTGGGTCAAGGAGCAATGGGTTTGACACAATAACTGATGCTCACTGCCGACCAAACGTTATGACTAGATGGCACTTATGATAATAAACAAACAAAGACTCAGGATCTAAATGTCAGAGTTCAGGTAAGTCTAATAAAATATAATGCACATTCAGTAGAGATCAAAAGTGCATATCTTGACGGACAGGGAACTGTTAAACACGGGGCAGGCGAATAATGTTCAATTTACGACATTCTTTCTCAGTGTATTACCCTAAATCAAAAGTAAATAATTGTATAATATTATCTGTGATAATTTATAATTGCAAACAGCTACTTTAACATTTCAAAATTGTTAATCTCTGTTATTTAAGAACGAAAGGAGAATTGGATTTGTTTAGTTCCTTTACAATACTCTCTTTCCATCCCCCTCTCTCTCTCTGTCACATACACACGCATGCATGCACATACACACACTCACACACGCACGAATTGATGGATAAATAGATTGACAGACATACATGTTGTTTTCGTAGCCTGGCAATAGGATTTGTATTGCATGAGCTAACACAGTGAGTTAATTTGTTTATATCTCTTAGACACGTGATTAAAGGCAAATTTGTTTATCATCGATAGACTGGATTACATACGATCACAATTCTAGACAATCTATCTTACCGACGCGGCGTACAACAATTACATTATTTTGAAACGGACAGGTACACATGCAATACATGTTTAGAGGTAACAAAAAATTATACCAATTAGGTACACGAACAAGCCAACAGTAACAACAGCATAAAAAGCAAACGACAAAACACACAACATCCGGATACACATTTCAAAGAATAATAAAACGGTTGCACGTATATGACATATCACAGAATGTGTACATGTATATGTAAACATTTGGCATTATGATTGTCAATTACAGTGTGTAAATAGCGGTAAATAGCAGGGGGGGGGAAGGGTTTAAAGTAAGTATGTCTATAATATTCAATACAAGACTAATTATAGTAATATTAATAGGCACGGAACACACAAACATTGGCCCGGATTAATGATAGTCCAGATAATTATGGTAATATTAATAGGCACAGAACACAAACATTGGCCCGGATTAATGATAGTACAGATAATTATAGTAATATTAGTAGGCACAGAACACACAAACATTGGCCCGGATTAATGATAGTCCAGATAAATTAGAGCAATATAAGGATACATGCATAAAGGATCAACTTAGTCATAATTAATGCACTGTTCAGATAAATATGTGCAGATAATCGAAGCTTTACTGTACAGGCAAAATGATCTTCCGTAATTTATGAGAATGCTTCATCTCCTAACAATAGCATCTTGCAAACCGATTTATTTTTATTTTTAAACCAAAATCCTACTCAGACTTTGAATCTGATTACTTTATATACACTAGTTGTCAAAGATAAAGCCATGGAAAATTTTATATGCATTATTAAAACCTGAACAGGCCGATTTCGCTACGGCAATCAGAGCCACAGAGTACATGAGTCTTTACAATCATCATGTCACGGTTGTAGTTACATGATTCTTTACAATCATCATGTCACGGTTATAGTTACATGATTCTTTATGATCATCGTGTCACGATTGTAGTTACAGGATTCTTTACAATCATCATGTCACGGTTGTAGTTACATGATTCTTTACAATCATCATGACACGGTTATAGTTACATGATTCTTTATGATCATCGTGTCACGATTGTAGTTACACGATTCTTTACAATCATCATGTCACGGTTGTAGTTACACGATTCTTTACAATCATCATGTCACGGTTGTAGTTACACGAGTCTTTACAATCATCATGTCACGGTTGTAGTTACACGATTCTTTACAATCATCATGTCACGGTTGTAGTTACAAGATTCTTTACAATCATCATGTCACGGTTGTAGTTACATGATTCTTTACAATCATCATGTCACGGTTATAGTTACATGATTCTTTATGATCATCGTGTCACGATTGTAGTTACAGGATTCTTTACAATCATCATGTCACGGTTGTAGTTACATGATTCTTTACAATCATCATGTCACGGTTATAGTTACATGATTCTTTATGATCATCGTGTCACGATTGTAGTTACAGGATTCTTTGCAATCATCATGTCACGGTTGTAGTTACACGATTCTTTACAATCATCATGTCACGGTTGTAGTTACAAGATTCTTTACAATCATCATGTCACGATTGTAGTTACAGGATTCTTTACAATCATCATGTCACGATTGTATTTACACGATTCTTTACAATCATCATGTCACGGTTGCAGTTACATGATTCTTTACAAACATCATGTCACGGTTGTAGTTGAAACAAATAGCCCTCGGATTCAAAATAAAGACCTTTGTGATGGTTCTGATTGGAGAAGAAATTGGGTTCATCTTGTGCATGTTATGAGATGTATTTGAAGGTTTAGACTGTCTTGCTATCCATGTAAAAATAACAGTGACTTAGAGATGTGTAAAGGATGAATTCAGTGCGATTTTAGTAATTGAAGGGTTACAAATGATATATCCATGATGATCAAAACGTCTGTAACATTTACCTACATAAATGCTGGGACCAATTTAAAGCTATCTTCATTTTGTCTGAGCAATTCCTGAGCATTGATATATAATCAGTACCTGGAATCAATGTATCCACTTTCTACAGACGGGAACGGGATTATTTGCTTATCTGTATAACCCTTTTTTATATCGCAATTAAACGGCATTACTTCATCCTATTTATAGATACATGACACCTGTATGATGTGGAGAATTGTCGTCAGGCCATTTGGTCTCCATACAATCTTCTCTTGCTACCTCACATGATATCCATGGATCCTCCAGAATTTATATCGGAAGACTGTCACGTTGCTTTCTGTATACAATCTTCAAAATGTTCGATCGGAGCGAAAGGACACACTGGTTACCCAGCGAAAAGACAGACTGGTTAATGTTATCTATCCAGCGTAAATGTTTAAGTGTCATGTGATTTTTTTTGTCGCTTGAAGAATGTGAAAGATCTAATAATAATAATAATAATAGTAATAATAATAATATAGTGTAAGAAAAAACACATACATGCAAAATATATTCGCAATAGCTGTGTACTATCTGTGTTAAAAGCACTATACAATCTGAAGGTCATCATTCGTACCAATCATCAAAACGTATGTCGACTAGGTTAAATTTATCGAAATAACCTTACAGACCAATAACTGTTGAGAAGTAACAACACATAGTCTCACAAATACCTAATTTAAGAGACTATTTTGTGACTACTAGATACCTATTCTGATGGACACCTGCTTTAAGGACAGCTATAGCTATCTATGGGACGTGTACATGAGAATGGTACAGGTGATGTTCTTATGTACGGCGGGATGAAATAAATACATATTTTATTGGGAGGAATAGAGTTGGGGACAAACCTTCAATGTAATAAACCCATAGGGATGAATGATGAATGATTGTAAATATACAAACATTGGAACAAACGTAAAGAGATTAATGCTGGGAAATACACATATATTATTTTTAAAACCTCACTCGGACGAATGAGTTTAGGAAAAAGATGTACACACACACACACACACACACACATATTGTTGTAAATCTACACGGAAGAATGGCGGAAATTTATATTACTAGAAATACATGGACACTGTTCAATTGCTTCAGTGATCCTTTTCTTAAAGTGCAATCCTGGTTTTCCTTTAAATAACACATGATGGATTTCTTTAGGGATGCTAATTTTATGACATTTTTGTTTTCAATCTGCGATTCTAAATTGATCACTTCTGTAGCGTTTAAACTTACAAAAATAAATGTTAATTAAAACAAAAATTTGAATAGCGTCGACTCCATGTTGAGAGCAAACATTCATGTAAGAAAATATATTATTTACAAATGAAAACTTCAATGATATTAGATGATGCAGGAAATAAAAATTTAGATATTGTTACTGTTGGAGACAGACAGACATATAGAGAGATATTCTAAGATTTAAAACATTAAAACATAATTACAAACAACTATTTTCTTTCTAAATTCACGCTTTTAAATTGCATGTTTAACCAGCTCAATAATACACTCACTCCGTAACAGGTAATGAGGACTAGCGATTAGTTCCGTTGTTGTTGCAGAGTTTAATGTCATAATCAGCACAATATAGGCTATGTATGGCGGCCAGTAAAAATGGTACAGGAAGAACCCGGGAAAACCCTGAGAAGAATCACCTACCCACGAGAAGCTACTGGAAAGCTTTCTCACGTACCCACATTGGCCGAGCCCGAGACTCGAACCCATGCAGACAGAGGTGAGATGGCAGTGATCCGTAACGGTGATCTCCGTTATCTTGTTGATTAAGTCACTCACTTGTGATTCAAACCAGACTGTCTTGTTAGTATTGTCCGAATTCTCTCCTATGGTCAAGGATGTGGTGGGGGTAAATCTCTGAAAGATTTGTTACTTCCGTCAACTGATCCATAACTTGGTCACAGTGCCTGTGATGAGCTCTACAGCAACTCGCTCAACACTCAGTCTTATTAGGTTTGTTGCAGAAAAGCGTTGTGCTCTGTGCACTCCAATGCTTTTGCAAATTATAAAAAATGACATTCAATCCTTGTCAGCTCCATTATATTAATTAAAGAATGAAATTTGTTGTTTTTTACTCTTGATGAACATTTTGTCAGCCGTTACGGACTTAATTAAATATGTACAAGGATTATGGTTTGCTGCATTTGTTTGGGAAATATAAGCGAGTTTTTCGGAGCTGTATTACGCGATGTTAGGAGTGAAGCATAGATCAGAAAGAAAAACAAAACGTGCTCATATTTAAATGTAGTAACTCGTTTATTTATATACTATGAAGTATAGATCAGAAAAATACATGTTCATATTTAACCATATAAATGTAGTAACTCGTTTATTTATATACTAAGTTTGCTGCTATATCACATACTGAATAATTAAAAGAGCACTACAAGAAGCAAATTAATTGAATTTCTGCTCGATTCCATAGTAAATCCATGAACACATAGCCCCGCCCTGCGACCTTTGAACTTTGTAGCGAATCACGCACTCAGTTATTTGTATGCAAATGAAATCTCATTAGAGTAATATTGTAAAAAAATATCTGCGCCTTGGAAATACATTCCCAATTGGTCTAGAATGGAGTGATTTTGGTTTTCTGTCGATCCAACTTTATTCTGCTTATCTTGATGTAATGTACTGGAGTTATTAGCCAGGTAGATTCCGTATGATGTAAATGTGACTAGATGGTCTGGCGCTGGAGCAAGTTGCATCTGTTTTGGTTCTGTCATTGATAGTTTGGAATCATGATTTCCAAAAATATGAAATTCTTTTAATTGAAATCCTCAGGAAGACTCAGGATTAGACATTGTTTGTTAAGGAACAATATCTTCATTTCTTTTCAAATTGCAGTAAATTCTCAACTGGAACGTAATTCTGTTGAAAATGTGATATAGAGATGCAATGCAATTTCTCGCTGTGAATCAGTGTTTGGAACCCATGTAATTCTGATAAACAGAAATAGCTAGGTAAGTATACTTTGGTGAAAGCTTACCTGTGTAGTAATATTCATATTTGACAATGTATTTAACTTTTCAATTACATATACAAAAAATAGAGAAAGCTAACCTGAAGCTTTCGTCCTTACGCTAAGGACTTCATCAGCAGATTGATGTGATCTCTCCTGTCAGCATCTCTCGAAGGAATAGTTAGCGATGTTCACAGATTGTCCCAGATATGCGGCAGGTATCACGGCACATCCACACTATTTTACCTGGCCATACTATAACTTGGAACTCTGTAAAACTCCTAGATGGAGAACACGCCTGGTTCGAGCGGGGGTGGGGTGGGTGGGTTAAGGAATCGATTTACATCCTTGCGCACAAACCGACGCTGAACAGGGACGGGGGCCGTTACAAACAAAACCGGCATATGAATAGTGTGAACATTAATGGGAATGTCATCGTTTTCGAAAAAAGAACAAATAAATTCATATTCAACAAATATGCTCTATTTTAAACAAACATAGAAAAATAGAGTTCGTCTTCAAAAGATAATAAACACTGTTTTCTCATCCATTTATACGCCTAATGTTTAACACTAAAATTAGTGACTTTGTTTTCATTTGCCTATACACAGCATACACCGGCTGTTGGTCATTGAGACAGTAGTAATATAGAAGAGAAAAAGTTTCTTTTAACTAGCTATAGTCGTTTTGCTCATTCCGCATTCAAGGTAGTAGAAGTAATAAGCCGTGAGAAGTTTAATTTTATGTTTGTGAACAAAAAGACTGAATATAAAGCGGCTGAAACATCTTTCAAAGTTTGCATTTTTCTGATTTTCTATGGCACTTTGCAAATTTAAAACATTTGCTACAACCAACAGACCGCTCCGGTGGCCTAGTGGTTAGAGCGTCCGCCCCGGATGCGGGAGGTCGTGGGTTCGATCCCCGGCCTAGTCATATAAAAAATGGTACTAAACTCTGCCTCGTTAGGTGCTTAGCATTAAGAGGTTAGTGTTAGGATTGGTCGATCTGGTGTCAGGATAATGTGACTGGGTGGGACATCATGCTACATGTATCACGCCACATCCTACATTTAGGCGTCATGATGTCCCAGTGCTATACATCACTTTAAACTGCCATACTGCAGACATCGTAGCGACATGACTGGAAAATTGTTAAAGCTACGTTAAAAATCTAAATCACACACACACACACCAGTAATTGCTCAAGAAATCTCCACTTTTATACTACTCCCTGATGAGTGGAGATTGAAAAAAGACTAAGCAAACTGCAGAACAGAAAAACTAAAAACTATTACTCTCACTCGCACAAACAGACACATACACACATGTATTCTGGTACACGCATATTAAGGATTATTTTAAACGAAAATGAATTAAGAACATAAACACGTGCGACCATTTCTTACACAGTTCTACAGCTTTTAAAATAATTATGAGTGAGCGCTGAAGTATTGCATAAGGATGACGTCTGACCATGGTTTTTAATATAGTCATATATATATATATATATATATATATATATATATATATATATATATATATATATATATATATATATATATATATATATATATATATATATATGAATGATTAAAATTACATGTAATATGTTGGTCCTCGTTCGAATTATCTATCTTTAACACCTAGTTTATATGCATTTCTCCAAAACAGTAAACAATATTTCCAGCATTTCTCGAAAACTCTGTCTGTAAGAATTCATGTAAACTTTTCTTCTCCTTCTTTGTGTAATGTTTGTATCTCTCATCTAAGTTCATTTGCTTAATCGTTCGAGTAGGTAGGACTAGACTGCGTGTCTTGCTGAGAGACTCAGTGGGGCAAAATATTCTCAGTGTTCGTTATTCGGCTCGAGGCACGTGTCAAAAGCAGGCTCGTGTTCCACATTAGTGGTGCCCTGCTCTTCAAAGTACTGCGGCATGTCAAACGTGGCGGTTTTGTCAAAAAAATTAAATGGCTTTAACAGGAAGCCGGTCTCAATACTTGGCGTCATTGGGAAATCCTCTGATGTAGGGACATGAAGGACTCCAACGGTAATCCAATTGACGATGTCCTCGTTGACAATGGATTCGTTATCCAGCATAAGGTCAAGGTGACCTTTAGGACTGTCCATCCGGTTGATGTCATAGATGGAACTAAGGTACATCTCTTCCTCTTTCCGCTTGGTGACGGTCATGTGATACTTGGTAAATGACAGGGCTTTCATGGCAGGATGTTCTTCCGAAAGAGACTGGGCGCCTGAAACAAATAAATAGATTCTTGGTGTGACTGTGGTAGTAAGAGAGTTTATAATAGTATATAACTGGTCTAAATTATGCTTCCCAAAATGATATTATAATGTGAACAACTCAGCAAAGTGGTTGACAAAAATTAATATCTTGTCAAAGAATACCTTATTTCGCTCTCAATTTGCGTATTGGACTTTCTTATCTGCTCTTTGAAGTGAAATAAAATATTCAGAAGAACGGATCCTCACTTAGTAATGATGAAATTTATAGAATAAAGATGCAAACTGAAGTAAGCATTCTCATTACCAAAAAAAGCAAATAAACTTAGAATCCTTTGATCTTTTCGATTCTGTCTATTGTTTTATCTCTACAACAGCGCTTAATATTAATACAATAATTCCAATCCTACCAGGATAAAAACATCACAGATAAAACTAAGATGATTGAAGCAAATTATTAATTGTAGACAAGAATTCTTGACTGACAACGCATCCCAGCCTGTCCCAGACCTCTATCGGAAACCAAAAGCAAACTAGTATAAAAACGAACGTGATGAGGATACATACACATTCTTAAGCAAAGATAGTCAAACTATCCATTAATTCATCATTTCGATGTTTTAAAAATATCCCTAAAGAGAAAGGTTTTAACATGTCTTAAACTTTTCCATACAGATCTTTTTTCTTGATAAACTTTAATAACTTCAAATAGATGCATCCATATGGTCTATATGAGCACGTCGCATAGCTTTGCTTCTGTCTGCCAAAACACAATACGTTTATGGAGCTACGTAAAGTCTCAAGCCATTGCAATAAAATCGTTAATAATAATAGGTCCCTCTCTACCTCCATTAAAATATTGCTTGAATAATGATGTCTTGTCTTTAACAAGATTTTAAAAGGTTCGGTTTTAATCTAAAATGGAAGCTTAACAATATGGAAGCAAACATTTCATATTTAAGGTTGTCACAAGGTGTTTCTGTTTCGATATAAATTTGATCTTATGATAAAAATTGTGTGTGCACTGCAAATAAATACACGTGGAAGCTGCTTTCAGAAATACTACAGTTTCAAAACCATTCTTACCAGTAGCGAGAGGGACTATTCGATAGCCTCTCTTGACTCCCCATCTGTTCCTCTTGTTTTCATTGACCACGACAAACAATTTCTGATTATTATAGTCTAGTCGGCATCCCGTCTCTTTCCGCATAGTCTCGAATTCCAAGTATCTGGTTTCGTTATAGATAAAGTATGGAGGAACCTGTGTAATGTTTGACTGAGTCCTTAAAGCGTTGTATATGTTACCGGCCTTCCAATGAATCGTTTCAAAGGAGTTATTGGAGTCAATGACATCCATGTCAACTTTAAATCCAAACGTATGATCGTGAATAGGTCCTGTTTGGTACTGCGACACCCGATAGCCAAAAGCATCCCTAGTTTTCTCTCCCCCAACATTCGGATTGTGTTCATCCCAAAAGCTAGTCAGAATGTAGCCAGTTGCTTTTCCCTTAGTGTATAATCTCCCGTCAAGATAAAATTGGAATTCAAAAATGTAGTCATAGTTGCCAACGACAAGGGGCACGCGCACAACGAGATATCTGTTCCTCATTCCACCTGAAAAGTTTGCACTAAAATGGCGCCATAAAGCGTCGTCCCCATCCGCTTCGAAAACACAAACTGATTTCATGTCATTTGCTTTCTGGTACACTGGATTCCAGTATGAAGTATTGAGCACATCAGCATAACTAGGGCAGTCGACGTCACGAAATATGCTAGTAGGTGTATAGCCTCCCATTATACCATACGAAGCGTCCATGTAAATAATATTGTTATGGCCGGACGAGTCCATGGCATATACTAGAGATATATCGTTCACTGCAAGCTCGTATGCTATCTGGTTACCCTTAAACCTAATATCAAAAAGGGCCGGACCCCTAAGCTGTCCGCCACTGATATGGAAGCTCCAGCCCATCCAGTTGACTCTGGTACCATTAATGCGGAATCGTGGCCCTTTCGGCATGTAAGACCTTGCCCCTGGTTGGTCAGCATATTCCCTTAGCGGCAAAGAATGGTCTCTTTGAGGAAACACATTTTTTCGTAACTTACTGCGATATTCCTGAGGAAGTCTGACTTTTCGGATCAGGTTGTTGTTGTATGCAGCAATGAGATCAGATGCTGTACGGTATGGACCCTGGTTAAGGTAATAATACGAGTGCGGGTACCATTCTGACACGTTCGTCCCCGGATTATGAACTGTGCCACTCAAGGGAAGAAAATTGAGCACATCTCCATCTTCGACTGCTCGGAATCCTATGATAAATCTATAAAACAAATTTAAAATATACGCATTGATTACACGGTTGTATATACGTTGCGTTTTCTGCGCTTGTGTTCCGAAGGTATCTATCGCTCTACTTGCTAATAATAACCATTATAAATATAGTGAACTCGTTCAATTCATTCGTTGCTTATCGCAAAGTGTACCAATGCTTTAGGTCTTATATCCGTGGTAAATTAGAAGAGAACCAACAATTTAAAATATCAATGTATGTTGTGCTTTCTGATTTTTTGTACTCGAGGCTTTACGCTAAACATAGAATTTAAGAGTTTGTTGACTCGCAGGATGTAGCATTGCTTCTGCCGCGCTCATCAAAACTGTTGTGGACATTAACAGCAGAAACAGCACTGTACGCCATTCTTGCTGTACTTTACGCGGAATGGTTTTTACACTGTTTAGCAATATACGCTGTCGCGTTCCTCCATATCGCCTTGGAGTAACATGATAAAAGCAGCGAATGAAAACAACAATGTACTTCATCCAGGTCGCTTAAAAGCACTCGAGATCCAAAGCCGAATTTAGAATTTAAGAGTTTATTTTTCACAAAGTGTAGCAATGCTTACTTTAATGTTCACTAAAATACCCTTGAAAAATTAGAACAGAATCAGCCATAAAAAATACCAGTGTAATTTGCTATTGATGTTGAAACGTAGAGGAGTTAAAGTCGGTGTTAGTTATTCAAAATGTTTTGGACAGTCACAGTAGGTGTTGGTCAGTCAGAATAGTCATTGAATAGTCAAATGTGTTGATCAGTTATAATAGGTGTTTTCCAATCACCAGAATATATACTGGTTAGCCAAAGTAGGTGATAGTCATTTGAAACAGATGTTGATGAGTTAGAATATGTTCTTGGCAGAATATTCAGTGAGCATAAATGTAGAATAATTAGGGTTAGTCCTTGGCAAAGGTTATACATATCTGACTAAATCTGTTTAATTTTCATAAACCATGGAATGTTCCATTATGGTATATTCCTCTATGGGACATAAACATGTAATATTAAATACAACTGGGGAACATAAGCCACTGATTTTAAATTCCTACAGAAGGCCATACAAAATGTATTTAATGCTGTATTATTCGGGGGCTATAAACTTTTAATTTCAAATTTCCATTGGGGCTATACAGTCCCAAATTTGCCACTTCATGAATTCCACTTGTGGTCATGTCCACATGTCTCCTTAATTACTATTAATTAAAATACAACATATCACTTGCATAATAAATATAAACGGTACGACGCTAATCGTCAGCAAAGAACCGTCAAGGGATCATACTTACTAAAAGCATCGTATAGCGTGGTTACATCGTCCGACCATGAAACAAATTATGCAGCAAAAATGCAATAACTTTTCCTGACTCAGATGATAAACATTGTGAAGACAACCGTGCAATAACACAATAAAGCGTCATTGATCATGATCGTGTAAACTATATGAGCCCTTACCGTGTTTCCCTCTCAGTAGCCGTCATGCCAGGTGGACCAGTCTGGTAGTTTATGAACAGATCCTCCGGGAAAGTCGCACCGTCAAAGCTTTCCCTCATCAAAGTCTCCAGGACCTTCATGTCCTTATGTAGAAGATGCCTGAGTGCTATCTCCTCCACAATATCATAGGGTCGGCTATTGAAGTGGATCTCACCAGGGCTAGTCAAGGGAATCACAGTGGCTACACCAGGAGACCCCAAGGGACCCACTTTATACTCCATGATATCAGGTAGTTGTATCGCCCCTCTCTGAATGTGTACTATGGCATAGCGTACAGGCTTCATCCCATCATGGTAAAGATATTTAATGGCGTCTTCCTTTCTTGGTGGATGTAAATACATAAATACAATGAAGTTTTCCACTAATGAAGTCGGTGTTTGGCCAATCGTAGTGATGTATCTTTTCTGGCATAGAATTTCCGATACCTCTTTCATTTCCTTTGTGGTCAACGGCGCAAAGAGACTGGACTCGTAGGGCGCGTAATTGTTTGGATTATTGTTGGGACATTGTTCTACATTGGTTGTAGGGGCTGTAGTCGGTATCGTACCGTCGAACTTTGCTTTTTGGTATGACTTATCTTGACACGAGTTACTGCTCTTGTTGCCACAGTAACCGTATATTCCAATTAGAATCCCACCTGCCAGACCTACGACAAATACCACTAACACAAATAAATTGGAACGAAAGTTGAAAATGATCTTCGCTTTTTGTTCTGTGTGCTCCACATTGCATATTCTTAGGGGAGAATTCACAATATCGTCGTCTGATCCTCGTTTGGCGGTCATGGTTAACTCGACATGAAAGAGCTACAAAGAAAACAACAACAAAAGTAAAATGCAAATCTAACATTTGTATTTTGGGCTCAAATGTAAATTCTTACTAAAAGTGTAACAATAATCAATTACAGGCATCACAATAAACCACTCACTCGCTTTTAATCCAAAATCATTCATCCTCTCTATTCGCCAGGTAATCAGCTGCGTATTGAATGTTGTTTGCCTCAGTATGTTTTAGTGGAAAAAGACTTTTGTTTTCGGCCAATTATCAAACATAAACGAACATTGTTGCCCACAAAATTGTTTACAAAAGTATTTTTTACATTTTCAATGGTAAGGCGCTCCTGTTACTGTACAAAACACTGCATTAAGCATTTGTGTAGTTCTCTCAGCTTCAAAATTAAGCTTTCGCGCTTATGTTTTCTGGAATGCACACCTCTGGTCTTGTGATTGAAGTGTCACTTTAGTGTCACTTACAATCACACCGTTCTCGATTTTGTCACATCTTAATAAATTCACTGCCCACGAGCATTAGACTTAGATAACGTTTCTTCTTTGCCAATATACAGTTTATCGAATAAACAAAATGGCATGTAACTGGTCGCACATGTATTAAAAGTCAAGCAGTGAGTAATATATCAATTAGGAAGAGTTATATCACACACAAAAAATTGTTTTATTTCCAATGTGAACAAGGCTCAAACCTGTACTCGCTTAAATTTTGATCCATAGCATTTCTACCTCATGAAATTGATCACTGTATTATTGGTAATTTCTTTTGACACACTGAAGAGACTTACTAGCATAGATAAGAGACCTAGAAAGCGATAGCAAATCTGCACATGGTTGCAGCGGGGCTTGCACCTGGAATCCTGTATAAAGTAGTAGTAGTAGTAGTAGTAGCAGAAGCAGCAGTAGTAGTAGTAGTAATGTATGAAAAATGTTATGAAATTAATCATCATACTCAGACTCATTAGTGTTGTCAACCAAATCCACACGTACCGGTGATATTGTGCCACCTCTTCCAGGCATAACAAAATGTATGGCAGTTCGTTTAAGACATTCCTTACCAACAAACAAAATCAAGTCTACGGATGTGGCAAAGTGTTCTACAAATTCTTAATCAACGTATATAAAAAGATTATTTAATGCACATGTGTACAGTGTTGGATACAATATTGTATTTATATTATGAAACTATGAGTACATTGTAACAATTACCGTAACCATGGGAGACGTCACTCCTTGAGAAATCAAGCACAGTACATGTTATGAAATGCAATAAGCGAGTAGAATTGTATCATGCAATGGTAAAAAGGTAGTACCCATGGGCTTTCGTAATTGATGCAACATATTAAGAGAACAGTATGTACAGATAGACTACATAAAAGGAATTAATTCTAAAACGACTTACCATACAATATGACCATTTAAATATGGTACATAATATTTCAACATCTAAGCTTGTTTTGTTCTCTAGAGATAAAAGTCGTATCGAGTGTAATACGATGTACTTTAGTATTAACCAAATTGTCACACCGAGTGTAATAAAATGTAACATAGTCTTAACCAGAAAGTCATACCAAATGTAATACGATGTAAAAATAGTAGTAACCAAAATATCATACCGTGTGTAATACGATGTAACATACTATTAACCAAAATGTCATACCGAGTGTAATACGATGTAACATAGTTATAACCAAAATGTCATACCAAGTATAATACGATGTAACATAGTTATAACCAAAATGTCATACCGAGTGTAATACGATGTAACATAGTTATAACCAAAATGTCATACTGAGAGTAATAAGATGTAACATAGTCATAACCAAAATCTCATACTGAGTATAATACGATGTAACATAGTTATAACCAAAATGTCATACTGAGAGTAATAAGATGTAACATAGTCATAACCAAAATGTCATACTGAGTATAATACGATGTAACATAGTTATAACCAAAATGTCATACTGAGAGTAATAAGATGTAACATAGTCATAACCAAAATGTCATACTGAGTATAATACGATGTAACATAGTTATAACCAAAATGTCATACCGAGTATAATACGATGTAACATAGTTATAACCAAAATGTCATATTGAGAGTAATAAGATGTAACATAGTTATAACCAAAATTTCATACGGAGTGTAATAAGATGTAACATAGTTATAACCAAAATGTCATACTGAGAGTAATAAGATGTAACATAGTTATAACCAAAATGTCATACCGAGTGTAATACGATGTAACATAGTTATAACCAAAATGTCATACCGAGTGTAATACGATGTAACATAGTTATAACCAAAATGTCATGCTGAGAGTAATAAGATGTAACATAGTTATAACCAAAATGTCATGCTGAGAGTAATAAGATGTAACATAGTTATAACCAAAATGTTATACTGAGAGTAATAAGATGTAACATAGTTATAACCAAAATGTCATACCGAGTGTAATACGATGTAACATAGTTATAACCAAAATGTCATGCTGAGAGTAATAAGATGTAACATAGTTATAACCAAAATGTCATACTGAGAGTAATAAGATGTAACATAGTTATAACCAAAATGTCATACCGAGTGTAATACGATAGGTGTTAGTACCGGACCAATATGTTGTCTATTTTATGAAGCCGATGAAAACATTGTCAGATTCTGTCCTAAAAATTTTAAGTATGTGAATCTATCGAATATCAATTAAATTTCTTTAATTTGTGAAATAAAACAAAACTATTTCATACATGTAAAGCAAATGCTTTCATATTCGTTTATGTGTATTTGAAATTTACATGACTTTTGTATGCATAATTAAAGTTGCCTTTTATATACACGAAACTGTCAATAACATCTGTAAAATTCATTATTCACATAATTGGATTTCTTGTTAGCATACGTGAAATAATTTTCAAACGTTAATTTTAAATTAAATTCTATGTTACATCAGTACAATTTTTGTTTTAAGCAGTAAACGAGTACTGAAAGATTAAATTTCACATATGTGAATGAAAGTCAAATTCATGGTTAAACGTACGATTTTCTTTATGTATTTTTAAATAGTTTTTCACATACGTAAGCAAGAAAAATATTTAGATTCTCCATTAGATATCATTGGGTATAGAACGGAATTCTCAATTCAGTGATTTTTTTTTCCCTTCTAAACAGCGATCTTAAGGCAATGAATTCATGCAATCATTGATATAACTGTATATATCGAGTTTTGTGATATGTGTTCCTCTCACTTGCAAGCAGATTTTCGGAATTATTTCAACAGCAAACAATAAAGCCATAACTATTTCTCTCTTGGAAAGTAAAATTCATATTTTATTCGAGAATTGTTTTACAAATATCACGGAGGAAACAAACTTCAGACAGGCGAAAATGAGTGGTAAATTGTAATTAAAAAATAACTTTAAAAAAAACAAAATATTCAGATGTGAAAGGTAAACATCCATCCTTTTGAATTAAAAGTTTCTTATGCTACAGCTGAGCTACTATCACCACTCACATCCAAGTGGCACAACAATTAACAAAGTGAACATTACGTAATCAACTGAGATTTCTCACTGTTTTCACTACGGAATCAACTGAGATTTCTCACGGTTACACTACGGAATCAGCTGAGATTTCTAACGGTTTGCACTACAGAATAATCTGAGATTTCTCACGGTTTGCACTAAGGAATCAACTGAGATTTCTCACGGTTGGCAATACGGAATCTACTGACATTTCTCACGGTTTACTCTATGGAATCAACTGAGATTTCTCACGGTTGACAATACGGAATCTACTGAGATTTCTCACGGTTTACAATACGGAATCAACTTACATTTGCTACCATTTTACACTATGGAATATACTGATTTCTCACTATTTTACACTATGGAATAGACTGAGATTTCTTGCGAAATACACTACGGAATCAATTGAGATTTATCACGATTTACGATCAGAATACAATGAACTGTTTGAAACAAACATGAAACATGTAATATCAGTTCCTTGTATGTAACAACAACTAATTGACCGACAAAGAACCAGTATCTACCATTTGCCATCTCCCAATTCAGAGAATCTTCTCTTGGTTTACAATACCGGTTCCATTGTGTACCATGTCAGTCAAGTTAGGCCTATCCAGTAGCAAAACAACAGACAATATGATCAATTCATCATCCTTCCAGTGTTTATTATAATGAAATTTACAACTAAACCAACGAAGTAATAAAATTGATGAAACAATTCGCTGCGGGTTTCATATTCGCACTATTTCTTTCAGCGCAATAACAGCATTAAACGCTTTCGGCTTTTCATATCAGTACAATATATATAAAGAACAGTATGCACAAACAATGTCAAAAAGAATTAATGCTAAATATACTTACCTTGCGAAATGTCCACTTAAATTAGGTAAATATTTTTTCATCGTTTGAAACTCATTATCTTTTTGTTTACAAGTAATGTTTAAGTACTACCATCCAATATATTTCAAGCAATACTAAATTCTCAAGGAATAAAGCTATAAAGAACAGTATACCTGAAAAACTGTACCTTATTGGTCCTGCATCACCCTGATGAACAAACTAAGCTTATTCTACAGTAGTGAAAGTTTTAGAGGAACAATAACAAGTCAGCTTGGGTCATTGACCCCACCTTCGCCGATATAGCTTAAAGTACCCTTAGGCCAATCATGAGATAACCACGCCCCGACCGATTCACGTGACCATTTCCTAGCAACCATGTCAGCACATTGGCATTCATTTACAATGGATATAACCTTTACTCTAATTCTGTCAAAATTTACCTTAAAAGTGTATTTATTTTGGTGACAAATTGTCAGCAAAATGTTTCATTGAAATAATACGTAATAAGCTAAAGTTCTGTACGTGCGTACGTGCGTGTGTGCCTGTGACTGTATTGCCTGTAATAATTGTAAATGGTTCGCAGTTTACTGAGACTTTCCAAAGTTTTAACATCAAGTAATGATTTAACATTAGAATACTGAGACATCATTTATTAAAAACAAGCATTCCATGTGATAAAAGTGTTAGGTAGCCTGGACAAGACTGATATAGCAACATACACAATATAGAATATTTTACAGTGCTTTGAAAAAGAGTTTATGTCCAAATACCGTATCTAGCAAAATGCCAGGTTTTATGAACAGAAAGTTCATTAGAAGTTGCTTTTACCGTGTTCATCTTATTGACACCCCCTTTTGTTTCTGCCGTGGAATTGAAACCACCATGCATTTCTTCATGCTCTGTCCCAAGTATAGTAGACAATGAAGTGAGTAGATGAGAAAATTACTCTCAATGCCATTTGCAACTATTATCTTCGATTTACTGCTTTGGGGAAAGGGCGATGCAAATGTAAAATACAGAATTTTACATGCAAATATATAACCGATACCGGGTGATTTCGGTAACTGACTCAAGTCTCTCTCTCTCTCTTGATCTCTCTCTTGATCTCTCGATCATGATCTCGACCGTTCCGGTGGCCTAGTTGTTAGAGAGTACGCCTCGGATGCGGGAGGTCGTGGGTTCGATCCCCGGCCTAGTCATACCAAAGACTTATAAAAATGGTATTAACAGCTGCCTCGCTTGGCGCTCAGCATTAAGAGTTTAGTGTTATGACTAGTCGGCCTGGTGTCAGGATAATGTGACTGGGTGGGATATCATGCTACTCTCTCTCTCTCTCTCTCTCTTCAATAATTTTTCATTATTATTATGTTTTCACGTTCAATATGTTGTAACATTTGTATTATGTAGGGCGAGGGCTATTTAAGTTGTTAGAACTTGTGCTAATCATATTGTATCCTAATGTATCCAAATGTATCCTAATGTGTCCACAAAATATGTTTAAACTAGCAATCGTTTTATACAAAACAATGCGTAAATAACATTGCCATTTAAAAAAAAAAACTTTAAATTTCCGATCATTTCCAGTACCAGGGGCTGGTCGGGGGATGGTTGGGGTGGGGTGAGGCTACCCCTCACTCGTCCCAACGAATATGAGTGTGAAGCAACCGGTAATTTTCCTTACAGTTATAAGGTTAAAATTATGCTCTGAAAACACTTAAACGCAGGATTGTCGGGGAAGCTTCTCCCAGAAGGCCCCCATCAAGGGTTATATGCCGCAGAGACCTTGTCAACTTGTTTCTGCCCCACCCCACCCCACCCCACCCCGATCCACCACCTGAGTACAGTATGGCTTTATAAGCATCGTTCCTAAAACACGAACTAGCGTTATGGCCAAGCTTGTTTATCTACAGTGCAAAATATAAAATTAAAAAGCAAAAAAAAGAATAACAAAAAGAAAGAAAATATATTATTTTTAACGTTAACTTTGTCTGGGTCTGCATGTGTATGTGCGTTTATCTTTGTCTCATGTGTCTTCTGTTCGATTTTTAAGATTCTGCATTAATAATTTTACTAGAAGAGGAAACGGTATATATAGACATTTACACTACAGGTAAGCTGTACACTGTACTTTATAACAGGGGTATATATATACATTTGCACTACAGGTAAGCTGTACACTATACTTTAAGAGGGTGTATATAGACATTTACACTACAGGTAAGCTGTACACTGTGCTTCAAGGGGGTATATATAGACATTTACACTACAGGTAAGCCGTACACTGTACTTTAAGGGGGGGTATATATAGACATTTACACTACAGGTAAGCTGTACACTGTACTTTAAGGGGGGTATATATAGACATTTACACTACATGAAAGCTGTACACTGTACTTTAAGGGGGTATATATAAACATTTACACTACAGGTAAGCTGTACAGTGTACTTTAAGGGGGTATATATATAGACATTTACACTACAGGTAAGCCGTACACTATACTTTAAGGGGGGTATATATAGACATTTACACTACAGGTAAGCTGTACACTGTACTTTAAGGGGGTATATATAGACATTTACACTACAGGTAAGCCGTACACTGTACTTTAAGGGGGGGGGGGGCATATATAGACATTTACACTACAGGTAAGCCGTAAACTGTACTTTAAGGGGAGTATATGTGGATATTAACGCTACAAATAGGTTGTATACTGTGCTGGAAGGGGGTATATATAGATATTAACGTTACAAGTAGGATGCACACTGTATTGGAGGGGGTATATATAGATATTTACGTTCCAAGTAGGCTGTATGCTGTGCTGGAAGGGGGATTTATATAGATATTTACGCTTCAAGTAGGCTGTATACTGTACTGGAGGGGGGATTCATATAGATATTTACGCTACAAGTAGGATGTACATTTAAAGACGGATGGTTTGATCAATAAAGGGGAAGTTAGAAGAAAGGTAAATGAGAACATTAAAGGGACTTTACATTTACACAACAAAATATGTACATTAAAGGAGCCATCTGTATATTTACATAATTAAATATATACATCAGAGTCTGTAGATTTACACAATTAAATATGTACATTAAAGATTTAAAATTTACACCATTAAATGTGTACGATAATGATGTTAGACTTACATAATTAAATGCGGACATTAAAGAATTTCAGAACCTGGGTCCCCTTAAAACATTTTTAAAATTCAAATTAGAAAGAATTACTTTTGACACAATCTTGAGGCAAAAATAAACCTGTTTTATTTATTACACAACCATTGCACTGCTGCATTACGTCATTTAAATAGAGCATTTCTAGAACAAATCCATACATCAAATAATGTTTGAAGGGGCAGCTGTTCTTGAGCGTCTCTGCGGCTCAGACATTTCGGTTACGAGTTCCAAATTAGGAACTTTAATCATATGATCTCAGATAATATATCTGAATGGCTGCTAATGTTATGTCGTCTAAATAAGCCATTTCTTAAACTAATCCATATTGCAGATAAGGAATGTCATTACCATTAGTGAGTATTTCTTGACAACAGAAATTTAGGTTACGGAGTCTAGGTCACTATCTTAAGTTACTCTGTCTCTGATACCACTGTCACGTAACTGTTTCTGTTACGTCATCTAAATAAAGAATTTCTCAAATAAATCTTATAATCAAATAAGCCATTCTAGGGTGTCCCAAGACAACATACATTTAATTGATATGTCCCTCGCTGAATCCTGAAGTGAATTTTATGCATACCTACACAATAACTCTATGACTGTTCTATTTACAACATAGAGCAATATATGAGTCAAGTTTCTTAATGTTATGAGATTTCCCTCCACGTGGCTATTAGAAAGTTTCACTCCCGTAGTCTTATCATACGCTAAAGTTTTAGCACGTGATCAGCTCAAAATTTGCAGACCGTAAAATGTGAAAATATAACAGGAACATTGTACCGGTGCAATGCAATGATCTGGTTATATTACAAAACAAAACTGCAAAATGTTGCTCCAAATGTTCGAGTCCTATAATACGAAAATACAAAGTGAACCATTTGCCAGTCACTGCTATATAGTTCTAAGCGATATAACGAATTTCTAATGTTACGTTTTTGCTAGCTTTCAGTGAATGTGATAGTTATGTGTTAAGCAAATAACTCACGTCAGAAATTAAATATCTCTTGGAAACAAATTTTAAAACAGTAAATAAAGAATAAAGGACGATTACCCATATCACAGCATAAGTATATTTACGTCAGTTCCAGAGGCGTAGCTATGATATTTTGCACCCGTGGACGAACTATAAAATTGGCGCCCCAGCCCCCTCCCCGTTTAATCACATTTTTGAATATTATCCTTGTTTACTTATTATAATGTAACGTTGTAAGCCTCATTTTGGCGCCCCTGTACCTTGGCGACCGGGGACATATGTACCCCCCTTCCCCCCCCCCCCCCCCCGCTACGCCTCTGGTCAGTTCAGTCCACTGAAAACCCAAATTGTTGTTCATATTACCAGAAGTGTTACCACTAATTGAGTAACTTAAGTTTGAATTTCATTATCGTTTTGTGCTGTGATTTATCTTTAGATATAAGTTTCTCGTAGTGAATTTTAATCCAAAATTATACGATCATGTGATACAGTAATTTTACCAGAAAGCTGGTATATTTTTGAAGGCAAAATCTAAAGAGTCTTTCAATTACACACAATGAGAAAGCAATGTTAAATAATGTTTATTAAAATAAGTAATTTACAATCCGAATTCATATTGGAGAAAATATCAATTTAAAAAGGGGGGATTTTTGTTTGATTGTTTCGTACCATGGCATTTCATCCCAAGAAGACAGAAGGTAGAAAGATAGTAACAAGCAGCTTTCCAGTAAGCTTAAAGGCTGTCATATATCAAATTTATTGCATGCTTTCGAAGGAATGAAACTATTACAGAAATCAAGTGGAAGGGTAGGTGGGGCGCGTGAGTAGATGTAGGTGAGGTAATCTGTTCGAATATTAAATATCACGAGCCTACGATTCATATTCATGTTGTTGTGTTTGTTTGTTTTTTTGTTTGTTTTTTTGTGGTGTTTTTGTGTACGATATCGTTGCTCGAAATCGGATTTCTGGGGCTAACGAAATCTCCATAGCGTAATATATCGTTGAACGGATTGGATAGTCTCTCAATGACTAAATTTCGCATAGCTAGAGCTAAATACCCAAACCCAAATTTGCTTTAGGGTGAGATTAAGATCCCTCCCCCCCATTTGCTTCAGTGTGAGCGTTAGTAAAGTCCAGTACCGTATGCACTTGGAATGTGAGCTGTCTTCAACATTGTATTTCAATTTTATAAAATAAAACGTATATTTCAAACAATTACATATCGTTGGTCTGCGATATCCACCAGATGGTTAGTGTTAAGACTGGCCGGCTTGGTGTTAGGATAATGTGACTGGGTGGGACATCATGCTTCATGTGTGCGGCATGATCACTGTAAACTACCACACTGTAGACATCGTAGCGATATGACTGAGTTGTTTTTAAGCTACGTTAAAAATCTAAATCACACACACCGACAACACCAGTTTCTTATGATCAGATTCCCTTTATTTCATAATATTTGCTGACTTTGTCAGTTACAGATTTTAGCACACCTATCTTTGCTTACAACTGCGAACAACGTAGACTCGGATTTCCCGGCGCATGATGATACAAGATGTTCTGGACCTACTTTTTAATTCATACGAACAGAGTGGACTCCAATATGTCCCACATGTCGGTCTACGTTACTCGCAAATGGGAGTGCGTTATGCACATAAAAAAAGATAGCAAGCCATTTCGGCGTAGCTGATAAAACAAACATGATGCATGTGTTCATTTTGACAATGAAAACATGTCACAAATTCACCATACTGATTATACCACTAAAGGAAGTGTCGGTGAATATTGCATTATTTATCCAGTTTCTTCTCTATTCTACTCCCCACAACATCCAACAATTAACTGAACAAATAAATAAAACTTTAAAAAAACATTTTATAATTATGTATCTACCTAAGCGCCATGCACTTGATCTCATACTTTACCAACGATTGCATCCCGCTAGCTTCGCGAATGTGTGTGTGTGTGTGTGTGTGTGTGTGTCCACAAAGTGAGATTAGCAGCTTGTCGTTGAGAGAATTATCACGAATCAATATTTATAAATAAATCTGAAAGCACGTGTGTGCTAATGGTTCCAAGCATTCCAGAGAAATCAATATTAGACGCCGAAAACCTCTTAGAATCCATGTTATCTTTTATTACAACAGTCAGAGATATGTGCGGAAAATGTTATCTTGGGTGGGTAAGAAAATCAAAGCTTGCATCAGTGTCGAGATGGGCGAAGCGTGAAGCTTTATCAGGAATTAAGATAAGGTGAAGGCAACCAATAACGTTAACACGCTAATAAATTCCAAGTGCGGAAAGTGGTTAGGGGACATACATAATACGCCATTCTGGGGCCCCGAGTGGCCGAGTGGGCTAAAGCGCTGTCTGTTACGGATCACTGCCATCTCACCTCTGTCTTCATGGATTCGAGTCTAGGATTCGGCCAATGTGGGTATGTGAGAAAGCTTGCCAGTAGCTTCTCGTGGGTCGGTGGTTCTTCCCGGGGTTTTCCAGGGTTCTTCCTCCACCATTAAAACTGGCCGCCATGCATAGCCTATCGTGTGCTGAAAAATGGCGTTGCACGCAACAACAACAATACGCCATTCTATAAATGATATTTATTATCGTATTCATTAGTGGAATTCGTGCTTGTAAACATTCGTCAGGACAATGGAAGATTTTTATACTAATAACTAGTAAAGGGATTAAAATTATTTCACCATGTTATATTTATTTTATTCAAGGGAAAATGCATGAAATTGATGAAAATTAAATGGGTTTTGTTTTCAAATACCTTTCCATAGCCTCAATAATCAGTGCCTGGTGGTTTATTCATTACTTGGTATGGGGGGGAGGGGCGATACCTCAATATATGCGTGATGTATGTATATTCTTATGTTACGTGTTTAGGCTCGAATAAACAGTAACAAACGATAGAGTGAAAAAAAAACAAGCTTTGAAAAATTTAACAAATCATTTATTTCCCTGGAAAATCTCTGTAAAAATGAAAATATAAGAACTTACGGTTTTAAGAATCAAATCCAAAAATAATCCAAGAATAATCCACGAATAAAATTTTAGAAGCCCTAATAATGAAATGTTCTAATAAATTTAAGTTCGAGTTCCGACGAAGAATCTAATATGGAAAGCGATGACGTATGCTGCATCCTGTATATTGTGATTGTCTACAGTTCCTAGTAGAAACACAAGAAAGAACACTCCGGTGTTGGAAATCCGAATAAAAATTTTAAGAAATGTCTTTGTTCAAGAATTATGTGTGAGCACACATATATCTCCAGGTGGAAAAAAAAGAATTAATCCTTCTGAATCCATATAATTCGAATAAACATTAAAATAACTCCAAACTGACAACAAAAGAACACCTTGACATCAAGTGTTTTAAGCCCAGACTGAGAGATATCTCGATCTCTCTAAGTATCACTTTTAAAACTAAGTTATGCGCAAGTTCGGAAATGCCCGAATTGCGAAATAGAGGGTTACGTGATCATGTTTATATATAAAAATCCCTTAGTTCCAGTATGACCTTGACAAAAACCAATCATTTTACTCCGAGAATAAAAAAAAATGTTGCTTACTTCACTAAAAACTATTTACAAATCGAAGGTCACGTATTCAACACAGCATCAATCTCACCCTTATTATTCCCACAATAAAAGTTGAATAATATATAATAAAAAAACTTGTTCACGTGACTTTTACTAATTTTTGATTAAGTCAGGGAACCAGGTCAGGCTTAGGTATTTACAATTAGAGTTAGGTCAAACATATTTTCTGATGTTGTTGTAGGTGGTGGTGGTGGTGGTTTTAACGCCATTTTTCAGCACACGATAGGCTATACATGGCGGCCAGTATTAAAGGTGGAGGAAGAACCCGGGAAAACCCCAGAAATAACCACCGCCCTCGAGAAGCAAATGGCAAGCTTTCTCACATACCCACACTGGATGAATCCGAGACTCGAACCCTCGCAGACAGAGGTGAGATGGCAGTGATCCGTAACGGAGAGCGCTTTAGACCACTTGGCCGCTCCGGGCCCCTCATATTTTCTGAAAACAATTCCGAATCACGTAAACAAGATTATATTATAATAGCATGTAAAATAAAAAATAAATGATTAAAGCTGACAAACAAACAATGAATTAAAATAAATATGATTGAATCAGACAAACGTCACTACATTATATTAAAATATTATATTAAAAATGACATGGCATAACATGGCTTTTGAAGTGTTCGTATAAAGCAAATTGATATACCAATAATATTGGTATATCAAACTTTGCTCTTCCCATAGCACAATATTACGAATATATAAACACTTTTTCAACTGAAGACCCATAGATCAATGATGAATTTCCACTCATTAATCAATAATGACGTACGAAAATGAAGATAAAAAGTATTAATGGCCCCATTTTTTAGATGAATTTAACATGGTACACAATTCCATCGCAATCGCTTCGTTTTTCCCTTATCGTGCATAAGGGGCAACATACGCAGAAATATGGAGTGAGAGAGAAAAACAATTTGGGTTTGACGAAAACCTTAAAACTGAACTTGCACCAAGTAACCTGCAGGAATATGGTTCGTCGTAACGGTATGTTTACACTTTCCTTGGGATCCTTCTACAGTGTTCATAATATCAATGATACATAGTTGTAATAGCCTGTCGACACTATAAGTTAAATTTGTCGGTTACGAGGCACATATATTGTCACATATTAAATGCATTATTGTGGTCTAAGGTTGACATTGCCCGGGGTGGGAGTGGGAGACAAGCGCCCCAATCCTCCAAAATGTCCCATACGGTCTGCGTCTCTTACTGCCTCTGTCAACTAAAATCCAGCTCCTGGCCTTCGCGAGTGGCTTAGATTTGAAGCCCGGCAGACCATGTTTTCTACTAACAGGAGAAGGGGTGAAGGCGGCCCACTGGCGCCTTAAAACCAGTTGCTTCGGGTAGATGGTAGCTCATCTAGGAGAAGGAAAACTCCGATTCCAAACCTCTGCTGCCTTGTGGCTATACCCACTCATGGGAAAGGCTAAGGGAGTAAACTCCGACAGAAAATCCGGAGATGGAGTCCCTAACGCGGTATGACATTGACTTCAACGTCATTCCGGCAACTCCTGCGACGCCGTTGGTGCCAAGCTGTATCAGCATTCGTCGTTCCCTTGGGCACACCAGCTGATTGGAGAGGGGGGATCTTCTGCATGGGCAACAGCTGATTCTCCATACCACCCTGCCCAGGCTTCATAGCTCCACTGGAGAGGACACTCCAGCGTCGTCGTACGGCGTCGGCACAACACGAGAAGTAGCAGTTTACCGGTTCTAAGTCAAAGCTCGATTGGCGTAGAGCTTGGCGCCAGGGGTTACTTCTGACGGTGGGAGAGATCATCAGGTCTCACTGGACAGCTACCGCCCGCCTCAAGCTGGGCAGCCCCCAGTCAGTAAGGTGCTACCCGCCATGGCCTGCCTGCTTCACTGGGTGCGTGGAGCTTAGAGAACCATCTCGACAAGTGGCCACAAAACTCTGCACCAGGAAAGACTAAAAGAAGAAATAAAAAGACTCCAACTCTTCGTTTTACAACCTGGAACATCAGGACCATGTGTCCTGGATTGACCACTGACCTACAGCAGATCGACGATGCACGAAAGACTGCCGTCATTGACAGAGAACTCTCCCGACTGAAGATCGACATTGCCTGCCTCCAGGAGACCCGACTGGCTGACAGCGGCACCATCAGGGAAACCAATTACACATTCTTTTGGCAGGGGAAGCCCTTGGATGAACCTAGGCAGCATGGTGTAGGCTTTGCCGTCAAGAACACGCTAATCGCCTTCATTGAACTTCCATCATCAGGTACTGAGAGAATCCTTGCCCTCCGGCTGTCAACATCCTTAGGCCCGGTCAACATCTTCAGTGTGTACGCCCCAACCCTCTACTCCACCTACGAGGAGAAAGACAAGTTTTATGAGGCTCTGGATCAGGCAATATATAGTATCCCCAACAATGAAAGCCTTTACTTACTAGGAGACTTCAATGCTAGAGTGGGAGCTGACCATGAGGCCTGGTCCACCTGTCTCGGCTTTTACGGAAGGGGCAAGATCAACGAGAATGGTCAGCGACTGCTGGAGATGTGCTGCTCCCACAGCCTATGTGTGACCAACACTTTCTTCAAATGCAAGGAGATCCACCAGGTGCCGTGGAGACACCCACGTTCACGCCACTGGCACCAGCTGGACCTCGTCATCACCAAGCGTGCAGAACTGGCCAGTGTCCTCCTTACCCGCAGCTACCACAGTGCCGATTGTGACACGGACCATTCCCTCGTGGCCAGCAAGGTGCGAATATTACCCAAGAAGCTGCACCACGCCAAGAAGAAGGGTCACCCACGTATCAACACCTGCTGTGCAAGCAACCCAGAGAAAACACAGCAGTTCATCAGCAAATTGAAGGAAGTCCTCACCAAAGTGACACCTAATGACACCATTGATTCCAAGTGGTCCCATATCCGTGACTCTGTGTACAATTCAGCCATCACAGCTTACGGGAAGAGGGAGCGAAAGAATGTCGACTGGTATGAGGCAAACTGGGAGGAGATGGAGCCCGTGACTAAGGCAAAGAGGAAAGCCCTCCTGGCATACAAGGCTGCACCTAACCCCAGAACACTACAAGCCCTCACGATTGCAAGGAATAAGGCCCAGAAGACCGCCCGCCGCTGTGCCAACACCTACTGGCTGAACCTTTGCAACAGTATACAGACAGCTGCTGACACCGGGGATACAAGAGGAATGTATGAGGGTATCAAAAAGACGACAGGCCCCCCCAGCTACAAGACCGCCCCCCTCAAGTCCAAGACGGGCGCAGTCATCACAGACCAGGGGAAACAACTGCAGCGATGGGTTGAGCACTATCTCGAGCTATATGCAACCCAAAACAATGTCACTGGAACTGCCCTGGACGCCATTCCAGACCTGCCTGTCATGGAGGAGCTAGACACACAGTCCACCCTGGAAGAGCTCGGAAAAGCCATCGATTGCCTTGCCTGTGGGAAGGCTCCTGGAAGCGACGGCATTCCGCCTGAAGTCCTCAAGAGCGGAAAACCAGTACTGCTCCAGCCCCTACACACACTCCTCTGCCTTTGCTGGCAACAGGGATACATCCCACAGGACATGCGTGACGCCAACATCGTCACTTTGTACAAAAACAAAGGAGACCGTAGCGACTGCAACAACTATCGGGGCATCTCCCTCCTCAGCATCGTCGGAAAGGCCTTCGCCCGTGTTGCCTTGGCGCGCTTGCAGATCCTAGCCTCCCGCGTCTACCCAGAGTCCCAGTGTGGATTTCGAGCCGGCAGGTCAACTGTAGACATGCTCTTCTCACTGCGTCAGCTGCAGGAGAAGTGTCGCGAGCAGCGGATGCCCCTCTACATTGCCTTCATAGACTTGACGAAGGCGTTTGGCATGGTTAGTCGGAGTGGACTCTTCAGACTCCTGCAGAAGATCGGCTGCCCCCCACGTCTGCTTGCTGTCATTATGTCGTTCCACGAGAACATGCACAGCACAGTGTGCTTCAATGGCGCAACATCTGAAGCATTCCCAGTCATTAGCGGAGTCAAACAAGGCTGTGTCCTTGCACCGACTCTCTTTGCCATCTTCTTCTCCATGCTTCTCCAGTACGCATTCAAGGACTGCAGCGAGGGAGTGTACATCCATACCAGGGCTGAGGCAAGCTGTTCAACATCGCCCGTCTCCGTGCTAAGACTAAAGTCACAGAGGTACTCATCCGTGTATTGCTCTTTGCCGACGATGCAGCCTTGACATCACACACGGAAGATGGACCTCAGCAGCTGGTATGCTGCCTCTCCCATGCATGTAAGTAATTTGGACTGACCATCAGTTTGAAGAAAACGAATGTCATGGCACAGGACACAGACTCCCCTCCCTCTGTCTCCATCGATGGGTACAATTTGGAAGTTGTCGAGAACTTCACATACCTCGGGTCTAACATCTCCAGCTCACTCTCCATTGATTCTGAGGTGGGCGGCAGGATTGCCAAGGCAGCAGCAGTGATGGCCAGACTTAACCAGAGGGTCTGGAACAACCCCAGCCTCACAGAGAAGACCAAACTGCGTGTCTACCAAGCGTGCGTGTTCAGCTCACTTCTCTACAGCAGCGAAACATGGACCACCTATGCAAGACACGAGAGGAAACTCAACAGCTTCCACCTGAGATGTCTGCGGCGCATTCTGCACATCCAGTGGCAGGACAAAGTACCCAACACAGAGGTTCTAGAACGCGCCAACATGAACAGCATGTTCTCCATACTCAGCGAGAGGCGCCTTCGCTGGCTCGGCCATGTCAAGAGAATGGACCCAGGTCGCATTCCCAACGACCTGTTATATGGGGAGTTAGCAGAAGGTGCACGACCAACTGGACGACCACATCTGCGCTACAAAGATGTTTGCAAGAAGGATATGAAGACAGCAAACATCAATGTCAACGACTGGGAGAGCTGTGCAAACAACCGTTCCAGCTGGCGTCTAGCTGTCAGGCAGGGAGTTCAAAACGCAGAGGAAAAGAGAAGAATAAAGCAAACTGAAAAGAGAGCTAAAAAGAAGGATAAGCAAAAGCGTACTTTGGAGCTATGCCATCGTCTCCCGTAGACTGACGGATGCCAAGAGAAATGCATTATTGTTGTTGTTGTTTCGTAAACCTTTTATAATGTTCTAAAAATCGATTATTATTAATTAAATATGAAAATTTCCGAACGGTGCCTTTCTCTCTCTCTCTCTCTCTCTCCCTCTCTCTCTCTCTCTCTCTCTCTCTCTCTGGACCATCGTAATAAGATGCGGTCAAAAATCCACGAAAACACGAGCGTTATGGGATTTTTGCCTGTGCCATACGACGATGTATCTGGACGTATGAATAATGGTAAAGTTAAGTCAAACCGTCCAAAGGAAAAGGAGAGAGAGACAGAGACAGAGAGAGAGAGAGAGAGAGAGAGAGAGAGAGAGAGAGAGAGAGAGAGAGAGAGGATTGTATGGTCAGTAGTAATGTTAATTAAGGCAGAATAATAAATTAGATCAAATTTATAAACATATTAAAATGTATTAATTACCTCTTGTTGGTTCGTCATTTCGCTTGGTTTCTATTCCATGCTGATTTCCTCAAGCCGGTACGTGAATGCCTAAGCGTTCGGTGTGTACAAGAAGCAAATGTGTTCATACTACTCTACTTTCTTCATGAAAACAATCTTTCATGTTTACATTATAAGTGTGTCTTTTATTTGATTTAATCAATGCGAATAAAAAATAAACTTAAAAAGAAAACAATCAACTTATCAATTTGCAAATGTGATTGTGAACAACAAGAAAAATAGAACTAGACTGTAGCGGACACACTCGCAGGGATGTGAGGAGTTCATTCACTCGGTCAATACACAGTTGCCGGAGCCTATCTTAACTCCGTTTGAAGGGAAAATAGGTGTATTTGTTTGTGATATAAATAAAATATATGTATAATATATGCGTTGTATCAATGATCTACCACTCCTTGTATACATTTTTAATTAAAAGAAAACTCGGCAAGCCTCGTTTCCTTTTGATTACAAATTTACACATCTAGTGGCATATCATTGATACAGCCTACATATTAAATATATATTCTATCCTTTGCTCTGTCCTTAATTTTCTTTCCTTATGTCGTTACAATTTTCAGGCATCTTAGTAGTCATGTTCCTTATAATTTTTATGTTTATTTATACCTGTAAGAAACCGAAAATAAATATACAATAATTTAACCCTGCCCACTGGCTCAACTTTTTCCCACATTCGCATTTGAAATTACAATGTACAATATTTGCAAGCTGCACTGACGTAATGTTGGTTTACATCAACAAAGAGGGTAATATAATCATTTCATGTATATAAAATAGACCCTAAACTCGCGAATGAAAAGAAAAACAGCATAAATTTTACTTTATCAAGTATTAAAAATATAAAGCTGCTTGTTAAATCTATCAAATAACGGAGATATTCGCCAGTGGGAGGACGGGACGGGAGATAATAGTCGCATGCTCTGGCTCTATGAATTAGGCTCATAGTAGTATTTTCATGTTGTTATTTATATTTGATTTAATTATATCTGATTTATAATATATTTATTTCAATTTAATTATTTGTCAGTTTTTTTATATAAAAATAATTAATTTTTCATTACATGATAAATGGAATAAATGGAAATTTATTCACTAGAAATGATACTTTTTCAGAAAATAGTTTGACCTTGACTATTCGTTTTATAAACACCAGGTGTTGATCTAAATCCTGACCTTGTTTCAAAATTTGTACCAACTATATAAACAAGTTCTATTTTTATTTTGAAATGATTGGTTCTTGTCGAGAACATGATGGGACCTTGTGTTTAAGATGTAAACAATATTCTTTTATTTCTTAGAATAAAATAATTGGTTCTCGTCAGGGTCACACTGGGTGTGCATGACCTTTAACAAATACCTAATTTATATAAGCTTCTAGAACATTATCTCGTGACCCCTTGTTTACATTTTATGAGACGATATAACCTCTGCTTTGGAGGGTTAGTAGTGAATCGGGATGCCCTAGCGACAATGGGAATTAGCATTACAGACCCTACCCCCCCCCGGGACTGTTTAGCGACTATGTAAATTTAACATTAACCACCCTGGGACTGTTTAGCGACTATGTAAATTTAACATGGACGAAAAATCGTGGGACTGTTTACCGACAAGGGAAGTTAACATGGGAAATAGATTTTGGGACTGTTGAGCGACAAGGGCAATTGAACATGGGAATATGGGACTGTATAGCGTCAAGGGAATTTAAACAGGGTGGGACTATATAGCGACAATGGGAAATGAACATGGGATTTTTTTTATATTTTTTTTAAAATTTAAAAAAGGGTAGGCAATCGAAAGTCATTCTCTTTTCGAGACCTATGAGTGGCCCTGAAAAGGGCCTTTGGGTTTATGTTAATGTATCCATTAACATAAAGGGCACCGCATTGGTCTTCTTCTTGCCCTTAGGCTGCGTCTCACTGTTGGACCGTAAATCAGCACTCTTTTGAGGCATCCTTGTCTTTCTACGTAGATCCTACGTATCCACAGACTGGTGTCTGTCCTGTGGACAACGGTCCACTTGGATCGGACATACATTAGCATGTCCGTCCTAAACATCATTGAAGACACAAGGGTGGATGATTCAACTGTGGTCCACATCTTGAAGCGACGAGAACAGGTGAATCAATGCAGTGAACTGCGCTTATTTATAGGTAGAGGTAGGATTGAAACGGATTGAGTTCATTCACCAATCCAAACACGCGTTGCAAAATTCAGTCAGCCCGCATCCAATCCGAAGAGAACAGTCTGTGACGTCACGTGGTCTATATAGATTCGCTAGCGCCTGTGTGCAGTCAATCTATGCGACAGTGATTCAACATGACGGAAACTCAGAAAACGATCCATTGGGGTGCACCAGCAGTGGAGACCGCCCAAGGGAACCCGGACTTACTTTCAGAAGAGGTAAAGAGGGATTTTGTGGATTTTCTTACCTCGCAAGAATTTGTTCCGGAACCTTCGTCACCTTCTTCATTACCGCAAGTGGAGAATTTTAGACAGAGACAGAAAGAAGAATTGGAGAAATTTATACAACGACAAAAGGAAGCGGAACAAGCTTTTCTCCTACAGCAACAGCAGCAAGAAGAAGAGGTAAGAAAACAACAACAAGAAGAAGAAGTAGCAGCAAAGAAACAAGAGGGTGAAAATCAAACAGTCACGGTACTGTTAGACATTTTAGCGGAGTTAAGAAGTCTGAAACAAATGTATCAGACTTCTTTATCACGACCAAAGAGAATACGACCTTCCCGAGCTAAACACGTCAACCCTGTGACTAAGCCTGTCGTACCACCCTTAGTGATTTCAACCAAATCATCATCATCATCAACATTACGCAGTCCAGAAGTAGGCCTTGGCCGTGGCAAAGACTTAAGGCAGTTAAAGTTGATTGCTTAAACTCAGCCCTTCACCAAAAAAAAGCCCTTTTCAAGGCCACCCACGTCTCTCGAAAAGAGATAGACTTTCAATTGCCAATAACTCAAAAATCAACAAAAAAAACATTTTACCCCTATAGTACGTGCCTGTGTATGAGTGCGTGAGTTTAGCTTCTTATTTAAAATCAAAACTCAAAGACACTTACCTTATATAATTAATTTATTCTTTTATCCATAGTTACAATCCAATTCACAATTCACAACAGAGCTCTTTAGAAAGTTCATACACTTCTTCTGTCTCATTGCTTAGTCTCTCTGTTTTTTTCAATTTCTTCACCGTTACAGTCTTTTCCTCCTCTTCCTCTTCACTTTCTTCCCTTCTTCTTTTCTTGTCCTGTTTCTTTTTCTTTACCTGGATGCTTTCTTCCTCTGAAGAATCCCTCTCTTCTGAAGAAGAATCCCTATTTTCTTATGACTCCTCTTGTTTCTTTTTTGGGCAATCTGGAGACCAATGTCCTTTTTCTTGACAATAATAACAGGTATCTTTACTTTTGTCTTTTCTAGCCCCTTTTTTTCTTTTTTGATGGTCTGGACACTCTGAAGACCAATGCCCTTTCTTCTGACAGATATAGCAAGTATCTTCACTTTTATCTCGAAAGGAAGGAGAGTAGTCAGTCGGCAGGTCTGAAGAGAATTTTCTAATGACCCCTCGCAAAGCTCTGATGAAACGTTCGATTTGGCTAGTCTCTTCCATCGCTGTGCTCGGTTAGAGAGTGAAATGAATAGTGAAAGGACAAGACACACACCCTTTTATATACGCTGGTCTGCCATGACTATAAATTAGTCTATGGTGTTTAAACTTGAGTCATTTGACGTTTTTCACTCAAGATGAAACGATCCTATTCATTCGAGAAGAAAGAAGAAGAAAGTAAGAGGCAGAAAGGTGATCTATCGCCTCGTACCAGGGCTGAAGTCTTGGCACAAATTCATGCCAGTGATTTTGAAGAGGACATGAGTGAACCAGAATCCGAACCCTCTAAACAAAGTTCACCACCCTTAGTCAACCCTGAAAAGTACTATTCCATTCGAGGGACGGAAATACGCTCCTCTAGAAAATTTAGAACCACGGCTTACAAATACACAGTGAAGTTTAAAGATTTCAAGGCTGAAGTACCGTTAGAGAAAGCAGAAGGGTTCATCACTGGGGTGTGGGATTCTTTGCTCACCGCACTCAAGCGACAATGTCAACCCAAAGAAGACGATCGCTTGAGACTTTCCATACAACACGACGGTTTGAAATCCCCTGTTTGGATCGAGTTTAGCAGACCCGCAGAACTAACTGCTTCCAAAGTCATGGACAAGATTCAACACATACAACATTCTAATGACCAGTTTGACATCACCGATGGAAAAGCCACACTGGACATGACCCACGTCTCTCCTCCTCAAGGGACTGGACGCAATAAGGTGTTACTGGTGAACGACCTCCGCAGTACCAAAAAGAGTCTCGTCCAAATTCACAATTCTCAAGACCAGATGTGCTTAGCCCGAGCCATCGTGGTGGGACGAACCTATGCCAACAAGAACGACACGACAGAATGGAAAAGAGCCTGGAAAACTATTCAACGATCGGACCGAGCCAAACAACGAAACGAAGCAGAATTCCTGTTGCAACAAGCTGACCTATCCAAAGACACACCCTGCGGCATTCCTGAAATGCAAAAATTGCAAGATGTCCTAGCTCCACGCTACACCTTGAAAGTGCACCATAAAGAAGTGCGTGGGCCTCTGTTGTTTCGAGGGAAAGACTTTAAGGACGGAAAACACATTCATGTCTATTATCACGATGAACATTTCGATACCATTACCAGTATCACTGCATTCCTGGGATACGGTTATTACTGTGAGAAATGTGACCATGGTTATAATAATCGAGAGCAACACAAACATTGCGGATTGAAATGCTCAGGATATTTGGCCTCTTCACCCTGTCTGAGCGAAGGACAAGAAAGAGTACATTGTCCTGCTTGTCTGCGCACGTTTGTCAGGCCTGCCTGTTACCAACAACATCTGAAGACGCAAGGTTCACAGCAGAAATGTGCTTGTCAACTCCTGAGATTGTGCCCTACCTGTGGACAAGGCATACGTACCAATAGTACCAAGGCACACGTATGTCGAGGAAAGAAAAAATGTCACATTTGTCATCACATCGTGGACTTGGAACACCAGTGCTACGTGCAAAAATACCAACCCCCACCAGAGAAAGAGGATGGTCACAAGAAGAAAGGCAATTTCATCTTTTTTGATTTCGAATGCATGCAAGAGACCGGCATTCACATTCCTAATTTCTGCGTGGCTCATCGAGCGTGCGAGAAGTGCATTCAGGAACCTATCTTCAGTCATTGCCCTCACTGCAGCAAGATTCCCGGAGGGCGTGAAAAAATCTCTCGAGGACCGAACACGTTAGCTGATTTTGCCCAATGGGTCTTAGACCCCATCGACAAGACGTGGAGCCAAGAGGACATCGAACGTTACGGAGATTGTCATCGCCATGCCACGGTGATGGCTCACAATTTCTCCGGATACGATGGACAGTTTCTTTTGAGATACTATACGGAACAAGGCACCGAGCGTCCTAAAGTCACTTTGAACGGAGCCAAAATCATTTTCATGCAAGTGGGACAAGTACAATTTAAAGATTCGATGAGTTACTTGGCCATGCCTTTGAGCCGAATGCCTAAAACGTTTGGAATGACAGAAATGGCTAAAGGGTACTTTCCACACTTTTTCAATACGGAAGCCAATCAACACGCCGTTCTACCCCATTTACCTGAGGCTCACTATTACGACCCCGACAACATGCGTACCGAACAACGAGAAGCTTTCTACGCTTGGTACCAGGCTCACGCCTCGGACCCTTTCGACTTTCAGGAAGAAATGTTAAAGTATTGTCGTTCCGACGTGGACATTTTACGACGTTGCTGTGGAAAATTTCGAGAACTGTTCATGGAACACGGAGGGGTCGATCCTTTGAAAGAAGCTTGCACCATTGCCAAAGCGTGTTCCTTAGTGTACAGACAACGATTCATGCCTGAAAACACCGTGGCTGTCATCAGCCCTCAATCTACCAACTATGTCAAACGTCAATACTCGGTCAAAGCCGTACGTTGGTTACATTACTTGTGCGACAAGGAAGACAAATGGATTCAGCATGCCCGCAACGGAGGAGGCGAAAAGATCATCGGAACGTATTCGGTAGACGGTTGCTTATTTCACGGATGTCCCGTCAATTACCCTGATCGTAGCACTAGAAATCAGTTTTTACAACGAACCATGGAAAACTTGTACCAGGACACTTGTCAGCGACGTCTAAAGTTAGAACAGGAAGGATACCAAGTGGTGGAAATGTGGGAACACGAGTACGATCACCGTTTGAAAATCGATCCCGAGTTTAAACGCCTCGTGGAAAGTTACCAGTTCATGGACCCGCTGAACCCGAGGGATAGTTTGTACGGAGGAAGGACCAATGCCACCTGTTTGCTGTACCAAGCCGACAAAGAGAAAGGAGAAGAAATCAAATACTTGGACATGTGTTCGCTGTATCCCTACGTGTGCAAATATTGTTGCTTTCCTGTAGGGCACCCACAATTGCTGACGGAACACATCGACCTGAAAAACATTCGACAATACGAAGGTCTGATCAAATGTAAAGTTTTGCCGCCCACGGACTTGTACCATCCCGTGTTACCTCACCATTGCCAAGGCAAACTGATCTTTCCTTTGTGCCGTACTTGTGCCGAAACGTGCAACCAAGACCAGCCTTGCCATCACACCCAGGAAGAACGGGCCTTGACGGGAACCTGGGTCAGCGTGGAATTGTTCAAAGATCTGCACATGGGATACCAACTGTTAGAAGTGTACGAAATTTGTCACTTTCCCAAGACACAACAATACCACAAGGGTGACCCCACGCAGAAAGGCATTTTCGCTGACTACGTGGATGCCTTTTTGAAACTGAAGCAAGAAGCCAGCGGCTATCCTTCCTGGTGTCACACTCCCGAAGACCAAATAAAATTCAAAGAGAAATACTATGAACAAGAAGGCATCACTTTAGATCACATCGAGAAAAACGAAGGCAGGCGATCGTTTGCCAAAGTGATGTTAAATTGCGTGTGGGGAAAAATAAAACAACGTCCGTGTTTACCCAAGACGGAATATTTGACAGAACCTTCCCGCTACTTCCAGATGATTCACGACAAAACCAAATTCATGAAACACGTGGACGTCGTTCGCGAGGATTTGATCTTGGTCAATTACGAAGAAGATCTGGACTTTGTACAAGACGACCCTTTTGGAAATGTCATCATTGCGGCTTACGTGACAGCTTATGCTCGCTTAAAATTGTACGAAGCTTTAGAACTGTTAGGGGAACGCGTCCTGTACTTTGACAGTTGCATTTACATCCATCACCCGAGTCAACAGCACCCTGACTTCGAAGGAGACCGTTTAGAAGCCTGGACAGACGAGCATCCCGACGACAAGATTCTAAGTTTCGTCAGTGGCGGTCCCAAAAATTACGGCTACGAATACCGGGACAAACAAGGAGAAGTGCACACGACGTGCAAAGTGAAAGGATTGACTCTGAATTATCGTACCAGTCGAGTGGTCAACTTTGGGGTACTGAAAGAAGTCTTGCAATCGAGAGAGGATGAACACTTTAAAGTGACCACCTTTCAACCTAACAAGATTGTACGTTTACCCACTCACCACATCGTCAGTCGGCCCTTGGAAAAAATCTATCAAATCGTGTACCAGAAGCGAGTGCGACTTCCCAATCATTTCACCTTGCCGTATGGACACGTCGGTATTGGTCTGTATATAAAAAGGAACCCTAGGCAAGATCGATAGTTCATTGTGACTACCAAGACCAAGCGAACAAGATGAATACTTTCAGAGAAACACAAAACAAGTTTAGAAAGGAACAATTCAAGTGTGGGGCTTCTGAAGTGGAATGCGATTGTGAGCCTCGCGATGGGTACGATGCTGTACGTTGTGACCTTAGCGATGCCGTAAAACATCATGGGAACTTTAGTGTCACTACCCCTATCATGGAAAGTGATGCTGTGCGTATCAAACCTGAGGGATGCGAAAGTGATGCCACTCGTCCTCTTGGACATTTTACTGGGTTTCGTTTTAAAGGTGGATGTTCACCTTCACGTCTACCCCCCCCCCCCCCTACGGATGTCATCCAGCCCTGAGCAAACTCCTGTTCATGTCACCCAACCCTCATCGAAACGAACCTGTGAAAGACGAATATTCGTTCCCTGTGCGTTTGTCGGAATACTCCGACTTTGAAAATCGTCTTCAATCGTTCAAAGGAAAATGGCCTAAGTATCTGGGAGGACCGACCCCCGAAGAATTAGCCAGAGCCGGATTTTTCTACTTGGGCGAAGGAGATAAAGTTATGTGCTACAGTTGCGGTGTGTCAATTCACCACTGGGAACGGCAAGATTCGGCCTACATAGAACATGCTCGATGGTCACCGAATTGTCATTACTTACCCTTAGTGGGACCGAGACATTGAAGTAACTTACTATGTCGTTGACGAAGAAGAAACCAGATTGGTTAGGAGTTAAATGTTGGACATCACCGAGACCAGTATTTAAACTTCATTTCAAAAACGATATTGAATCATTACCTAAAGAACTGCAAGAGAAGATTTACAAAGAAGTTTGGCAGGGGTTTGCCAGATTGAAATCTCAATGGGTCACTGTAGAACTTTTGTGTCAAGAAATTTATAAGAGAAAAGTGAAAAAAGTCAACCAGTGTGTTAGATTTCTTTGGGTCAAGGGTGCATTCATCCTATTATATCGCTTTAGACCGTTTACATCAAAAGAGTTCAGTGACATTCTTGGACGTTACCCTGCATGGCATTACTCATTATGTGGATTACTTTTGCTCTAGGAGAAGATTGTGAATTGTACGGACTGACTTATTCATGGATACTTTACAAGAGAACATTCGTGCTTTGCCTGTGGAGTTGAGAGAACGCATTTACCGAGAGCTGGTCAAAATACAAGTCAAACGTAAAGAACAGTTGCATCCGTTACGTCACCAGATTTTTAACCACTGGTACCTGAATGGTATAAGAGAACTGATTCGTCAGAAATTGTTTCAGTGGTCAGACCTTGTTCAATACTTCCAGACCCCCGATCATCCACGTGTTCATCATTTTGGTTACTTCGAGATTCACCTAGTGCAACGCATTGAGGAAGACAAAGTAAAGGATTACCGACATATTTTAAGTGGAATATACCTAGCGGAAGAGGAAACTTCTAAACGAAGTCTGACGTTTCGGTTACAGTATGCAACATTTAGATTCCCCACTGGAGAACGAAGATGTCTGACTAGAAAGTACGTGTATTGTTTGCGAAACAAAGAGACTATAAAAACAGGCTGCCATGCCACGACTTATGTCGTATGTAATCCAACAGATTCCGTGGAAGGAACTCAATGACCATATTCAAACCGTGGATCATTATCATCGATTATTACAAGAACTGTATCCATTCAATTTGGGTCGACAAGCGGTGTGTGTCTTAGTGACTTGTTTTCTAGGATTTCGTTTACCAGCCGATTCCTTGTGGACTCTTTACGATCAGTACTTACCACCTCAATGGCCTTAAATCGTCACGAAAGACTCCTTTTGCTCAAAGCCTTGCGGTTTCATCTGGATACTTCTCGACCTCTACGGGAAGAAAAGATTCGTCAACTTTTAGCTACCCAAGACGTGTATGACGATGTGTGTGTAGCTTGTGACTTACACCCCCATTGGACAGATGTCCGTGCCTGGAAAGAATGGGATTTTGAGGCTTGGACCCAAGAAGTGGCCCAGTATGCACAAGAGTTGTTCAAGGAAAAAAGTTACTTTTCAACCTGTGTTAGTGACGGTGCCAGAAGAACCCGTCACCCAGGACAGGACTGTCGTGGACAGGCCTTAAAGACCCTTTCGGGAGGATACTTGTGTGACCTTACCCCCTGTAGAACTGGTCAGAACTTTACCCAAAACATGTTGTACAGACACTTGTTTTTATTCCACGTTAATGGTTATCATGTGCCTTTTATCCCTGTACTTAAGCCTTTGGCTTTTATGTATTTTTGTCTTTCGTATTCATGTTTAAAACATTCAATAAACGTGTTCTGAAAAAAGTATATAAACTCTCGTCTTGTTTGTTTTCGTGTCACAAGTGACATTCCTGACACTATGGCTACCTCTGCTGTCTCTGTTCCCTCTTCCTCCACTGTCAAAGTCATCGACGAACACTTAGATCGTGTCAGTTGGGAGGCTTTGTATCTTCGCCATCCCTTTAACATGCTCATTGCTGGACCTAGCGGTTCAGGCAAAACTGAATTCGTCAAACGTTTGATCGAACATAAACATCATTTGATCGATCGACCACCTCAGCGAGTCGTGTGGTGTTACAAAGAGTGGCAATCGGCGTACAGTCTCTTGCGAGAAAGTCAAGGTGATTCCATCGTGTTTGTGGAAGGCATTCCTAAAGAAGACGACAGCATCGTCTCTGACTCCCGTCAAACCCATTTGGTCATTTTCGACGACATGTTAGGAGAAGACGAAGAAGAAATTAAACTGTGGTTCACGCGCAAAGGGCATCACCGTAATGCCAGTGTCGTTTACATCACCCAAAATTTGTTTCAACAAAGTAAAGCCCATCGCACCATCAGTCTCAATGCGCATTACGTGGTCTTGTTTAAAAGCCCTCGAGATAAATAGCAAGTGCAAGTCTTAGCCAAACAGTTAGGAACGCCTTGGCTGACTCAGGCGTGCAACGATGCCACTCATACTCCACACGCCTATTTACTCGTCGATTTGAAACCTACGACCCCCGAGGATTTGCGATTTCGTACCCACTTGTTTCACCACTGGTGCCAAGACGGAGGGCCTGTCCTGTACACGTCTCCGTCCTCGACTTAATTTCACTCCACATAAAAAAATCTATAAAAACCTCAGACCCTTTTCGTCTGTCTCACACACATTTTGAACATGACGTCACTTCAGTCGCATCTTCCCGTCAAATTGATTCGTGCCTTGTATGGCATCAGTCGAGAAAAAAATCCACAAATACGAGCTCGTGTCTAAGAAGCTAGTCTCAAACAAGTCTTACGATGGTTCACGGTGACGGCACGTCAATTACTCCAAGGAATCATTCAGATTCCTCATCAAACCAAACGCTTTTTTGATCGAAACAAAGTCGCTTTGACCCAACTGGCCGATCCCCGCATCGACACTCAAACCAAAAAACAAATCATTTTGAAACCTGGAGGGAGCGGTACTCTAGGAGGGGTCATGATTCGCTCTCTCTTAAGATGGGATCCTAATGCCCCCAAACTTCTCCCCAAGAAAAAAATCAAACGAAGCTCCAAGAAGAAGAAAAAGACAAGACCCCCAAGGAGAACTTCTCCAGTGGCGGGACCCTCCTCTTACCAGACACCACCCCGGAAAAAGAAAAGAAGCCCCCAGAAAAAGAAACAGAGAAAAAGTCCCCAGAAAAAGAAAAGTCCACAGAAGAAAACTAGTCGCAAGAGAGGCACTTCTTCGGCCAGGACGCAACCTTACACTCGCAAACCACGACCTGCCACGGCGGTGACTGCGTCTCCGGCAGCCTCACGTTCATCCACTTCTCCGTTGATGACACCAAGAACAGAAGAGTACTTGGAGACGTTGATCACACCAAGAACTTCTCCGTTGATGACCCCAAAAAGAACTTCCCCAGTGGCAGGACCCTCCAATTTAGTGACAGTGGCTGCTGCTCACAAAGTACCTTCTCCCAAAATCAAAGTTCAAGAAAGATCGGGCATGTTACAAAGTTTACTGGATTTGTCCAAGCAAGAACTGGCTCGATTTAGTCCGTTGCGTACCCCTGCACGACGTGTCATGCCTGTCCTCAAATTGATACGACGTAAAGATAATCAGTGGCGACGCGTTCCAGTATAAAAAAGGCCTTTGACCAAGTCGGGTATCAGTGTTTTGGTGCTCCTGAAGATGTCACCCTCCAGAAAACATCCCTCTTCTAAACAATCCCAAGGAAAGAAAAGGAAAGGACTGCCTCCTCGTTTAGTCAAACATGGGGACATGTCATCTGTCCTGTCCAAAGCTTCTCCACCTCTACGAAAAAAACTCATTCAATCGGCCTCCAAAGAGGTCATCGATACCGTGTGCGAATGCTGTTTGAACGTCTTGAAAGGCACGATCAATTTGTCCAAACACCAGAAACAATGCTAAGGCAAACATCGTCACGTTCTTCGCCAAATGGTTCAAAAGAAAATTCCCATTCGTCAAAAGAAGAAGATGTTGGTCCAACGTGGAGGCATTTTACCCCTCTTGTTAGGCCCCATACTGAATGGAGTCTTGGGAACCATGTTGGGAGGACTGGTGGGAGCAAGATAAAAAGGTCCTCGGAAGTCCCAAGATCTCAGAATCGACCCCTGACAACCCCATGGAAGGACGAAAACTAGCTTTAGTGCCTTACAAACGATGGATGGAATACCATCGTTGGCAAGAACAACGCACCCCGCATTTACCTCCCAATCCCAATTTGAGCGAGATGTCCCAGTTGCAACACGAATTGCAGTCTTTGATGGATCGCCAAGATTTGTCCGAAACAGAAAAATCGCAAAAGTACGGTCAACTCTTGCAACGTCTGCAACTCTTTCACCAGGAAGCTTTAGACGAAACAGCTCTACCCACTTTGAAAGATTTTAAGACCTTGATGAAAAGTCCAGCACCATCATCACTACCACCACCACCACCACCACCACTACCACAACTACCATCCCCAGGGGTCACCAGAGATGCTACCCCACGAAGAACAGAGGAAGAAGAGATGCGAGAAGTGTTTCAAACACCGTCAGCAGCTCCCATTTCGAGTAAGATTGCAGCATCCTTGTTGACCCCGTCCACCACACCCCAACGAGAAGAAATGAAAGCTTGGGTTAAAAAGATGATGTCCACTCCTCCTTCGACAGAAGTGAAAAAGAAAGAAGGGAAACCAGAAGTGAAAAAAGAAAAGAAGACCAAAGCCATTCCATTGCCACCTCCACCACCACCACCACTACCTTGGACTTCTACTCCCGTAGCCCATCGGACACGTAAATCCGTTTCTAAACCACCCTTTCGTCCCACCCAAAGTAGCATCACCGAAGAGTGGCTGACTTATTAACACACAAACAAACACAAAAAAATGGAAAATGTCTTAGCCAGCATTTACTACGATCCCTCCCATCCTGCAGGTTACGCAGGAGTTCAAAAATTGTATCGTGCTGCTAAAATGCGACTGAAAAGTCTCCGTTTACCTCAAGTGCAACGATGGTTACAAGAACAAGCTACCTACACTTTACACAAACCCATTCGACGCAAGTTTGCCAGAAGTCGCACCCAAGTGGAAGGCATCGATCATCAATGGCAAGCCGATTTAGCCGATGTCTCTCATTTGGCCAGCTACAATCGTGGCTACAAATATTTGTTTTGTGTCATCGACGTCTTTTCCAAATTTGCCTGGGTCGTGCCCTTGACTTCCAAATCGAGCAGCGGGTTAGTGCGAGCCCTGCAACGAGTGTTGAAACAAAGCGGTCGTCACCCTCTTCGATGGCAAACGGACAAAGGTACCGAATTTCTGAACCAAGCTTTCCAAAAAGAATTAAAGAAACATGACATTCATTTTTTTACCACCGAGAATCCAGAAACCAAAGCCAGCATCGTGGAACGTTTTCAACGCACTTTGAAAGAACGCATGTGGAAATATTTCACGCATCACCACACTCTGAAGTACATCGACATCTTTCCGCATCTGGTGCAAGCGTACAACCAATCTTACCATCGAAGCATCGGACGTGCCCCGCAAGAAGTGACTCCCGAGAACGAAATGTTGGTGTTTGAGTGCCTGTTCGGTACGTCCCCGACGAGGGCTGTCCCCAAGAAAAGTTGAATGTTGGCCGTAGGAGATTGGGTGCGCATTGGTAAAACCAAACGCACTTTCGACAAAGGTTACTTACCTAACTGGACGACCGAATTGTTTCGTGTCACTGGACGAGTGCATGGCCGTCATCCTGTCGTCTATAAATTGGAAGACATGAACGGAGAAGTGCTCAAAGGAAGGTTTTATTTGCCCGAGTTACAACGTGTCACCAAAAAAGGAGACGATGTGTACGGCATCGAAAGCATTCTCGAACGCAGAACCCGTAAAGTGGGCAAACGACGTGTCAAAGAAGTCAAAGTACGTTGGAAAGGATATCCACCCAGTTTTGATTCTTGGATCGACGCTTCGCAAGTCATCGATTATAAAAAGAAGTGAACATCATGCCCTTTCACACAGACGCAGCTACGTCGACCACTCCTTCACCCAGTTCTTCTGTGCAAGATTTACAAAAACAACCCTTGTGGGTGTCGTGTGGAGAACGTGTGCCTAAAACGCAAATCGTCTTTTTCTGCCAAATCTTCGTGGTGTATTGTGTCATCGCGGCAGCCATTGCCAATTTGAGTTTGCAACAAGGAGACAAACACTTCTGGACCATTTTATTGAGCAGTTGCATCGGTTACCTGCTTCCCAATCCCTCCCTGAAATTCACTTCGAACGGGAACCACGGGAACCTTGTGTCCAGTGCCAGTGTCAGTCACCACTCCAATAACACACCACAACAACGACCCCATTTTAGGCGGAGACACGCCTCTGACGTCCAGTAACCCCTCGGACAGCCACAGAACTCTGGAATTATGAGTCACCAAAACCAATTTTACTTAACCTTACCCAGTGACAGTTCCATGGAGGTGTTTCCCAAGAACACGTTGTGCTGTTACACGGCCAAATTACCTCGGTCATCCCATTAGATCACGAAGCCCATTGGGAAGTGGCTTTAGTGGAAATCATTCACCCGACCCAAGTCCTCAATGTCCTTCCCAATCAAAATTTTTTTGATGTGTAAGTTCATGACGAGCAAGTGCAACAGTACTTGGATACCCACGTCAAATATGACAAGAAAACCCCTGGCACAAAAAGTCAAAAGTACACCACCTATCACTTGTTCATTCCTCCAGGCTATTATTTTAGTGGTCAACATTTGGTCTGCACCATAGCCACCAGGCTTAATGGCGTGTTTTTTAAAGCTTTGGATAATTTCAGAAAAAGTGTCACCATGGAATACCACAAAGCAGCTCGTCGCTTCTCGATGAAATTTGACGGGAGTAAAACCCTGTCCATTTTATTTTGTCCTGAATTGTTTGACATGTTGAGCGGAGACATGAACATGAGAATGGCCATGCTCAAGAAAAAGGAATTAACAATCGTTTACGACAACGAGTCTTTTAGCAAGTTATTTCGTGCCCCGGTAGAACTGAACCAAGGACTGAATTTGATGTTCGTGTATTCCGATGTGGTGGAGTACAACGTGGTGGGACACTCCTCTGTGCCGTTACTGCGTGTCATTCCTTTCAAATTGGATTCTGCCACGAACGCTGACGAGGAAGGTGGAAACACTTATCACGTCCACCGCGAATTAGTACATCCTCACTATTTTCCTGTCAGCAAGTCGTATTTGGACACGGTCAACATTACTATAAAAGGAGATTTGGGACAAAATATTTCATTCACCAAAGGAAAAGTCACGGTGAAACTCCATTTTCGAAAACGGTTTTCTCACGACTCGTAAGCCATGTATCCAGTGTACCGAGGGGTTGCACGACAGCGAGGACACGGTTTAGGAGATATGTTGAAATCCGCCTTTCGTTCGGTGGCTCCGGTGTTGAAACCGATGGTGACACGCGGATTGCACGCCTTGAAAGATGCGGCACTGACGCAAGGCAAAGAATTTCTGCCAAATGTCATCATCGACAAACAAAACCCTAAAGAAGCCTTCATGAGGGCAGGCAAAAATGTCTTGCTGCAAACGGGCAAAGACATTTTAGGCCGACGAGACACACCTATAAATGCCCTGCACGCTACCGAGTCAGGCATTCAGCAAGGACAAGGCAGAAAGAGACGACGAAGAAAACACCCTTTCACCAGACTTCAAGCGAGAAAGGCCAAGAAAAGAAGAACCGTTCGAGACTTAGACGTTTTCGATTATTGAGAAAAGAGACAAAAAAATGATGCACCGAGAATCTTGCGCTTGTTCCAAGACGGAACTGGATCTGTTTGCCATGCCCCCCACGATGATCACGATGCAAGAATCCCAGTGGGTGGGATTTAAACCCGTCTCCTCATTGACAGATTCCGCTCCCATCGAGTTTGAAATCAAAGGACAGCCCGAAGATTACATCGATCTGAATAGCAGTTACCTATACTTGAAAGTGAAAGTGATCGAACCACCCAACGTTAACCTAGACAATAATGATGCAGTAGCTCCCTTCAACAATTTCATGCATTCCTTGTTTAGCGAAGTGGACTTGTACTTGAATAACAAACTGATCAGCAGTAGCATGGATACTTACCCTTACCGAGCGTACCTGGAAAATCTCTTGACGTACGGAAAAGAAGCCAAGAACACTCATCTGGATGCTTGCGTGGTATGGAAACCTGACAAAGCGACTAAGTTCAACGGCCTTACACTTGCCGGGGATGCTTCAAATACAACGGGATTTGTAGAACGACGAACGAAAATTCATCTAAGTCGTAGTTTAGAACTGATGGATCGCTTGCATCTAGACATGTGGTTACAAGAAAAATATTTGCTGAACGGGGTGGATATCCGCTTGAGACTGAATCGTAGCAGTGCCTCTTTCCATTTAATGGCTGCTGCTGATGCCACTTACAAAACCATCATCGAAGAAGCCAGACTTTACGTGCGTCGTGTGGAAGTGCTACCTAAAGTGGGAAACGACGTCAGTCAGACGTTGAGCAGAACCACTGCCAAGTATCCGATACGTCGCGTGGAAGTGAAAACGTTCACCATTCCTACTGGACAGCGATCTATGATCCAAGATCATCTGTTCCAAGGACAGTTACCCAAGCGTTTGATCCTTGGTATGGTCTTGAATTCAGCCTTCAACGGAGCCTACAACGAAAATCCTTTTGAGTTTCCTACAACGAAAATCCTTTTGAGTTTGAACACTTTGGCATGTCCAAGATCGAAGTCAGTCGCGACGGCAAGACCTTGTGTACCAGACCTTTCGAACCTAACTTTGGTGCCGCGAAGAATTATTTGAGATCGTACTTGTCCCTGTACGAAGCCACTGGACAGTTAGGGACCAACACCAGTCACGGTATTACATACGAGGATTATGCAGGAGGCTATGCTTTGTGGGCTTTTGATTTCACTTCAGACCAAGGCAGCGACGAGGGACATTTCCACCCTATAAAATCCGGCCAGATTCGAGTGGAAATTCAGTTTGCGAGTGCTCTACTCCACACGGTGAACGTCATCCTGTATGCAGAATTCGATAATACCATAGAAATCAAGAGTTTGAGAGAAGTCATTCTAGATTATTAGAAGCCATGGAAGACTGTTATCCCTCTTTACCTAGTGGAGAAACTTTGGAGATGGAATGTGAGGAGACCGTGGAAAAAGAAGAAGTTATCATGATGAAGTCAAGATGGCCAGAACAAGAAACCCATTTAGTCTCCTGTTTTGCCAAACACTTGGTCGAACAAATGACGGAATTGATCAAGAAAGATTGCTATGGATGTCAAAACGATCATCCCAGTCAAATTCAACACGATAAATGCCTGATGCTGAGTCAAGAAGAAAAATTGGACGAGTATCTGGACGATGCTTGGAGTCTCATCTCGGACGAAGAAGTGTTGAATCAGTGGTATAAAGACTTGCGTGAACATTCTTGTCCACCATTAACCACTCAAGAGATCGATCGCATCGAAGCTCTCCTGAATCAAAGTGAGGAGACGAAACGAAGAAACGGTTATTTGTCAGACATTTTCAAGCAAAAAGTCAGGATTGAATTGATGACTTATTATTACCTGTGAAGAAGAAAGAAAAAAAAACATGGATACCTGGGAACTTTATTACCTTTTGAACCACAGTTCGTATACGGCTTCTTGGAATCCTGTCGTCTGTGCTAAAGATGAACTCCCTCATTGCAAACCTCAAGACCATCAAGTTTATGTGATCAACACGGACGACAGTCATCTCCCAGGAACCCACAGGGTAGCCGTCTACTTTACTCAAGAAGGATGTGTGGAATATTTCGATTCGTACGGATTGCCTCCTTTGGAAGATGATATCATTGACTTTATGAGAAGAAATGCTCAAACCACCCGATTCAATAATGTGAAATTACAAGGCACAGATTCCTTGGTGTGTGGACAATATTGTGTGCATTTTCTGCATCATCGCAGCCTGGGCTATTCCTTAGAACATTTAGCGACTCATTTTGATCCTCGTTCTTTTTCTAGAAACGATGTGAAAGTAGATCGATGGTTTTGTGACCATTATGCTTATCTTTTGTCTCAAGCTAGGAAACGTAGTGTCCATCAATGGCCTAATGACTTCCAACAGTGGAAATCACAATTTCATTCACAACGTTGTCAGCCCTGTTTAAAGTAGAGTGTGAATTGAAAAAAAAATGTTTGTCATTTGAAAAAAATGTTTGATGTTATATGGTTGGATTATTATTAAAAAATGTTAGAGTTGTTGTTGGTTAGTGTTAAGTGATTTTGAATAAAAAATGTTGTGTTTTGAAAAAAATGCCTTTGTCTTTTGTTTGGCTATAAGAATGTTGATTCATGCTCTTTGACTTCTTACTATCCCTCTCATGACACTAATTGAACGTTCCGGCTCGAAAACCGTGGAGGGATGTTTTCCTTCACGTCCGCGCTTTGACTTTAAGAACCAGGATAGTTTCCAGTCTAACCATCCATTGTCGACTCATCCTCCTACGAAGATGTGCTCCAAACTAGCTAAGCTAAACGAAGCCTACGTGAATTTGCATAGGGTCAGACATAGTCTGATACCGAAGCCAGAAGAGATAGAGAATGTGAGAATGTTAAAAGTCACTGAAGACCTGAGAGAAGAACTCTTCAGAGAAGAAGTGAACAGGGATAAAGAAGAATGGACAGAGAAATACTGACTTCAGAGACAGCAGCAACAGCAACAACAACAACAACAACAGCAGGAACCTGAACCTGACAGAGGCTTTGTCGATTGTCGTATCGACACCAAAGAGTTCTTCTTCTCTTTCCGAAGAAGCAGACATATCGTCAGAAAGTCTATCCTCAGAGGACGTCGCATTCTTAGAAACTAAAAGATTGCCATAGCAAACAAAATAAAACCAGCCCTTTTCATGGCTACCCAATACTCTAGAAAAGAAATAACAATCCATTTGCCAATGTGTGTAGGTAGAGTAGTGTGAATATAAACACTAGCTCTTTTTTATAGTGTGAGTGTATGTGTTTGTGTATAGGATTGTGTGTTTGTAAGTGCTCACGTACGTTGGTGTGGATAGTAGATTAAGATCATGTTTTTAGCTGTTTGAGGTGTGGGGAGAGTAGATATGGGGTTTGATTGGATTGCTTTGCGTATGTGAATAGTATATTGAAGTGATTAATGAAAATATTTTAGAATAGTGATAGGCAGTATAAAAAAGTGAGTGAGTGTTTCTTTTAGGTCCGCGCGTTTGTTTGGTCATGATCTAGGTAAGATCAATTTTGTTTTAGGGGGATGTTTTCCTTCACGTCCGCCCTTTCACTATAAATTGAAACTCGCTGGGCAGTCTAGCTACCCTGTTCATTCGTTGACAAGACAATGAATACCAGAATTGTGAAACTGCTAGAACTCCAAATGCACCTGGAATATGCCAGGCGCATAGTAAATGAACTGGCCGCGGAGGCCATAGTAGAAGAGGCAAGGATAAAGAAAGAAGAGGAGGAGAGAAGACAAAAGGAAGAGGAGGAAAAGAAAATAGGAGAGAGGATGGCTTACAAGATACCAGAGACAGAGGATTGGGGTGATGAAGCTAATCATCATCCCTCTGCGCTCCCAGTCAAACGAGTCAACTGGAAAGATTGGAGTAGAAGATGTGTGTGTGGTGCCAGGCCAGGAAGGTGCCAGCATTAGATAGGTACATCTGGAGTTCAAAAACAAACAGCCCTTTTCAGGGCTACCCAAACCTTTAGAAAAGAAATAACAATCGATTTGCCAATGTGTGTAGGTAGAGTAGTGTGAATATAAACACTGACTCTTTTTTTTCTAGTGTGAGGGTATGTGTTTGTGTTTGTGTTTGTGTGTTTCTGTTTGTAAGCGCTCACGTACGTTTGTGTGAATAGTAGATTATGGGTTTGTTTATTGTTTCTTAGCGTATGTGGAGAGTATAGTTTGGGTTTTGTAACCGATCACGTACGATTGTGTGGATAGTAGATTATGGATTTCGTTTTAATGATTTGCGTGTGTAAATAGTAGATTTGGGGTTCGTTTATTGCTGGTTCACGTATGTGGATAGTAGATCATATGAAATGAGAAAAGTTGGGGCTGTTTTCCTTCACGTCCGCGCGTTGTTTGGTCATGATCTAGGTAAGATCAATTTTGTTTTGGGGGATGTTTTCCTTCACGTCCGCGCTTTCACTATAAAACTAACAGTGTTTGCCATTGGAGCCCATTACACGGAATAAGCAAACAAGAAGATGCCAGCAGCTTCAGCTTTGTATAACAACCTTATGGGAAGTTGGTATTGGATGGTGGATGGATTGAATGTAGCAGAAAGGCTTGAACAGGAATGGAGGCATGCAGTGACAAAAGACTTCGTCTCAAGACAAGTAACCAGCCTCCACTTAGCAATCGATATTGTGAAAGAAATGATAGAGGATGAGGAGAAGAGAATCAGAGGTTTAATTAACCCACCGTATGTGAAAGTGGGCAAGTTGAAAGAAGCCATAGTTTATGTGACGAGTGTAAGGTGTTTTTTAGAAGACATTGTAGAATGGACAGATTGGTCTTTTGTGAAGTGGGGCTTAGACAAGCTTAAGAAAGCGGAAGAAGTAATGAGGAATGTGCTGACCGAAGAGGTCAAGAAGATCAAAGAAAAGTGGTCAAAGGAAAGAAAAGAAGAAGAAAATAGAAAGAAAAAGGAAGAACTAGAGAAACTAAACGCTAACTGGATGAAAATCCAACAGAAGTTCCGAGCCATGGGTCACCCGGACTGGATACCGGAAACAGAAAAGAAGAAGAAAGGAATGATGGAAAAAATAAGAGGATGGTGGAAGAAGTTAAGGACTTAGAAGAAGAAGAAACCCAAAGGCCCTTTTCAGGGCCACTCATAGGTCTCGAAAAGAGAATGACTTTCGATTGCCTACCCTTTTTTAAATTTAAAAAAAAAAAAAAAAAATCCCACGTTCATTTCCCATTGTCGCTATATAGTCCCACCCTGTTTAAATTCCCTTGACGCTATACAGTCTCATATTCCCATGTTCAATTCCCCTTGTCGCTCAACAGTCCCAAAATCTATTTCCCATGTTAATTTCCCTTGTCGCTAAACAGTCCCACGATTTTTCGTCCATGTTAAATTTACATAGTCGCTAAACAGTCCCAGGGTGGTTAATGTTAAATTTACATAGTCGCTAAACAGTCCCGGGGGGGGGGGGGATCTGTAATGCTAATTCCCATTGTCGCTAGGGAATCTCCATTCACTACTAGGCTTATTCTCAGTAGAAGCTGGGCTGTTACACTGGAAGTTGTATGTTGTGCTGTTTGTAGTTATTTCAAATTACTTGGATTTAATAAAGATTAATTCTTATTCAATGAAAATACGTGTGCTCGTGTGAGATTCTTAATCAAAGGCAGTTATTATAAGAAATTTATTTAAATTTCCGAAACCGGAGTGATAATTCTTGTTTCTACAAGGAACTGTAGAATTCAACACTACAGATTTCGCCATACGTTATTGTCTTCCAGCTTGGATTCTTCGTCGAGATTCGAACTTGAAATCAGAAGAACAATTTGTTATTAGGACTACTAACATTTTATTCTTGGATTATTTTTGGATTTGATTCTTAAAACCGTAAGTTCATATGTTTTCATTTTTAATTTTTTTTCCCCGGGAAATAAATTATTATATTTTTCAAAGCTTGTTGTTTTCACTCTTTCTTGCGTTACTGTTTATTTGAGTCTAAACAAGTAACATAAAATGATTTGAATGAAATTTGTGACTGAAAGAAAAACTACAATTTAATATTTCCTTCAACATAATTAAGTAACTTCTATATCTAATCATTAAAACTGCTACATATTAACCCACGAAAACAAAGAAGTTGTCCTTGACTATCGTAGAGTGTGTGTGTGTGTGTTGATCAGCCAAAATTAAAGCTAGTGTTGGGAATTATATGATGATAAGCATGTTTCTCAAAGGAACGTTATATAGGTGGACCCTGATTACTGGGTGAATTGAACTCGTAAGTTCTAGGAAAAATATTTGAAACAAGTAAGTCAAGTAATGCTATTTTTGAACATACAACGTTGCAATTTCTCTCTCTCTCTCTCTCTCTCTCTCTCTCTCTCTCTCTCTCTCTCACGCACACACACACACACACACACACACACACACTATAAAAACAAAACTATTGCAATCATGCTTATGCGCATAAGCACACATTAAACACATTTCCATTGATGCTGTCGAAAAAAATGTATGCGACCCTTTCAGTTGCCATTTATCAATGATACTTGGCTTGAAACATGTACTAAAAAAGATTAGCTATCAGCTCCTATCAACACAAATTGATTTGATTTGAAGTGTTTTGATCACTTCGTGAATTGATGAGGTCAATTAACAGCTCTCTCTCAGTAGTAAATGGGGGCACCCTAGCGTCAAGGGGAATTAGCATTACAAGACCCCTTGGGCAACTCTAGCGTCAAGGGAAAATTAACATGGAGAAAAATCGTGGGTCAGATTAGCGTCAAGGGAAATTAACATGGAGAAAAATCGTGGGTTACTCTAGCGACAAGGTGAATTTAACATGGAACTATAGTGTGGGTCTGTCTAGCGACAAGGGGAAATTAACATGGGAATAGAGTTTGGGTTTGTCTAGGGACAAGGGGAATTGAATATGGGATTTTTTTTTTTTTAAATTCAAATTTAAATTTAAATTTAAAAAAAGGGGTAGGCAATGGAAAGGCTATCTCTTTTCGAGAAATATGGCTGGCCCTGAAAAGGGCCTTTGGGTTTTCTTCTTCTTCTGCTTCTAATTTCTTCTTTTTCTTCACCAAGTTCTTATTTTATCTCCAACACTCTTTCTCTTCTTCTCTTTCTTTTTCTCCTACTCTTCTTTCTTCTTCTCTTCCTCTTCTTCTTTCTTCGTCTTCTCATTTTCTTCTTCTTTTTCAATCTTTTCGTTCCATTTGCTTATTCTTATTCTTTCCTCTTCATCCTCCTTCTCCTCCTTTATCTCTTTCATGACACCACTAATCTTGTCCTTTACCTTTTTTAAGTTATTAATTTCCATCTTTACACGATGGGGACTATAGGAATAATGGTCTTCAACCAGTCTTATTAACATCTGCTCCATCATTCCTAAGTTGTCTAAAACGTCTAATGTTTGTATTTTGTCCATTTGGTTAGAAGCCATCTTCTTTTTTTATTCTTTGCAGAATGGTTTGAACGACGAATACTATGGGTTCTTATACTTAAAGCGCGTAAGTGAAGGAAAACATCCCCCCTAAAACGTAAAATTGATCTTACCTAGATCATGACCAAACAACGCGCGAACGTGAAGGAAAATATCCCCCAATTTTTTCATTTCATATAATAAAACCCAAACTATACTTTCTCATTTCATATAATAAAAACCCAAACAATACTCTCCACATACGCTAAGAAACAATAAACAAAATCCATAATCTACTATCCACACAATCTTACGTGAGCGCTTACAAAACCCAAACTATACTCTTCACATACGCTAAGAACAATAAACAAATCCATAATCTACTATTCACACAATCGTACGTGAGCGGGTACTAACACAAACACAAACACACAAACACAAACACACAAACACATACGCTAAGAACAATAAACTAATCCATAATCTACTATCCACACAATCGTACGTGAGCGCTTACAGAACCCAAACTATACTCTTCACCTACGCTAAGAAACAATAAAGAAACCCGTAATCTACTATTCCCACAAACATACCTGAGCTCTTACAAGCACCAACACACAAACACATACCCTCACACTATCTTAAAAAAGAGTTAGTGTTTATAATCACACTACTCTACCTACACACATTGGCAAATCGATCGTTATTTCTTTTCTATTGGGTAGCCCTGAAAAGGGCTGTTTTTGTTTTGTTTTGGAACTTCATGGACACCTGGTTAATGGTGGCACCTTCCAGGCCTAGCGCCACATACACATCTTGTCCCCCAGTTACTTTTTACCTTTTTGGGGGAGAGAGCAGAAGCAGGATATGTCGCTTCAGAATCCCAATTTTCGCTCTCTGGGATTCTGAAATTTCTTCTTCTTCTCTCCTTTTCCTCCTCCTCCTCTTCTTTGTATCTTCTCTCCTCCTCTTTGTATCTTCTTTCCTCTTCTTCTTTATATCTTCTCTCCTCCTCTTCTTTGTTTCTTCTTTCCTCCTCCTCTCTTATCCTTCCCTCCTCCACAATGGCTTCCGCGGCCAGTTCATTTAATATGCGCCTGGCATATTCCAGATGCACATGAAGTTCCAACAGTTTCTCCAGTCTCGTGTTCATTTTTGGTGTTGATCAATCAACAAGGGTAGCTGGACTGCCGAACGAGTTTCAATTTATACTGAAAGCGCGGACGTGAAGGAAAACATCCCCTAAAAACATAAAATTGATCTTACCTACATCATGACCAAAAAACAACAACGCGCGGACCTAAAAGAAACACTCACTCACTTTTTATGCTACCCATCACTATTTTAAAATTTTTATAAATCACTTCAATAGACTATCCACATACGCAAAGCAATCCAATCTAACCCCAAATTTACACCTCAAACACCAAAAAAAAAAAAGACATCATTTTAATCTACTATCCATACCAACTTACTTAACCACTTACAAACACAAACACACAAACACATACCCTCACATTTTTTTTAAAAAAGAGTTAGTGTTTATTTTCACACTACTCTACCTATACACATTGGCAAATCGATTGTTATTTCTTTTCTAGAGTATTGGGTAGCCATGAAAAGGGCTGTTTTTTTTGTTTGCTATGGTATTCTTTTTAGTTTCTAAGAATGCGATGTCCTCTGAGGATAAACTTTCTGGCGATAGGTCTGCTTCTTCGGAAAGAGAAGAAGAACTCTTTGGTGTCGATACGACAATCGACAAAGCCTCTGTCAGCTTCAGGTTGCTGCTGCTGCTCTTGTTGTTGTTGTTGCTGCTGTCTCTGAAGTCTGTACTTCTCTGTCCATTCTTCTTTTTCCCTGTTCATTTCTTCTCTGAAGAGTTCTTCTATCAGGTCTTCAGTGATTTTTAACATTCTCACATTCTCTATTTCTTCTGGCTTCGGTATCAGACTGTGTCTGACCCTATGCAAATTCACGTAAGCTTCGTTGAGTTTAGCTAGTTTGGAGCACATCTTCTTAGGAGGATGAGTCGACAATGGATGGTTAGACTGGAAACAACCCGGTTCTTAAAATCAAAGCGCGGACGTGAAAGAAAACATCCCCCACACGGTTTTTGAGTCGCAACGTTTAGTGAGTGTCATGAGAGGGATAGTAAGAAATGAAAGAGCATCAATCCAACATTCTTATACCTAAACAAAAGACAAAGGCATGTTTTTCAAAACACAACATTTTTTATTCAAAAATCACTAAACACTAAACAACAACTCTAACATTTTTAACATAAATCCAACAATATAACATCAAACAATTTTTTCAAAACACAACATTTTTTATTCAAAAATCACTTAACACTAAACAACAACTCTAACATTTTTTAACAACAATGCAACACTAAAAGTTTCTCCACTAGGTAAAGAGGGATAACAGTCTTCCATGGTTTCTAGTAATCTAGGATGACTTCTCTCAAACTGTTGATTTCTATGGTATTATCGAATTCTGCATACAGGATGACGTTCACCGTTTCATCAGGGTCTCGGTCTTTAAACTGAATTTCCACACGAATCTGGCCGGATTTTATAGGGTGGAAATGTCCCTCGTCGCTGCCTTGGTCTGGAGTGAAATCGAAAGCCCACAAAGCATAGCCTCCTGCATAATCCTCGTACGTAATACCGTGACTGGTATTGGTTCCTAACTGTCCGGTGGCTTCGTACAGGGACAAGTACGATCTCAAGTAATTCTTCTTGGTAAAGTCAGGTTCGAAAGGTCGGGTACACAAGGTCTTGCCATCGCGACTGACTTCGATTTTGGACACTCCAAAGTGTTGAAAGTAGAAAGGATTTTTTTCGGCAGCTCCGTTGAAGGCTGTATTCTCGACGATACCAACGATCAAACGTTTGGGTAACTGTCCTTGGAACAGATGATCTTCGATCATGGATCGCTGTCCCTTGGGAATGGTGAAGGTTTTCACTTCCACGCGTCGTATGGGATACTTGGCGGTCGTTCTGCTCAACGTCTGACTGATGTCGTTTCCCACTTTAGGTAACACTTCCACACGGCGCACGTAGAGTCTGGCTTCTAGGATTTTGGTTTTGTAACCGTCACTATCAGCCATCAAATGGAAAGCGGCACTGCTACGATTCAGTCCCAGGCGGACATCCACCCCGTTCAGCAAATACTTTTCTTGCAACCACATGTCCAAATGCAAACGATCCATCAGTTCTAAACTTGTGTCGGCTCCCGTGATTCTCTTTCTTCGTTCTACAAATCCATCATTGTTGTCTTTCTTTTCATCAGTTTCCAATATTTCAAACTTGGTAGGTTCGTCAGCTTCCCATACCACACAGGCATTGAGATGAGTGTTCTTGGCATCTATTCCGTACGTCAAGAGATTTTCCAGGTAGGCACGATAAGGGTAAGTATCCATGCTGCTACTGACCAGTTTGTTATTCAAATACAAGTCCACTCCACTGAACAAGGAATGCATGAAATTGTTGACGGGAGCTACTGCTTCATCGTCTATAGCACCTCCAGTCTTATCTAGAATTTTGACTTTCAGGTACAAGTAACTGCTATTCAGATCGATGTAATCTTCGGGCTGTCCTTTGATTTCAAACTCGATGGGAGCGGAATCGGTCAGTGAGGAGACGGGGTGAAATTCCACCCACTGGGATTCTTGCATCGTCATCATCGTGGGGGGCATGGCAAACAGATCCAGTTCCGTCTTGGAACAAGCGCAAGATTCTCGGTGCATCATTTTTTTGTCTCTTTTCTCAATAATCGAAAACGTCTAAGTCTCGAACGGTTCTTCTTTTCTTGGCCTTTCTCGCTTGAAGTCTGGTGAAAGGGTGTTTTCTTCGTCGTCTCTTTCTGCCTTGTCCTTGCTGAATGCCTGACTCGGTAGCGTGCAGGGCATTTATAGGTGTTTCTCGTTGGCCTAAAATGTCTTTGCCCGTTTGCAGCAAGACATTTTTGCCTGCCCTCATGAAGGCTTCTTTAGGGTTTTGTTTGTCGATGATGACATTTTGGAGAAATTCTTTGCCTTGCGTCAGTGCCGCATCTTTCAAGGCGTGCAATCCGCGTGTCACCATCGGTTTCAACACCGGAGCCACCGAACGAAAGGCCGATTTTAACATATCTCCTAAGTCGTGTCCTCGCTGTTGAGCAACCCCTCGGTACACTGGATACATGACTTAAGAGTCGTGAGAGAACCGTTTTCGAAAATGGAGTTTCACCGTGACTTTTCCTTTGGTGAATGGAATATTTTGTCCCAGATCTCCTTTTATAGCAATGTTGACCGTGTCCAAATACGACTTGCTGACAGGCAAATAGTGAGGATGGACAAATTCGCGGTGGACGTGGTAAGTGTTTCCACCTTCCTCGTCAGTGTTCGTGGCAGAATCAACTTTGAAAGGAATGACACGCAGTAACGGTACGGAGGTATGTCCCACCACGTTGTACTCCACCACATCGGAATACACGAACATCAAATTCAGTCCTTGGTTCAGTTCTACCGGGGCACGAAATAACTTGCTAAAAGACTCGTTGTCGTAAACGATGGGTAATTCGTTTTTCTTGATCATGGTCTTTCTCATGTCCATGTCTCCGCCCAACATGTCATACAATTCAGGACAAAATAAAATGGACAGGATTTTACTCCGTTCAAATTTCAGCAAGAAGCGACGAGCTGCTTTGTGGTACTCCATGGTGACATTTTTGTTTTGCTCCAAAGCTTTCAGAAACACGACATTAAACCTGGAGGTTATGGTGCTGACCAAATGTTGACCACTAAAATAATAGCCTGGGGGAATGAACAAGTGATAGGTGGTGTACTTTTGTGTACGGGTTTTCTTGTCATATTTGACATTGCTATCCATCCACTGTTGCATTTGCTTGTCATGAACTTCCACATCAAAAAAATTTGATTGGGAAGGACATTGAGGACTTGGGTCGGGTGAATCATTTCTACTAAAGCCACTTCCCAATGGGCTTCGTGATCTAAGGGGATGGCTTGAGGTAATTTAGCCGTGTAACAGCACAACGTGTTCTTGGGAAACACCTCCATGGAACTGTCACTGGGTAAAGTTAAGTAAAATTGGTTTTGGTGACTCATAATTCCAGAGTTCTGTGGCTGTCCGAGGGGTTATTACTGGACGTCAGAGGCGTGTCTCCGTCTAAAATGGGATTCTGGTTCTGATTGAAGTGGTGACTGGCACTGGCACTGGACACAAGGTTCCCGGGGTTCCCGTTCGAGGTGAATTTCAGGGAGGGATTAGGAAGCAGGTAACCGATGCAACTGCTCAATAAAATGGTCCACAATTGTTTGTCTCCTTGTTGCAAATTCAAATTGGCAATGGCTGCCCCGATGACACAATACACCACGAAGATTTGGCAGAAAAAGACGATTTGCGTTTTAGGCACACGTTCTCCACACCACACCCACAAGGGTTGTTTTTGTAAATCTTGCACAGAAGAACTAGGTGAAGGAGGGGTAGTCGACGTAGCTGCGTCTGCTGTGTGAAAGGGCATGATGGTCACTTCTTTTTATAGTCGATGACTTGCGAAGCGTCGATCCAAGAATCAAAACTGGGTGGATATCCTTTCCAACGTACTTTGACTTCTTTGACACGTCGTTTGCCCACTTTACGGGTTCTGCGTTCGAGAATGCTTTCGATGTCGTACACATCGTCTCCTTTTTTGGTCACACGTTGTAACTCGGGCAAATAAAACCTTCCTTTGAGCACTTCTCCGTTCATGTCTTCCAATTTATAGACTGTAGGATGACGACCATGCACTCGTCCAGTGACGCGAAACAATTCGGTCGTCCAGTTAGGTAAGTAACCTTTGTCGAAAGTGCGTTTGGTTTTGCCAATGCGCACCCAATCTCCTACGGCCAACTCTCCACTTTTCTTGGGGACAGCCCTCGTCGGGGACGTACCGAACAGGCGCTCGAACACCAACACTTCGTTGTCGGGAGTCACGTCTTGCAGGGCACGTCCGATGCTTCGATGGTAAGATTGGTTGTACGCTTGCACCAGGTGCGGTAAGATGTCGATGTACTTCAGAGTGTGGTGATGCGTGAAATATTTCCACATGCGTTCTTTCAAAGTGCGTTGAAAACGTTCCACGATGCTGGCTTTGGTTTCTGGATTCTCGGTGGTAAAAAAAATGAATGTCACGTTTCTTTAATTCTTTTTGGAAAGCTTGGTTCAGAAATTCGGTGCCTTTGTCCGTTTGCCATCGAAGAGGGTGACGACCGCTTTGTTTCAACACCCGTTGCAGGGCTCGCACTAACTCGCTGCTCGATTTGGAAGTCAAGGGCACGACCCAGGCAAATTTGGAAAAGACGTCGATGACACAAAACAAATATTTGTAGCCACGATTGTAGCTGGCCAAATGAGAGACATCGGCTAAATCGGCTTGCCATTGATGATCGATGCCTTCCACTCGGGTGCGACTTCTGGCAAACTTGCGTCGAATGGGTTTGTGTAAAGTGTAGGTAGCTTGTTCTTGTAACCATCGTTGCACTTGAGGTAAACGGAGACTTTTCAGTCGCGTTTTGGCAGCACGATACAATTTTTGAACTCCTGCGTAACCTGCAGGATGGGAGGGATCGTAGTAAGTGCTGGCTAAGACTTTTTCCATTCCTTTGTGTTGGTTGGTGTGTTAATAAGACACCCACTCTTGGAGGATGCTACTCTTTTTCTCTTGGGGTATTTTCTTGGATTGCAACGCTTTGCGTGTGCGGCCAGCAATAGGTGTCGAAGAGGAGAAGGATGTCTGAGCGGGGGATATCGGTTCTTGTTTCACTTCTGTCTTCACTTCTGTCTTCACTTTCTTTTTCTCTTGTGAGGAAGAAGGGGTGGCCATCATCTTTTTAATCCATCCAATTCTGGAGGTAGGTGGTGTTGCTAACTTGCGTACTTTTTCTGGTGGAATTTGAAACCCATCCTCTTCTTCTCCTTTTTCTCCTTTTTCTGTCTTGGTCACGGGTACTGGTGGTACTGGTACTGGTACTGGTGATGGTGCTGGACTTTTCATCAAGGTCTTAAAATCTTTCAGAGTGGGTAGAGCTGTTTCGTCTAAAGCTTTCTGGTGAAAGAGTTGCAGTCGTTGCAAGAGTTGACCGTACTTTTGCGATTTTTCTGTTTCGGACAAATCTTGGCGATCCATCAAGGACTGCAATTCGTGTTGTAACTGGGACATCTCGCTCAAATGGGGATTGGGAGGTAAATGCGGGGTGTGTTGTTCTTGCCACCGATGGTATTCCATCCATCGTTTGTAAGGCACTAAAGCTAGTTTTCGTCCTTCCATGGGGTTGTCAGGGGTCGATTCTGAGATCTTGGAACTTCCGAGGCCTTTTTATCTTCCTCCCACCAGTCCTCCCAACATGGTTCCCAAGACTCCTTTCAGTATGGGACCTAACAAGAGAGGTAAAATACCTCCACGTTGCACGAACATCTTCTTTTTTTGACGAATGGGAATTTTCTTTCGAACCATTTGGCGAAGAACGTGACGATGCTTGCTTAAGCATTGTTTCTGGTGTTTGGACAAAGGGATCGTGCCTTTCAAAACGTTCAAACAACATTCGCACACGGTATCGATGACCTCTTTGGAGGCCGTTTGAATGAGTTTTTTTCATAGGGGTGGAGAAGCTTTGGACAGGACAGATAACATGTCCCCATGTTTGGCTAAACGTGGTGGCAGTCCTTTCCTTTTCTTTCCTTGGGGTTTTCTGGAGGGTGACATCTTTGAGTCTTCAGGAGCACCAAAAAACACTGATACCCGACTTGGTCACATGCCTTTTTTATACTGGAACGCGTCGCCACTGATTGTCTTTACGTCGTATTAGTTTGAGGACAGGCATGACACGTCGTGCAGGGGTACGTAACGGACTAAATCGAGCCAGTTCTTGCTTGGACAAATCCAGTAAACTTTGTAACATGTCCGATCTTTCTTGAACTTTGATTTTGGGAGAAGGTACTTTGTGAGCAGCAGCCACTGCCACTAAATTGGAAGGTCCTGCCACTGGGGAAGTTCTTTTGGGGGTCATCAACGGAGAAGTTCTTGGTGTGATCAACGTCTCCAAGTACTCTTCAGTTCTGGGTGTCATTAACGGAGAAGTGGACAAACGTGAAGCTGCCGGAGACGCAGTCACCGCCGTGGCAGGTCGTGATTTGCGAGTGTAAGGTTGCGTCCTGGCCGAAGTGCCTCTCTTGCGACTAGTTTTCTGTGGACTTTTCTTTTTCTGGGGGCTTCTTTTCTTTTTCCGGGGTGGTGGTGGTGTCTGGTCAGAGGAGGGTCCTGCCACTGGAGAAATTCTCCTTGGGGACCTGGTCTTTTTCTTCTTGGGGCTTCGTTGGACTTTTGTCTTGGGTATAACTTTGGGGGCATTAGGATCCCATCTTAAGAGTGAGCGAATGATGACCCCTCCTAGAGTACCGCTCCCTCCAGGTTTCAAAATGATTTGTTTTTTGGTTTGAGTGTCGATGCGGGGATCGGCCAGTTGGACCAAAGCGACTTTGTTTCGATCAAAAAAGCGTTTGGTTTGATGAGGAATCTGAATGATTCCTTGGAGTAATTGACGTGCCGTCACCGTGAACCATCGTAAGACTTGTTTGAGACTAGCTTCTAAGACACGAGCTCGTGTTTGTGGATTTTTTTCTCGACTGATGCCATACAAGGCACGAATCAATTTGACGGGAAGATGCGACTGAAGGGACGTCATGTTCGCACTGTGTGAGACAGACGAAAAGGGTCTGAGGTTTTTATAGATTTTTTTATGGGGAGTGAAATGAAGTCGAGGACGGAGACGTGTACAGGACAGGCCCTCCGTCTTGGCACCAGTGGTGAAACAAGTGGGTACGAAATCGCAAATCCTCGGGAGTCGTAGGTTTCAAATCGACGAGTAAATAGGCGTGTGGCGTTTGAGTGGCATCGTCGTACGCCTGAGTCAGCCAAGGCGTTCCTAACTGTTTGGCTAAGACTTGCACTTGCGATTTATCTCGAGGGCTTTTAAACAAGACCACGTAATGCGCATTGAGACTGATGGTGCGATGGGCTTTACTTTGTTGAAACAAATTTTGGGTGATGTAAACGACACTGGCATTACGGTGATGCCCTTTGCGCGTGAACCACAATCTAATTTCTTCTTCGTCTTCTCCTAACATGTCGTCGAAAATGACCAAATGGGTTAGACGGGAGTCAGAGACGATGCCATCGTCTTCTTTAGGAATGCCTTCCACAAACACGATGGAATCGCCTTGACTTTCTCGCAAGAGGCTGTACGCCGATTGCCACTCTTTGTAACACCACACGATTCGTTGAGGGGGTCGATCGATCAAATGATGTTTATGTTCGATCAAACGTTTGACGAATTCGGTTTTGCCTGAACCGCTAGGTCCAGCAATGAGCATGTTAAAGGGATGGCGAAGATACAAAGCCTCCCAACTGGCACGATTTAAGTGTTCGTCGATGACTTTGACAGTAGAGGAAGAGGGAGTAGAGACAGTAGAGGTAGGCATGGTGTGAGGAATGTCTCCTGTGACACGAAAAAACAAACAAGACAAGAGTTTATATACTTTTTCAGAACACGTTTATTGAATGTTTTTTTCAAACATGAATACGAAAGACAAAAATACATAAAAGCCAAAGGCTTAAGTACAAGAATAAAAGGCACATGAACGTGGAATAAAAAACAAGTGTCTGTACAACAACCACATGTTTTGGGTAAAGTTCTAACCAGTTCTATAGTAGGGGGTAAGGTCACACAAGTGTCCTCCCGAAAGGGTCTTTCAGGCCTGTCCACGACAGTCCTGTCCTGGGTGACGGGTTCTTCTGGCATCGTCACTAACACAGGTTGAAAAGTAACTTTTTCCTTGAATAACTCTCGTGCATACTGGGCCACCTCTTGTGTCCAAGCCTCAAAACCCTGGTCTCGGTGATGTCCAACATTTGACTCCTAACCAATCTGGTTTCTTCTTCGTCAACGACATGGTAAGTTACTTCAATGAACAATGAACTATTGGTCTTGGACGTTGTCCCTTTTTATATGCTGACCAATATCGATGTGACCGTACGGCAACGTAAAGTGATTGGGAAGTCTCACTCGCTTCTGGTACACGATTTGATAGATTTTTTCCAGGGGACGACTGACGATGTGGTGAGTGGGTAAACGTACAATCTTGTTCGGTTGATAAGTGGTCACTTTAAAGTTTCCATCCTCTCCCGATTGCAAGGCTTCTTTCAATACCCCAAAGTTGACCACTCGACTGGTACGATGATTCAGAGTCAGTCCTTTCACTTTGCACGCCGTGTGCACTTCTCCTTGTTTGTCCCGGTATTCGTAGCCGTAATTTTTGGGACCACCACTGACGAAACTTAGAATCTTGTCGTCGGGATGCTCGTCTGTCCAGGCTCCTAAACGGTCTCCTTCGATGTCAGGGTGCTGTTGAATCGGGTGATGGATGTAAATGCAACTGTCCGTGTCAAAGTACAGGACGCGTTCTTCTAACAGTTCTAAAGCTTCGTACAATTTTAAGCGAGCATGGGCTGTCACGTAAGCCGCAATGATGACATTTCCAAAAGGGTCGTCTTGTACAAAGTCCAGATCTTCTTCGTAATTGACCAAGATCAAATCCTCTCGAACGACGTCCACGTGTTTCATGTATTTGGTTTTGTCGTGAATCATCTGGAAGTAGCGGGAAGGTTCTGTCAAATATTCCGTCTTGGGTAAACACGGTCGTTGTGCCATTTTACCCCACAAGCAATTTAACATCACTTTGGCAAACGATCGCCTGCCTTCGTTTTTTTCGATGTGGTCTAAAGAGATGCCTTCTTGTGCGTAGTATTTCTCTTTGAATTGTATTTGGTCTTCGGGAGTGTGACACCAGGAAGGATAGCCGCTGGCTTCTTGTTTCAGTTTCAAAAAGGCATCCACGTAGTCGGCGAAAATGCCTTTCTGAGTAGGGTCACCCTTGTGGTACTGTTGCGTCTTGGGAAAGTGGCAAATTTCGTACACTTCTAACAGTTGGTATCCCATGTCCAGAGCTTTGAACAATTCCACGCTGACCCAGGTTCCCGTCAAGGCACGTTCTTCCTGGCTGTGATGGCAAGGTTGGTCCTGGTTGCACGTTTCGGCACAAGTACGGCACAATGGAAACATCAGTTTGCCTTGACAATGGTGAGGTAAGACGGGATGGTATAGGTTCGTGGGAGGCAAAACTTTACACTTGATCAAGCCTTCGTATTGTCGAATGTTTTTCAGGTCGATGTGTTCCGTCAACAATTGCGGGTGCCCTACAGGAAAGCGACAATATTTGCACACGTAGGGATACAGCGAACACACGTCCAAGTATTTGATTTCTTCTCCTTTCTCTTCGTCGGTTTGGTACAGCAAACAGGTGGCATTGGTCCTTCCTCCGTACAAACTATCCCTCGGGTTCAGCGGGTCCATGAACTGGTAACTTTCCACGAGGCGTTTAAACTCGGGATCGATTTTCAAACGGTGATCGTACTCGTGTTCCCACATTTCCACCACTTGGTATCCTTGCTGTTCTAACTTTAGGCGTCGCTGACAAGTGTCCTGGTACAAGTCTTCCATGGTTCGTTGCAAAAACTGATTTTTAGTGTCACGGTCAGGGTAACAGATGGGACATCCGTGAAATAAGCAACCGTTAAACTCGTACACGATCTTGGGGTTTTCTAAGTCCCAGCCATCTACCGAATACGTTCCGATGGTCTTTTCGCCTCCTCCGTTGCGGGCATGCTGAATCCATTTGTCTTCCTTGTCGCACAAGTAATGTAACCAACGTACGGCTTTGACCGAGTATTGACGCTTGACATAGTGGGTCGTTTGAGGACTGATGACAGCCACGGTGTTTTCAGGCATGAGTCGTTGGCGGTACACTAAGGAACACGCTTTGGCAATGGTGCAAGCTTCTTTCAAAGGATCGACCCCTCCGTGTTCCATGAACAGTTCTCGAAATTTTCCACAGCAACGTCGTAAAATGTCCACGTCGGAACGACAATACTTTAACATTTCTTCCTGAAAGTCGAAGGGGTCAGAGGCATGAGCCTGGTACCAAGCGTAGAAAGCTTCTCGTTGTTCGGTACGCATGTTGTCGGGGTCGTAATAGTGAGCCTCAGGTAAATGGGGTAGAACGGCGTGTTGATTGGCTTCCGTATTGAAAAAGTGTGGAAAGTACCCTTTAGCCATTTCTGTCATTCCAAACGTTTTAGGCATTCGACTCAAAGGCATGGCCAAGTAACTCATCGAATCTTTAAACTGTACTTGTCCCACTTGCATGAAAATGATTTTGGCTCCGTTCAAAGTGACTTTAGGACGTTCGGTGCCTTGTTCCGTATAGTATCTGGGAAGAAACTGTCCATCGTATCCGGAGAAATTGTGAGCCATCACCGTGGCATGACGATGACAATCTCCGTAACGTTCGATGTCCTCTTTGTTCCATGTCTTATCGATGGGGTCTAAGACCCATTGGGCAAAATCGGCTAACGTGTTTGGTCCTCGAAATATTTTTTCACGTCCTCCAGGAATCTTGCTGCAGTGAGGGCAATGACTGAAGATAGGTTCTTGAATGCACTTCTCGCACGCTCGATGAGCCACGCAGAAATTAGGAAGGTGAATGCCGGTCTCTTGCATGCATTCGAAATCGAAAAAGATGAAATTGCCTTTCTTCTTGTGACCGTCCTCTTCCTCTGGTGGGGGTTGGTATTTTTTTCATGTAACATTCGTGTTCCAAGTCCACGATGTGGTGACAAATGTGACATTTTTTCTTTCCTCGACATACGTGTGCCTTGGTACTATTGGTACGTATGCCTTGTCCACACGTAGGGCACAATCTCAGGAGTTGACAAGCACATTTCTTCTGTGAACCTTGTGTTTTCAAATGTTGCTGGTAACAGGTAGGGCTGACAAACGTGCGCAGACAAGTTGAACAAGGCACTGGTTCTTCGCTCAGACAGGGTGGAGAGGCCAAACATCCTGGGCATTTCCATCCACAAGACTTGTGTTGCTCTCGATTGTTATAACCATAATCACATTTCTCACAATAATAACTGTATCCCAGGAATCCAGTGATACTGGTAATGGTATCGAAATGTTCATCGTGATAATAGACATGAATGTATTTTCCGTCCTTAAAATCTTGGCTTCGAAACAACAGAGTTCCACGCATTTCTTGAGGGTGCACTTTCAAGGTGTAGCGTGGAGCTAGGGCATCTTGCAATTTTTGCATCTCAGGAATGCCACAGGGTGTGTCTTTGGACAGTCCGGCTTGTTGTAACAGGAGTTCTGCTTCATTTCGTTGTTTGGCTCGATCGGATTGTTGAATAGTTTTCCAGGTTCTTTTCCATTCTACCGTGTCGTTCTTGTTGGCATAGGTTCGTCCCACCACGATGGCACGGGCTAAACACATCTGGTCTTGAGGGTTGTGAATTCGGACGAGACTTGTTTTGGTGTTGCGAAGGTTGTCCACCAATAACATCTTTTTGCGTCCTGTCCCTTGAGGAAGAGAGACGTGGGCCATTTTCAGTGTGGCTTTACTATCGGTGATGTCAAACTGGTCATTAGATTGTTGTACGTGTTGAATCTTGTCCATGATTTTGGAAGGGGTTAGTTCTGCGGGTCTGCTAAACTCGATCCAAACAGGGGATTTCAAACCGTCGTGATATATGGATAGTGTCAAGCGATCGTCTTCTTTGGGTTGACATTGTCGCTTGAGTGTGGTGAGCAAAGAATCCCACATCTCGGTGATAAACCCTTCTGCTTTCTCCAAGGGTACGTCGGCCTTGAAATCTTTAAACTTCACCGTGTAGGTGTAAGCCGTGGTTCTAAATTTTCTAGAGGAGCGTTTTTCCGTCTCTCGAATGGAATAGTACTTTTCAGGGTTGACTAAGAGTGGTGAACTTGGTTTAGAGGGTTCGGATTCTGGTTCACTCATGTCCTCTTCAAAATCACTGGCATGAATTTGTGCCAAGATTTCAGCCCTGGTACGAGGCGATATATCACGTTTCTGCCTCTTACTTTCTTCTTCTTCTTTCTTCTCGAATGAATGGGATCGTTTCATCTTGAGTGCAAAACGTCAAAATGACTCAAGTTCAAACACCATAGACTAATTTATAGTCATGGCAAACCAGCGTATATAAAAAGGGTGTGTCTTGTCCTTTCACTATTCATTTCACTCTCAAGCCGAGGAGAACAATGGAAGAGACTAGCCAAATCGAACGTTTCGTCAGAGCTTTGCGAGGGGTCATTAGAAAATTCTCTTCAGACCAGCCGACAGACTACTCTCCTTCCTTTCGAGATAAGAGTCAGGATACTTGCTATATCTGTCAGAAGAAAGGGCATTGGTCTTCAGAGTGTCCAGACCATCAAAAAAGAAAAAAAACAGGGGCTAAAAAAGACAAAAGTCAAGATACCTGTTATTATTGTAAAGAAAAAGGACATTGGTCTCCAGATTGCCGAAAAAAGAAACAAGAGGAGTCAGAAGAAAAGAAGGATTCTTCAGAAGAAGAGAGGGATTCTTCGGAAGAAGAGAGGAATTCTTCAGAGGAAGAAAGAAGACAATTCTATTTAAAAGAAGCAAAGAAACAGGAGAAGAAAAGAAGAAGGGAAGAAAATGAGGAAAAAACGGTGAAGAAATTCAAAAAACAGAGAGACTAAACAAGGAGAAAGAAGAAGTCAATGAACTTTTAATTAAAGTGTTGTGCTGTGAATTGGATTGTAAAAAATGGATAAAAGAATACATGAATGATATAAGGTAAGTGTCTTTGAGTTTTGATTTTAAAATAAGAAGCTACACTCACGCACTCATACACAGACACGTACTATAAGGGTAAAATGGGTGGGGTTCATTTTTGAGTTATTGGCAAATTGAAATTGTATTTCTTTTCGAGAAATGTGGGTGGCCCTGAAAAGGGCCTTTTTATTTTGGTGTAGGGGTGAGTTTAACCAATCAACTTTAACTGCCTTAAGCCTTTGCCACGGCCAAGGCCTACTTCTGATGATTGGGTTGAAATCACTAAGGGTGGTACGACAGGCTTAGTCACAGGGTTGGCGTGTTTAGCTCGGGAAGGTCGTATTCTCTTCGGTCGTGATAAAGAAGTCTGATACATTTGTTTCAGACTTCTTAACTCCGCTAAAATGTCCAACAGTACCGTAGCCGTTTGATTTTCACCCTCTTGTTTCTTTGCTGCTACTTCTTCTTGCTGTTGTTGCTGTTGTTTTTTTCTTACCTCTTCTTGTTGCTGTTGCTGTTGCTGTAGGAGAAAAGCTTGTTCCGCTTCCTTTTGTCGTTGCATAAATTTCTCCAATTCTTCCTTCTGTCTCTGTCTAAAATTCTCCACTTGCGGTAATGAAGAAGGTAACGAAGGTTCCGGAACAAATTCTTGCGAGGTAAGAAAATCCACAAAATCCCAATGTACCTCTTCTGAAAGTAAGTCCGGGTTCCCTTGGGCGGTCTCCCCTGCTGGTGCACCCCAATGGATCGTTTTCTGAGTTTCCGTCATGTTGAATCACTGTCGCATAGACTGACTGCACACAAGTGCTAACTAATCTATATAGACAACGTCACGTCACAGACTGCTCTCTTCGGATTGGATGCGAGCTGACTGAATTTTGTAACGCGTGTTCGGATTGGTGAATGAATTCAATCCGTTTCAATCCTTCCTGTACCTATAAATAAGCGCAGTTCACTGCATTGATTCACCTATTCTCGTCGCTTCAAGATGTGGACCACAGCTGAGTCATCCACCCTTGTGTCTTCCATGATGTTTAGGACGGACATGCTCATGTATGTCAGGTCCAAGTGGACTGTTGTTGATAGGACAGATACTAGTCAATGGATGAGGAGAGTTTACATAGAAAGACAAGGATGTCTCAGGAGGGTACTTGTGTATGGACCGACAGTTAGAAGGAGTTTAAGAAGAAGAAGAAGAAGATGTGACAGATGCCATCTATGTTAATATTAATATTAACATAAACCCAAAGGCCCTTTTCAGGGCCAGCCATATTTCTCGAAAAGAGATAGCCTTTCCATTGCCTACCCCTTTTTTTAAATTTAAATTTAAATTTTAAAAAAAAAATCCCATATTCAATTCCCCTTGTCCCTAGACAAACCCAAACTCTATTCACATGTTAATTTCCCCTTGTCGCTAGACAGACCCACACTATAGTTCCATGTTAAATTCCCCTTGTCGCTAGAGTGACCCACGATTTTTCTCCATGTTAATTTCCCTTGACGCTAATCTGACCCACGATTTTTCTCCATGTTAATTTTCCCTTGACGCTAGAGTTGCCCAAGGGGTCTTGTAATGCTAATTCCACTTGACGCTAGGGTGCCCCCATTTACTACTTCTCTCTCTCTCTCTCTCTCTCTCTCTCTCTCTCTCTCTCTCTCTCTCTCTCTCCATGCAAGACATGGTGAATTGTCTTAACTGAAAAACTCCACTTGAAAATGTTTGACCCACCGTGCGTCAGTTTATACCTGTCATCGTCATAGTTATTATGGTTAGTAGTAGTAGCATATGTATTATGTATTACTCTACCGCCCCTTGCAATGCTAATACAATTTATTCCCTAGTCGGAGCATAATATCCGGGATGTAAACTTGAGGTAAAAATAATGAAGTGATACAGATGGCGCAATAAGAAACAATTTTATTTAGACATGTAGTGTACTAATGTTGTTGAAAGCTTTATGATATTATTCTGCTGTTCATAATTAGTTCTAATCAGACCTGTCATATAGATATAAACACTTATGAATCCATCAAGTCGACAATATATAATGCGGCTACTCGCAGCCAATACTCGATGAAGTTCCAAATTTACTTGCCGTACCCTCCTCCCGTATCGTGAATGGGTCAACCCTCGGGGTCGAAACCGAGGCAGCAATGAACTAATCGAAACGTATTGCACTCGTTGCTCTAAATAAAGTCTACAAAGCTGTAAGAGCTGATTAACGACAAGATTTGGCTCTTGGAACCCAATGTCATTCTCTCCCAATTTAATAAAAACTAGATCCGGTATGGGATCTGGTATAGTTGGTCGTGTCACAAAACTGTCCACTCTTGTTCCAGGGCGCCCATCCCAGGTGATTACAGAATTACTGGGCTGTCGACATATAACAGGTAAATTAGACCACCGGCTCAGACGAGCAATAAAACTATGACCAATAACATGAATATACACCTTGTTTAGAAAAATTCAAATTCTAACTACAACAGCGAACTAGTGATAATTTAGGTGGCAGGGTCCAGTTTCGTAAATTGGCCCATGGCAAATTTCATAACTTAAGGCAATGGTGTAATTTCTTCAGCTATTATTGTTTACTGTTTATAGATATCGATATATTTGTGAACTAGGTGTTTCGGGCTTGTGTTGTTCTTGAAACTGATGTCAGGCATGTACACCTTCCATAGTTGCTCTGCAGTATGTTGATAGTTAAATACTGAAAACTGGCATCTAGCCTACATATTTAACTAATTTATTTTTGTAGGTGGTGAAATATATATGTACATCCACTCGTGAGCTATCAATCTGCATAAACCGAAGTGTCAACATGCCAGGACGATTTGTGGGGGGAGGGTGAATAGATGAGAGAAAATGGAGAGAAGGGGTGGTGGAAACGAAAGAAAAAGAGTTTGAGAGAGAGAAAGATGATAATGCTGAAGATGATTATATTACCTTTCTCCGAGCAACGTGGTATCCATTTTTCACGTACACAGCAACTTCTCTAACCCATCCAGAAGTAAATAGATTGTATGCGTCAAGGCTTTTCCAGGCTTTCATTTCCTTTAAGGTATAGCTGCTCTTTGCATAACTCAGATAATTTATTTATTTGGGTACTGAAGGCTTGGGAATAAGACCTCCGTAGTACTCCACTCTGACTTTGGCATTTGATAGGGATCTAAATCATCTATCAGCCGGCATTTACTTAAATATCTTTGCTTCGATGTACTGTCTAACGTGTCGATATATATGTCTGATTTTCACTGGCTTCGACATTGTTATATACTCCACGTTTGATTAGCAACCACAAGTGTCGACCTCCGCTTGTAATCCAATATGGCGGCGTGCTTATGTGTGCACATGAAATTCTGACGTCACTGAATACTGTCTATAGTCGGCTTGGAAGAAGAGCTAGCCTCCCACAGCAGTAGACACGTGGGTTCAAGGCAAGTAGAGTATCTCAAAAACGGCTTGGATGACAACTATTCTGAATTGCATCAAACTATTTAGTAGACGATGTTGTTCAAAATTTTCATCCCGGGAAAGAGCTTGCGTTTGCACTGTGAGCACCACATGCTATCAAAAATGGCCTTTGGATGTAAAAAATGCATGTATAAAATAGGGGTTGGGGTGCATTAACTTATGCTATGAACTGCCATTGACTTTTCTGGTCAAATGAATACTATTCTTATGCTTTGTTTTAATATAGGTATCTAAAAAAAAATGACCTTTTTGACCTCACTTGTGTATTTGATTTTTTATGATTTTTTTATACTAGGTCGCTGATTGCGGTATTACATTTGTACATAAAAACTGGTTCCTGCCCACTTATATCTATCACACAACAGCAAATTTGAATCAACCAATCAAAAACAAGGTTACATATCACGATTGGTAAAGTGTTACGGTACTTAATATCAATAGTTCTATTTCAAACTCTAATTTGATAAACCACAACTTTGTGTTTTAAGTAATAAATAGATACATACATCAGGGCATAACTTTCAATTTTCCTGAAATATGCGCATGATGGAAATATGCTCATGATAGAAAGAAATAACAGGATTTAAAAAACGACACAAAAAAAGATAATGTTTAGAATTTGGAGAAAGTATTTAAATGCAACAAAAAGAATGAAGATACTACAATTATTTAATACATAGCAATAAATGATTACACTTACAGAGAGTAATCTGGTATAGCTTTCGGTTTGCCAGAACTATACCAACTGAATGTTTAGAATTAAGAGAAAGTATTCAAATGCAATTAATACAGGAGAAACATACGGGGCTTCAGCGGAAGGTCAATATTGACGCCCCACAAGGGACCCGCTTACCAAGTCGGTATACAACAAGAACCCCAACATAATTACTAAACTATATGCCAAGGCATACTCAAATAAAACTTAAAATAATAATAAAAATTCTTCAATGAAGATTTTACATGCTATTTTGATTATTAATTATGTGCTATGGCACAAGTAAAAAAAAGCTAAAAGAAATAAATACAATAGGTGTTATGACACCATTTTCATATATGCCAAGGCATATATATTACATATGCAAAACACACTCACCCTACAATTAGCAAAAACACCATTTATTATTGTTGGGGATTAGATAGAAGAAGAAAAAACTGAATTGACCTAGATAAGCTGTCCTACATCTAACACACAAAACAAAACACCATACACCAAAAAATGAGAAATGATTACAAGAAAGGACAAATGACTCTGGCAAAGTCACTGCAATAATAAACAAACGATAGGGAAAAGGGAAGGAAATTAGCCCAGGGTTAAGTAGCCTTTTGGGTAAGAGTACAACCCTAAATCCGAAGCAAACTTAGTAGAAATCAGGCCCACTGTCAGCTCGGACAAAGGGAAGAAAGTATACCATAAAGCTTTCTCTTGGGATAAATAAAAGAACTCTAAATATTTGATGGATAAAAAAGAAATCAGCCCTGCAAAATTATACATCACATCATTGTTTTCTGAACAAAAACACTAACAGACCTCCAAGGGAGACAGGGGAAACCCACACCAATACACTTTTATATATAAACAGGGTGTCGCTCTGAAGTCCTAACCAGCTGTATGTGATGGGATGGGGCTTAAGGGTGTCAACAATCCGTCATATAGAATTCCTTTATATTGGAGTTCTGTTATGTAAATACGCGTATGAAATAGTATCTCCTCATAAACACCAAGCCTTATACGATCGACTTTAACCTTCGTTTCACCTTTTGGCATACGAATTTATCCTCAATCGGATCCAGCTGAAAAAATTCAGTTTTGAAAACATTGCAAACTTTCATTTTGCCAGATTACCAGTGGGAATATATAGGAAGTTTCCAAAGTAAATATTTGACATTTGTGAATTCAAAAATGAAAGTTTATGTTAGTACGGTTGCCTTTTACCCCCTCTAACAAGACTATCTGCACGTAACTTTCGTAAGACTTTTTTGTATTGGCATATGATGTTTGTTTAGCCCAAAACATCAGAAGTGATCCTTTATTTGTGTCGGCAATTGTTTTTAATTCTTGCAACCAGTGATCAACTTGCAAATCTGAATCATTTTTTATTCCATTCCACTTTTGAACCAGTTCTTCCTGGCAAATATTTCTGCTCTTTGTAGGATATGCTACCACGTAAGCCTCAAAAAGACACTGGAACATTTTACTTTTATCCATCGTAGCGGTCAATTCTTCATATAAAAAATTGAGATTGTTATTGGTGTAATATAAACTTTAATTTATTCTGTTTGTAATATAAATTATATATATATATAAACTTTAATTCTATTTCTTAAATGTAGGATCTTTTATAACAGAAACCTGAAAATATCAACCTATCAAACTTATAAATTATTTTTCTTTAAAAGTTTTCCAATTTAATTTTAAAGCACAAATTAAAATTAAAAAAGTAGCAGAAAAATTTTAAACTTCTTTACAAAATTAGCAATGCTTTTTATTTATATTTTAAAACTATATATAAAACTATCAAACAAGAACGTTATTATTTTTTCATTAAACGCCGAAGAATCTGGCTGTCTTCTTGACGTGTGTAAAGCTAGCAGCCGAAATATAAATCTACAAAAATAAAAACCTAAACATAAATCTTCCACTAGAAACAAGCAGCTACATAAATAAAATCAACTGATATCGAAACATCATGAACTTCCCTAAACAAAGCACCCATTTTCACAACTCATCTTTACACTTCGAGGTGTGATCGACTCGCTTATATCAGGATGCACCAAAAACCAGGAAACTCTAAAGTTACTTCAAGAAATATGTAAAGTATGCATGTCGAAAAAATTTGTATTATACATTGATACAAACGTCATTTACTCTCCTAAAAACAAACATTTTTACCAACCGCGTTAACAGTTGAAGGTTTATTTTTGTTGATATTTTTTTCTGCAAGCTTGACACACGTGTCTGCTGGAACATGCCGTTGAGTAATTCATAGTTTAAATTAAGAATCAATATCAAGTTAATTGGATGTACTCCCAAAAGGACGTTGAATCAATTAAAATCACTTTCAAAACTCAAAATATTCGCAGGACGAAATATCATTGAAAGTTCGCTTATCACTAAGTAAGTTTGGCTGTAAAAAGGTCATTTCAACCTCGCTTTGTCGACACCAGCGGACTGGAAACGGAATAATGCTATTTGGAAAAAACAACTATTGGGGCTAGTAGGGGTGTTGTTAGTTCGAAGACGAGTCAATTTTAATTTGAGCACATGCACGACACGCGTGAAGCTACTTAAAACGTCATTAAATTGTAAGCAATAAAAAAAAATTAAGTGGTACTTTTATTTAAAGTTGAGCATTTTGATGTGACGTCACATTTTTTAAACACCTTCCTCCCCCTCGTCACACATCGTAACAAATGTGTGACCCCCCCCATGGTGCGTGACGTCATTTATGAACGGTCCCTTACCCAATTATACTATTGTAGTTACAGATGCGTAAATATATTGTTACGTGTTTAGGCTCGAAAATTTAATTTCTTGGTAAAATTCTGTAAAGATGAAAAATGGAGAATTTACGGTTTCAAGAATCAAATCCAAAAATAATCTAAGAATATTCCACGAATTAAATTGCAGAAAGTCCTATTTATAAATGTTATAATAATTTCAAATTCGAATCCGTTAGTGGAATATGCCAAACTCCTTTCAGAAGGTCAGATTTGGTGATGTACTTGGCATTCCTGATTTTATCAATACAGTCCGCGATTCTTGGTAATGGAAATGAATCTGTTTTTGTCGCTTTATTCACCTTCCATTAATCAGTACACATACGGTAAGTTTTATCTGGTTTTGGAACAAGTATGCATGGTGAACTCTAGTCAGTTTTGCTGGGCTCTATAAAAGCATTCTCCAGCAAATATTGAATAACCTTTTTCAGGTATTCCTGTTTGAGAGGGTTCATCCTGTACGGGTGTTGTTTCACTAATGGCCCTTTAAAACGCAGGAGATCTCGGGAAATTATCCTGTTCGACGAAAAGTTTTATCACCCTGAATAAAGAGAGTGAGTCGTTAAAAGAGGATCACTGTGATCAATACCTTCAGATTGATCCTAACAAGGAATGAAATTGACTTCATCAAAAGCCTGACCAATACATGTGTCAGCTAAAGGAATACTTTCCTTATTAACATCGTTCTCAAGAGCTTTCTTTGCCATAGCTCTGGTTACTGCACAAGCTGTAAATACATCAAGGAATTCTTTTTCAATTAGATCGAATTTCTGATCCAAGCAAGGCTTATCATTTACAACTGGATTAACCACAACATTGTCTCAGTTAGGTCATTGCCTAGCAATAAATGAATGCCGTCAACGGGTAAAACAGACCATTCCGACTGTCACGGGTCCTGAAACCAAGTCAGATGACAAATTTACGCAATGGAGAGGAACATTAACACCGCACTCTACTCCCTGAATAAGAACACTCTCATTAGAAGAAGATATCTCAGAAAATTCAAAGTACCCCACAATAAAAGACTTTTGAGAAGCTCATATGTCCCTTAAAATTTTAATAGGGATAGGATTCGCCGAAACACACAAGAGTGATATGTAACCCATTGGATATTAGTTGTTCATAATTCTCTATAAACAAACCAGACATGGGTTTGTTAGACCCAGTAAATATATTGCTTTCAATACAAGACCGTGACCATGATCTTTTAGAAATAAGTGCACGTGGAAAACGTCTATCTTGATTCTGATGCCTAATGTTCAATTTGTAGCAATTAGAAATAACGTGTCCTTTTCCTTGCAATAGGTATACGTAAGAAGAGACAATAATCTTGAATAAAGCTTATTCTACGTTTGATTTTTAGAAGTTGTGCCAGTTTGAGTTTTAGAAGGGCTTGTATTAGGCTGAAATACTTTTCTGCCAAAAGACTTGTATAGAAGTCTTATTTACAAAAGAAACTTTATGAGTTATAGAAAACTCGTTAGCAGCACGAGCAGCATTTTCCAAGGTTTTAATCTGATGCTCATCAAGATAAGACTTCATGTCACTATGTAGTTTTTGAACTCTTCAGGTAATATAAGTTATTTAAGACTTTAATAATTTTGTTCAACTTTCTTGGCTAAGCACTTTCTATCAATAACTGCTCTTTTTCTCTAGCAAATTCGACATGAGTTTGTTCAGTTTCATTTCTATAGTTTCAGAATTTTTGCCGATAAACTTCAGGAACCAACTCATAACCCCCCTGAGATGCATTATATGATGTATCATAGTCACAACATTGTTAAACTGACAGTGAACGGTAAAATATCGCTAGCTTTACTAGTGAGTACCCGTTGTAATAATTGACTCCAATGCTCCCTAGGCCACTTAAAGAAAATATTTGTCTGCTTCTTTTTCTCTTAAAGGGGGAACTAATCTAATATTATTTGCAAGATAAAAACTTAAAATTTGGATTTGAAGTATGAATGTAATTTTCACTTGCCAGTTCAATTTCTTCCGTTTTACATTGATATTTCCTCTCTTTATTTCGCTTGTAAATATATTTGTTCTTTTTGTAACTGCATTTTTTTCCAGTTGCAACTGCATTTGCATTTGTTTTTCTTAATCTCTCTGAAGCTCCAGCTTCCTCAACTCCAATTCCATCTTGTATTTTAATGACAATTCCTTCATTTTTGTGTTAGAGTCTGATACAAACTTACTGACTGCAACCAAAGTACTTTTATCCAAAACATTTTTTTCTACCAAATACTGCACCAAAATATTTATTTCGTTTTTCGTTAAGGAAGTCTTTACTTCAGAAAGATCCTATTTTCATGCAAGTTGAATCAAATCGTATTTTTTCAAAAGACCTAACAGTTCCTGGGTAGGATTTGAAAGAAAGATTAACACTTTAATGCCATTTTATAAAAAAGCTTGTAGATCTCATTAAAGATTTCAAAAACATGGGAATTCAAATCTATATAATAAAAAAAAACGATGTCTTAAGAAATATTTTAGCCGAAATACAAAAATTCCCGACGAGCTACCCAAATTATATGTTAGGTGTTTAGGCTCGAATAAGCAGTAACACAGAAAAAGTGAAAACGACAAGCTTTTTAAGAATTAAAAAATAATTTATTTCCTGAAAAAATGAGAAAAACTTGGGTTTAAAGAATCAAATCCAAACAATAATCTAAGAATAATCCACGAATTAAATTGCAAAAGTACTAGTAATAAATGTTCTAATAATTTAAAGTTCGAATCCTGATGAAAATCCAAGACGGATGACAATGACGTATGCTGTAGTCAGTACTGTGCTTATCTACAGTTCCATGTAGAAATACAAATAACGGCACTCCTATGTTGGAAATCCAAATCAAACTTGTAAGCAATGTCTTTCCAAAAGTTCTCTGAGAGCACTCCTCAAGATATTTCCAGACAAAAGATAATTAATCCTTTTGAAATCGAACTGATCTGAAGAAAATTATAACTCAAAATCTGGCTACAACACAGAACTTGAAAAGAACCCAAAACTGAGAAATCTATTTCAAAGCATCTTTATTAAAACTAACAAATGCGCATAATAGAAAGACCGAAATTGCGAAATCGAAAGGGGGTCAGGTGATTATGTTTATGTCACGTACACCAAAAGATTACCCTGACAAAAACCAATCAATAGAACTTGTTTACGAAGGTTGTTACAATTTCTGAAACAAGGTCAGGATTTAGATAATACCTGGTGCTTATAAACTAACAGTCAAGGTCAATCTATTTTCTGAAGATGTATCATCTCTAGTGAATAAATTTACATTATAATAGCATATAATAGAACAAAAAATTTAAAAACTGACAGTTAAAATTGTCTTTCAGTATTATACACAATATACTCGTGGTTGCTGTCATTTGCTTGCAGGGAGAAGTCACCCACTGCAGGTTGTGTTTTCTTTCCGGCCTGCATTCCAAAGTGCATGGTACAGATGAGCCACATTGAATATAAAAGAGCAGTCGGATTGTGAGCACCCAGAGTCGTAGCCTCATACATCTTATGTGGGGTCTGGTGACCTCGTTTTGTTGCCTTTTCCCAACTTTTTTTATATAGATCGTTCAGCTTCGTTTTTAGAACAGATCTACTACTGTCAAATTGAATGCCATTTATTATGGAAACACCATACGACTTTGTACGTAGATAGCGATCAATTGATGATATCGTACCTTTTAAGTGATAATGGTTCAAATTCATCACCTCCTTTTTTTCCTGACATAAGATGAAATGAAAAATGTGTTGGTTTAGATCTGATGGTGGGATAAACTCTGGAAATCTTTGTTCCCCTTCACTCTGAAGAAAAGCCATGAACAATTTCAAGTCACCTTAAGTTTTGTTTCTTGGTGTTGATATTTGCCTGTTCTTTCGAGAAAACATCCACATCTTCAGAAGTCACTTTCTATAAACTGTTACATTGAAAGAAATTTATTGACTGTATCATTATAGTTAGAAAATCAAGTAATTCACTTTTTAGCATAAAATAAAACAAAATATCAACAAGATTCAACATTATGCAAGTTCTAACGGTTTCAAATTATCGGAGTCAAAAACGGTACGTTTGCATTTCTGTGAGTTACGAAGACATCATGATGACCCTAAACTGACGCTGGACGGAACACCTATTCCAGTTGCTAAGGAAACAAAGTTTTTAGGTATTATTTTCGACAGAAAACTGCCATTTATTCCACACTTAAAGAACTTACAAAATGCACATCAAGTTTTTACCTGCAAAGATCGGAGCAATAGACCTTGCTCTGCAATATATCGAAAACAAACGTATTTTAAATAGCATCACCTTCACCGACTCGCTATCAGTACTTCAGTCACTACACAACACAAAACGAGAACCAGATGTTGACCAGTGTTCTCGTCAAAATTCTAACCTGACTACCTCCCACAAAAAATAGCCATGCTGGTTTTAAAGGTAATGAAAAAGCAAATCGCGCTGCTAAAATGGCCCGAACTCGAGAACCATCTAATTTTAAAATACCGTAAAATGGTTTTAAACCTAGTATTAAAGAGACATTACATCAGAAGTGGCAGGCATCATACAATGAAGCAGTCAATAATAAACTTAACGGCATCAAGCCAATCCTATGAGAATGGACTCTTTACTACAGAACCATACGTAGGGAGGAGGTAGTCTTTGCAAGAATTCGAATTGATCATACGCATACAACCCACTCCCACATACTAATTGGCGAAGCCCCACAAGAATGCGTTTCTTGCAATGAACCATTCACTGTTAAGCACTTTATGATAATGTTTTGACTTGAAACCTACGCGCAATCATTATTTCAATGTGCGTGGCATGAAGGAACTTTTTGATTCAATAAACGTCACTAGTATTATGAAATTCCTGAAAGAAATAAACATTTATTCTAAGCTATAACTTGTATGCCATCACCTATGAGTATTTTTGTGCAATGTGTATACCTTTTTTATCAATACCTTTTCATCTGCCTTCAATAACGTACACCATTTACATTGATGTTGATTGGGAATCTTTATTTTTTACCGTTACCATCTATTTGGTTTTGATATCACTGGTCGATATGAAAATTTTATAATTTTTAAACGAGCATACATATAATCATTTGCATGGCTATAAATAGCCTAACCGCTAGTGCGTCATTAAAATATACTCAAGCTTTACACTTTGGCTAAAGCTTTCTAAGGTTTCAGGATTCTGCTGTTGACAAAATGGCGTACGGTAGGGCGGATTCCATTGATGATAATTGACTGGACGTTTGCGTCTGGTAAACCCAGTGCTAGTGTAAACGCCACCAGAGTAACTAAAGCAATGTAATCTTCTACATTTGATGACCCTTGTATAATTTCCATTGGAAGAGAGATGCGGTTTGTTGCTATTTGGATCTCTCATTGGGTCCATAACGCTGAATGAATGACGTTTTTAATAGTTTACAATCATTTTTAGTGTCCTCAGATAGAGCTATATACCAGCGAAAGGCATTGTCAGAAGCAGAGGCAATCATGTTTTAGCTTTATTGTCGTTGAAACCGTTGGTTTGCACTTGAAGTTGAAAGCGTGTAAGCCACAGCTTCTTTACTATTGCCTGTAAAACTTGAAATGAGGTTGAACTCAACTCCATTATTACGTGCCATGTTGGTATTCTTTCCGTCTCACAGATCAAAGTTTAAATAGCTGGAAATTGTGGTAGAAGTAATCTGCTGTGTGAGAAATTCTAGCCCTTAAATTTCTTGCCACATAGTTCTGAATGATAAATCTCAAATTAGGGAGCTGTTACATCTATCAGGTGACTTTCATCACTAATGATTCCATGAATTAGACTAAAATCCAAATATAATCCATTCATACTGCCATTAAATCCAGATTTCATAGTGAATCTAGGAGACCAGAACCGTTGATTTTGCGGTGTTATTTTTCCATTGAGTAGGATCGCATATTTTGTGCTGTTTGCTTGAATATCTTGGAGTTCCATTTATTTCCAGAGGATATGTATTGTTTTTGTCTGCCGGGGGGGGGGTGAGTGGGACAAGTGTTTTGCTGAATAGAGTGTTACCATTTTTAATCGTCAATTTGGTTGGGTTGGAACCTTTGTGAATTGAGTTTCGGGTGGCATATCTCAGTATTTGTTCTTGTCTCAGATGTAGTGGTAAATCTCCTGGTAATATTTTAGAGTTCCTAAATTGGGTAGAGTTCTCGTACAAGGTCTAAGCGCTTTATATTGTATGCCGTTTAGATTTTGGAGCAGTGTGTTGTTGGCCGATGCATACACTTGGCCATAATTAAGTTTAGCCCTGATTAATGATGTGTAGAACAGGAGCGTTGTTATTTGGTCCGCGCCCCACAGTGTCCTCTTAATACTTTTTAGAAGGTTTAGGTCCTTTTGGTTATGGCTGTTACGTGCGATTTCCAGTTGAGGGTCCCGTCAATTAACATTCCCAAGAAATATGTTTCTTTAACAAATTTGATTGGTGTTTTGTAGTTGAAGTTTGGGATATGTTATATGTCTATTCGTTGTTGGGGAGAAAAGCATTCCAACAGTTTTGGTGCCTGGTCTTTTAAATCCCCAGTTGTCTGCCCATTTGCCGATTTCATCTAGGCTCTGTTGTATTTGGTTAATGCTGATTTGGTTGTATGGGTTGCCTGCGTTCCAGATTCAACTGTAGTCAGCAAATTGAGATAGCTCGATTAGTTTGTTAGTAATATTGTCGTGGAGGTTGTTGACCATGAGGTTCAATAGTGTGGGGCTTATCACACTTCCTTGGGGCGTACCGTTGTAGAGTGTGTTTCAGAGAGAGCATCACCTACTCTGGTTTTGATTTCTCTCCCCGTAAAGAATTTTGAAATCCACTGATGCATGCGCCCCGTTATGCCAAACTGATTGAGTTTTGAGATGAGACCTTTAGTCCATACCAGATAAAATGCCTTTTAGTGATCTAGAAATATTCCATCTCTTTTTTTGTTTGGTACTGAAGGCAAGTTTAATGTTTGATTCCAATCTAATTAGTTGGTCAATCGTAGAACGTCTATTTTTAAATCCACTTTGGTTTTCTGTGAGTAAATGATTTTTTTCCCAGGTGATGTCTTAGCCGGTTGTTAGTCATTGTCTCCATAATTTTATAGATCGTGTTAGTCGGGGAGATGGTCTGTGTATGATGTTTGACTTTTGGGGTCTTTTCCCTTGGTTTAGTGTGCCTATAACTATTGCTTATCTTTATAATGACCATTGCAGCCTCTATATATATATATATATATATATATATCAGCCTAGCGGACTTAACAGCAGACATATCATATTTCTAAAACTGGCTTGATTGTTTCTGTTACACAGATATGTTTCCTACATTAAACGAAGCATTTGATTTCTCAGTAATGAGTTGACTAGAAGTTGATTTGAAGATATAAATGATTATATATCCGATCAGACTCGTCCACTTTCAATCTCTTCCTCAAAATATAAATGTTAAATGTAGTTTATCTGTAAGGGTTGGCAAAGATTGTTAGAGTTCTAGTATAAAATATATATTTCTTTAAAATCTATATGTAAGATACTCTTGCTGATAACAAAAACTTCATCTACTGTCCTGTCTTTAATATCAGCGTTTTCAAAATCTAAAATTAATTTTAAGTCCTATAAATAATCGTTTAATTAAGTTGCATAAACACTGATGTCTGTTCTCGCTATATAGACCATAGAGCTAGACCTGTTAAACCAAATGATTAATGCCATGGGGTGAGTGTGCTGTCAAGATTCTGCTTGCATTGTTTTGGACTGAGAAGCACGCCATTTCTTCAAATGTGGATTCTATTCCACATCACTATGTACAAGACTAGAAAATTGGAAAGCGGTTAAATCATATCAAAAGTCCATACTACACCAGCATCAATGACATATATTCCTTCTCGACTGTTCAATAGTTTATTTGGTGCTTACTTACTTTCTCAGAAAAATGGCACACTTGATGATCATACAACCTTTTCTATGCGGCTAAATACCCTAATCATGCTGATGCGCCGTAAAGGTATAATCAATCAGTCAAAAAACTTGTTTTTGTTGCTCAATAAATTTGTCAGGTGTTCGGCAATTATAAAAAAATTGGAACAAAATTTCCGATTGTATCCAGCCATACCTAAAATTCGCATCAGTTGCTTATTACTAAAAGGCACGTGGAATTAAGAGATAACCTTGACTTTAGCATCTGTATGTTTATCATGTCCATGTCCCACGACATGACCTAGAAGTGTTACACTACCACGGCATAACTCACTTTTGGATAATTTGTCAAACTTGCATCAGAGAGTCTGTCAAAGAATTTCAGAATTGTCGCTACATGTTCTTTCCAGGTGTCGTTGTAGATGATATCATCGATGTACCGATCACGATTGTGTATATCAGAACTGATCATATACATTAGACGTTGGAAAGTACTTTGCGACCCATTCATCCCAAACTGCATCACTTTATATTGATAAAATCCATCTGGAGTCACTAATGCCGAAATTTCCTTTGCTCTTTCAGTCAGTGGAATTTGCTCAAACCCATTCAGAAGGTCAAATTCGGTGACATACTTGGCATTTTCGATCTTATCAATACAGTCTACAATTCTTGGTAACGGAAATGAATCTGTTTTTGTCGCATGGTTCACCCTCCTATCAGTGCATATACGGAAAGTTTTATAGGCTTCGGAACAATTATACACGGTAAACTCCAGTCACTTTAACTGTGCTCTTGTGAAATATTCTCCAGCAAATACTGAATGTCTTTTTTTCTCTCGAGTATTCCTCTTTGAGAGGGTTCATCCAGTACTAAATTAATTGCATGTATAAACTCTTTCATTATTTTCCCTTATCACGTTTATGTGGCAAAGTTGTTTTTGTTTTCGCCTCATAGGAGTATTTATGATGTAATGTATATCATTTCCTTTCCTGCCAACCGTGTATGGGCCATACTACTTGGCCTGAAGAGGATTTTATGGTACTGGCAAGAGAGCCAGAACTCTTATCAGTAGTCTGAAAACTCATTTACCTTCAGCTTTTATCATATCATTATTTCATTTTTGACCGAGTAAGAGTGCAGATTCGCTCTTGCAGCCTCACAAGCCTTTGACAATTTATACTTAAAATTGGAAATCTAAACGAAAAGATTAATTTCAGTACCTTCATTAGAAATAAGTCTCTCTTTCAACAACTTAGTCCACATAGTATGTCCAAAAACCAGTAGAAAGGGACTGAAGCACAAAGATTCTTGAACTGATAACCTAACAGCAAACAATTGTAAATTAATGCCTTCATCCCAATCTTTACCCGTATCAACACAATATGATCGAATCATTTTTTAGTGTCTGGTGAAATTTTTCTCGTGCTCATTGGCTCTCAGGGTGATAGGCAGAAGATTTGAATTATTGGATGCTTATTTCGTACATAACTTGCTGGAAAATTCCAAACATGAAAGTTGAGCTTTGATCAGATTGGACAGATTTGTGATGGCCAAATTGAGGTTTAAAAACGGATCTTTATCAAAGCTTTTACTGTCGTTTTAGATTTCACAATCCTCAAAGGAATTGCCTATGGAAATCTTGCTGACGCACACATAATGGTCAACAAGTATTGGTTAACTGACTTGGTATTAGGTAAGGGACCGACACAATCTATCATAATTATGCTAAATCGTTCGTCAAATACAGGAATAGGTTTCCAGATTGAGCCTTTTGTATCTTCTGATTGGGTTTTCCTACCATTTGTTGTTGTGGGGTTTAACGCCATTTTTCAGCACACGATAGGCTATGTATGGCGGCCAGAATTGATGGTGGAGGAAGAACCACCTACCCACTAGAAGCCACTGATAAATGTTCTCACATAACTACATTGGCCGAATCCTAGACTCGAACCCACGCAGAGGTGACATGGCAGTGATTGGTAATGGAGAGCGCTTTAGACCACTCAGGGCCCCTCCTACCATTTGACAAGTATGACAAGATCTACAGTATTTACAAACATCGCATTTGAATTTTGACCAATAGAAGGGAGTTAAGATCTCGTGAAAAGTCTTATTAATCCCTAAATGACCAGCCAAAGGAGTTTCATGTGACAGAGTAAGTATTTCGTGTCTGTAAGATATTGGAACTACAATTTAATAGTTCACTAACCGTCACCAGCAGGAATCTCAGGAGGTCTCTATTTTCTCATAAGAATTCCATTTTTAATAAAATAACAGGCAGGTAACTTAAGTGGCTTCACTTTCACTAGTAACCCTTTGAAGCAAATGAGATTTCATTATTTTTTTTTTCCTGTTCGACAAGTGATTGTTTATCAAACTGATTAGAATAAAGAGAATGAGTAGTTAAAAGAGGATAACTGTGATCAATACCTTCTGACATTAATCTTAAAGCAAATATGCAAAGCTAGCAAGTTAATGAACTGATACTCTGAAAAGTGTTTCAATTATATTGCTTATACTCCACAATTAAAACTACTTGCTGACTAACATCATTGTGCATAAGTATTTATTTCTTAAAGATTGAACAGTCCAGATATGAATTGTGAGTCAGGGGTGTCTTAACAGACAGAACACCCATGTAAGTATTTTAATCACTTATTCTGAGGATTGCATATGTGGAATTGCATAATCTCTGTAAAATTCAGCTAACTTTTGTAACATTGAAGTCATAAATGGAATATCTGGTTTAATTCTTTCCACATAATATCCTCCTGTGTGTACACAATTCACAAAATTCACAACCTGTAACCATAAGTTGGCCTTGAATCTGTCCATAGTAACTGTGTTTTCTTTAATGATACATGCACATCCTTATGTAAATAGAGATCAGGTATATCATTGCATGCCTTTGCAATAGTCATTTGTCTAGCAGAGAAAGGTCATTTAATTTCCACAATTCCACATACTCCATTGTCACAGTTTCCCATCAGGCGAGGCACAAAAAAAACGAAAAGTCATTATTAACCACAAAGCCACACTCATGGAAATGCTTAGAAAGATACAATTCAAGATACTTTTCTTCAGCAGTTTTACCATATTAAAGAGCTTTGGCCTTCACTTTTTGAAAATCAACTGTTAATAAACTTTTCGCTGGGTTTAGATTTTCTTGATATTACTTTTCCGATAAGGCCT